>LCWF01000006.1:0-364417 GCA_001006345.1 Phaeomoniella chlamydospora | reverse complement strand
GGAATCTAGGGCGGTTGACTTATAGGCAAATGATTTGTTTGTTCAATTAAATCGGCCGGATAAATCTACGGGGCCTGGGAGAGATGGTGGGGGAGAGAGAAAGGTTATTTGGAGGGTGAGTAACCTGGATACTCTCAAATAAAAGTCTAAAGCAAATGGTCCTAGATACTGTGTTACAGTAAGCTATTATTACCTAGATAACTACAGTACTTCTTCTGTAATTATGAGCTGAATACATAACTTGCATAGATTTAAATATTTAAAAAAATATTGAATTTCAAGACAGGAATTAGACAGGACAGCACAGGACAGTGAACTGATTTGGTGGTGCTATAATACTGTAAGTTAATTATTTGCAACTGCCAATGTTGCTTTGCTTTGCTTTGTTTTTGCTTTCATCGGAGCAATTGCCGGGCTTTGCCCCGGGGTTACTGTAGGGAATCCGTATAGTCAAGGAAGAAAAGAACAATATCATTGGCCCCCTCGGTTTTCAATTTGTACTGTACTGTACCTGGAGGTTCCTGAGGTACCATAGTATATTGTCTGCACCCCCGCCGCCAGATATCATACAGTACAAAGCTTTATTCACAGTTTGGTACTGTACATCATCGAATAATAGGGGATCTCTCACACCCAAGAACCGAAGAAGGAAAAAAAAAAAAATTAAGAAAATATTTAGAGACTTGCCTTTTCTGTTCTTCTTTTTCTTCATCGTCTCATCTGATCGTGGCTTATTTAAATTCATCCAAAAATATCTTGGATTAACTCGATTTGAGAAAAGTGGTAAGTTACTGTACTTTTTTGCGGTATCGACGAAATCTCAATTGAATCCTACAGTACCTAGCAAGCCACCAGCACCACCTTCCCAAATTTCCATAAGACAAGATGGTCCCCAAATCATTCAAATTGAACAACGGGCTGGAAATTCCATCCATTGGCTTCGGTATGAAACAAAATTCCTTTTCTTCACTTCTTTCTTTTCTACAGTTAGGAGAAAGAAAATAAAATCCCCTCCTTTTTCCCTCTCTCTCTCTCTCTCAAAAGTCCCCTTAACTAAACTCCAATCTTCTTCCTCTTATTCCAGGAACATGGCAAGCAGCTCCCGGTCAAGTCGAAGCGGCGGTGGAAACCGCTTTGAAAGCCGGTTATAGATTGATCGATTGCGCGTACTGCTATGGAAACGAAGCAGAGGTGGGAGCCGGATTGAAGAAAGCATTCGAGTCCGGGATCAAACGAGAAGAAGTATTCGTCACGGGAAAAGTTTGGTGTACGTATATGTCACGTGTGGAGGAGAATTTGGATATGACGTTGAAGGATTTGGGATTGCAGTATCTGGATCTGTATCTGGTGCATTGGTATGTTTTTCGTGGAACCCTTTTTTTTTTTTCTTTTTTTTTTTTCAAAAATCGCCGGCACAATCTTCGGCTTCGGGCTTCTTTGAAAGTGACTCTATGCTATGCCATGTATGGACCGCTTTCACTTTGCAAGGTCTCCCTCCCTCCCAATGTTGCGAGATTCCCCTTATTCCTCCTTCCTTCCCATACCGACAAGAAAGAAAAAAAAAGTCAAGCTAATTAACTCGCCTCTTCTTCCATTCCTGCTACAGGCCAGTAGCATACAATCCCAACGGCAACCACGAGAAATTTCCCATGCTTCCCGACAACTCCGCCCGCGACGTCGACTGGTCCCAAACCCACATCGACACCTGGCATTCCATGGAACGACTCCTCGAGACCGGCAAAGTGAAATCCATCGGCGTATGCAACTACTCGAAGAAATACCTCGACCAGTTACTCCCCGTCGCCAAGGTCATTCCGGCGGTGAACCAGATCGAGAATCATCCGTTACTACCGCAGACCGAGGTCGTCGAGGAATGTAAGAAACATGGCATTTTGGTCGAGGCGTATAGTCCGTTGGGAAGTTCGGGGGGTCCGTTGTTAGAGGATGAGAGGGTTAAAAAGGTGGCGAAGAAATATGGGGTTGGAGAGGGGACGGTCTTGTTGAGCTGGCATGGTGAGTTTTTTGTTTTCCCTTGTCTTTCTCCTTTTCATCTAGGTGTGGTCTTGGGGTTGAACTCGGGGAGGGTTGGGAATGGGAGACTGTTAAAAAAAAAAAAAAAGGCTACATGTTCACGAACAGCAACCTTGGTCCAAGAAAGAACACGGATGTCAGGAAGGCTGAGACACCTCTCCTTCCCAACACCTATAAGTGATCAGAGACTCACCGTTGACCTAAGAGACCGAATGCCCATTCTCAAAAAAAAAACCCTATTTCCACTCCCATTTCCCTGTTATAATCTTCTTCTTTCTCTAAATCTCCCATTCATCCCCCCCCCCCTTTCCTCTTTTTGTTTCCCCCTTCACTGCGCCGCTACTTTAACCTCTCAAACTAACCATTTATCCTTATGGCTTGGATACATAGTAACGAATTCGCGCCTCCCGCTCGCCAAATCCACCACCCCTTCACGCATTCAAACGAATCTCCAACTCATCGATCTCGATTCCTCAGATCTCGGTAAGTCCCTTGATTTCCTGGGATCTTATCTTTCCTTCCACTTCTCTCCCATAGCTTTTCACCCCTCCTCTCTGACCGAGAAAAGAATCAATATCCCAAATCCCAAACGCAACAGGCGGGATCAAACGTTATGTATATCCGGCACATGGAGTGAATTTCGGGTTTCCAGATAAAGATTTCGGAAAGGATGCAGAGGTGGAATTTGAGAAAAAGGTGAAAGGGGGTGAAGGGAAGTAGAAATCAAGGGAAAGGAAAGGAAATGAAATGAAATGAAATGAAGAGAGGGGGAGAGAGAGAGAGATAAAGAGAGATGGGGGAGATTTTGGAAGGGAGGGAAAGATTAGGGTTTGGAGAAAGGTTTTGTAGGTAGGTAGGTAGGTGGTAGGTAGACGTTAAGGAAATACATAGACAAACAACTTTCTAGAGATTAAATCAGAGAGATAATTAGGGAAGCCAAGAAAAGAAAAGAAAAGAAATATAATACGTGCTACTAAATATCATTTCAACAACATGCTTAACTTATACAGCAATTTAAAAGACATGACATCTGAGCAGACAGACAGACAGACAGACAGACACAGATAATCAGCCTCTTGCAGTGACCCCCATCCGACTCTTTTTCCAAGCTCTCGTTCCGAATATCATTGAACTCGCTTCTTGTGAATCGAAAGCAACAATTCTCATCTATTTACAGATATATCAAAGCAAAAGAAGAGCGCCTGGAAAGCCCCAAGCAGTCGGTTTATATATATAAGTTAGGAAACAAAAAATAAAAGATAGCCAAAAATGGTTTATCTGTATGGGGATGGTATCAAAACGATTTAACAACGTAGATAGATCTAGATCTGTCCGAGTAGGAAAAAAAGGCGTCTGCGGAGATGAAAACGTTACAAGCAAGGGTATTTGGATTGAGATGTCGGTATTGTGGAAAGGTATTTGAGATGTCTAGATTTGAGGATTGCTTTTCCGTGATATGGGGTCTTGAATCGGTGTCATGCCCCTATAGAACGGGCAATCTTAGGCTCTAAGGGTAGTAGGGTCGTGGTTCGGGAAGATGTGAGTTAGGTGAGGTCGATCATATGTGAGGTGAATAACGTGAACTGCAGACGCGAAATCGACATTATCAAAGATTCTGTCGAGTAGAAGCCCCAGCAGACATTCTGCGAATACCATCAAAGAGAGCTGAACTGGCTTTATGGACAAGGAACCTTCGATCGCGATGTTCGGGTTCAATATGGGGAGGTTGATAATCTGATGGGAGGTATACTATTTGAAAGAATGTCAGCATATTTTGAATGAATCCTTTTGAACCGTTTGGTAATACTGACCATTTGGTTTCAAACACCAGGATAATAACTCTGCAAGAACAAAGACACTTGCCAAGCATATGAAAACAGTTTGAGGCAACTGGCTCACGGTCTTCGCATAGATAAGGTTGAATATCGTTGGAGCCACAACCCTAGCTAGTGCATGCAGTAGACCTGTAGCACCTAGAAGTTGCCCTGTACGATCTGTTGGAACATGCTTTGTCAAGGTAGCTTGCAGAGTGGGAGAAGCGATTCCTCCAAATGATGCGATCATACCAGATATGACCATTACAGCACCCGTCTTGGCACTGGCATATCCAATATATCCAAAGAGATCGAAGACAATAGAGAATCGAATAAGATACAGATCAAGTTTGTCGGCTCCTTCATGGCTGGCAGGTTGTGAGCCAGCTCGTCCACGAACGAAACGAGTTACGGCAGGAAGAATGACGACTAAGGCGCCGACTCTGCAAATATTCGTAGCTGAAAGGAATGCAGACGACTCGAAACCAGACCACCCAAAAACGAACTGAGCGTAAATGATTATGATGTTCATGGTGCCCATCGCAACACCGAAGCAAAGTGTATCGATTGTAGCCAGGAAAAGCATATTTCGGCGAATTGCGCCTGAAGAGCCTGGGCCTCTTGGCCATAATATCGACAGTGGCTCAAAGAAATTATAGTTGGTTGCGATAGAGCGCCATGAGCTATAATCGGGGTCAAGCATTTTCGTTTGGTGTTTCTCGCGAGCATGTCGTTGACGCTCCAGAGACAGTGACTCTGGAATGAAAATGTTGAGGAATAGAATAAAGAATGTATGGCAGCCAAGAGCGACATAGAATATGATGAGTATATTATCCGTCCAGCTGATGAGATAACCCGCAAGTACTGGACCAAACGCAATACCGACGAACAATGTACCATGAAAGTATCCAAATGCCACATTCCGTCGCTCGGGTGGGGTGCAGTCGGCCGCGTATGAATAGCACAGTGCCATGGACGCCGAGAAAGAGCCACAAAGCCCATCGAACGTTGCACCAAGTAGAAGCCACCATACCGGAATCCGGTCAGGATAGCTACCGACGATAATCGTGATAGTTTCGTTTAGAAAGAATCCAATGCCCGCAACGGTGATAACTTTCTTTCGGCCAATTCGATCAGAAAGAGCTCCAAGATGTGGCGCTATCAAAGCTGATAGGAGACCTGAGACCAAATTGAGATATAGCTGAAACTGCGCTACTCGTGACTGGACTTCAGGTATTCGACACTGTGGATTTTCTGCTCCGAACATTACTGGCACGAAAGTGAAGTTTGGCTCCTGAGTTGCCCTCTCCGATAGGTAGTCATGACATATCAGGTTGAGAATTAGGTTCACTTTGGGTACGATAAGTCCGCCAAATGCCAGTGTGAAAGGCAAGAAAGCTGGAAGGAGCCAAAATATCTGATGACGGAGGTCAGATGTATATTTATAGTGACTTCAAATGTATAGCTTACGGATGGTTGCTTGTACCATGGTAGACCCTCAAACCCTGATTTCCATGGCACATCAATATGTCCACGAGGACTTCCGCCTGCGGAAGCTGAGTCTCCTGATAACAAGGGAGCGTCTTCGGTGCCGTCGTGCTCTTCATCGCCAGTATCGACATCGCAACGGTCGCTTAAAGGCGAAGCTGAGAGCAGTGTCGTCGACTCTGCAGCGCCCTCTTCAAACACCAATGCTTCGTCTCGGGCCTCTACCTCGAATGGCGCTTCGTTGTTTTCCATGTTGTAACTGGCCGACCGGGATGTGGGGAGGGATCGACAGAGACAGCGACCGTTGTGCACGGGTTGAAATTAGAGAGCGCATATGTTGTGGTAGGATATACGAAATGGAAGAAAGATGAAGGAATCATCCATGGCCGCTTAGCTTATCTCGAAGTTGCAGTGGAATGCGCGTCCATGGCATTTAGACGGCGCAAGCGCATCTAATATGGGGGAGTTGGAAAGTGGAAACGTAAGGGCCGCCGAATTGGGTGTTAAGTTTGTCTCGGGTGTTGCGTATGTTGATGTAATCGAGTCTTATTACCACTCCGACTGAGATGGGGGCCAGGGTTTGGCAGATGTGCCTGGAACGGTGGCCCAAGATTCGTTGAATTTACTGTACTGGTGGTACTGTAATACTGTATGTGGCCAGCGGAATGGGGAAGATTGCATGGTAGAGAAGGTTACAGAGTTGCCGAGAGAGCGATAAAGTGGGCTGTAATTGATAAGCCCCAGTACAATGTTCAAAGTAACAATACCGTAAGCACTGTAATTATGACCTACCTCTCTACCTACCTTGGTACTGTACTATGGTACTGTAGATACATACACCCCGGAGTTAAGTAAATACCGAACTAATACCTCCCTCCTATAAGTGTAACCGTATCGGCCGAATGACTATCCTTTGACTTGCTGCCTCTCTAATCGAACATGAACCGATGACGATGATCTAGAATCTCAACAGGTCCCGAGTTGGCATGGCGTATCGAGAGAGAAAAGCAATTCATCGACAATTTCCGTATTTTCCAACCAACCGCAGCCGCAAACCCTTGGATATCTCCTTTCAGTCCGCGATCCTTCATCCCCGAACTCCGAGAGGTTAAAACAGGACACAAGACCCCGAGGGGACGAATACCCCGATATTCGAATATATGACACGTAGCAAAACTTTCCATGGTGGCTTGCTGATATGATCTCTGGTCCAGAATCCCTTTGTCGCAAAAGATGATGGTGAGGATGGGAAGATCTATAGATGCCCGATACCACGTACAAATTAGCCCAGAGTGCCGAATCGTCGCGATTCGCTGCGAACATTGTAGATGTAAAGATTCTTATCTCTATAGAAACCAGATCTCAAAATCGATGCAACCTTATGACCCAGGATATACACTGCTCAAAAACATCATAACACATTAATTGCAGAAGTGAAGCCCTGAAACGCGGCTGATGGTGGTGCATCCGTCCCATCGGCCTTCTGCATGCTGTCTTCCGTCGACTCTGGCAGTCCTGGGATAGCATAGCCAGGTTTATTGCGGTTATTTGGCCACCATGCAAACAGATCCCAAGCTTCATTCGCTGTCCACGGCCCTCTGTCCAGGTCTTCTGCGTCTACTTCTTCTTCGTCTATACGGGCCAGGTCTGTAGTCAGCTGCACATTGGTGGATGTCTTCTCTCTTATTTCCGACAATGACTTCGATTTCTGAAGCTTGCCAGGCGTCTTCGACGGATGACCGCTGTTCTCTCGACGTCCACTTAGATCGCGAAGCTTAGCTTGGGATTGGCTAGCGTCGTCCAATACTCTCAGGAGATCATCGTGATCAATTGCCAGTTTCTTCGGTGAGTCGTTCTCGGAGACCACTCTACGAAAAGGTCGAGGTAGAGGTGTACGGGCGAGGAAGGGGCTGACTGACTGCGGCAGTCCTTCCCCTTCAGAGGGCTGTGGCAACGCTTCAACCAAAGGTTCCAGATATTCTTCCCCTCCGTGTTCTGGTGGCTGTTGTGCCTGACTCCTGCTTTGGTCGGCCTGTTTCAATTGTTCCTGCCACCACTCTTCTTGTTGTGAGAGCATCTGATCGTCTAGGACTGCCAGTTTCGAGCTTGATGGAGAGCCAGGCCTTGACGTAGCTAAAACAATCCCTTTCAAAGCCGTGTCCGGCTTAGAAGAAAGCGCCACCTCCTGGCTCGTGCAGGCCGACAGAATATCACGCTGTGATGGCGGTTTGAGCTGCATTGGAGAATCACTTCTTGCGTTTGCTTGAGAGGTATCGTCCTGACTCGAAAGGATGCACGGATTGACGTCGCCACCGAATACTGTAGCGCGACCACAATTCTCCATCTGATTCACCCGCGACCTATGATCCTCCGCTTCGCTCATGATTGTTGGTGTAGGCGATCGCATAGTCGTGTTGTTTTCGGGGGAAGAGCTCACAAGTATAGTTTGAAGAGGCACAGGTGATTTGACTGGTGCTCGGCATGTTGGCATCGGCGCTTCTGCGTCACAAGTAACTCCTTGTGAATCGGGAGAACTTTCGAACATGGCCGAGAGATCATGTCGTCTGCGATTTCTTTCTCTCCGTTTCTCTCTGACATTAGTCTCCAGGCAACTCTTTGTGGATATATCTCCACCAATACTTTGTGTTTCTGAAGGCAGAAGCGTCCTATACATGAGCTTTGGTCGTAACACCTTCTTGCTGAATTTTAATCGAGTTCTGTGCACATCATTCGGCACTACCGACGATGACTCCATAGTGGCATACTTTGGTTCTCGTTGCTCCCTGGTTTGCTCATTCCGAATTGCGAGACTCTGATGAGAACTCATCAAGGCTGGTCGAGGCTGCACCGTTGGAGGTGGCTTCTGTACTCTTTCCGGGCCGTCGTTGACTTCGCTTGATCGATATCTTCCAGCATGGACCAGAGGTTCTTCAATCGCTGTCGACGCATCGCTGAACGGTACGGAGGCCGTAGCTTTTGGTTTCAAAGCAGAAGATGTTATACCCACCCGCTGACCTGGGTAAGTAAAGGTATTACGCGGTAATGGATTCCGACTGCTAGGCAGGTCATCTTTCCCAGGGATATACCGCAGATTGTTTTCTTGGCCATTCTCTTCCAGCCGTCGTCGCTTTCTAGGATTTACATCACTTAGCTGCTGCCCAAAACCGTGCTGCTGCTGCCGTTGTTCAAAAGGTGATTTGTTGGGCAGCCGTGCCCTACCAATAGGGCCCTGTGAGTTCCCTAGTACAGCTGACAACGGCTTGGGAGGCCTTTCCGTGCGGGAGATTGACGATGGCAATGCCCGTGAAACTGGGCCATTTGCCGAAGACGGGGAGAGATTAGCATCCGCGCCCGAACCATGTTGTCTCACAGTCTCTCGTAATGGCGCAAGGTCCGTTACCGTAGATCCAATTCTCTCTCCAACCTCGATCAATGCCCCGCGATCCAGATTGAGCTCATCGCCTTCCTGTAGGTCCACAGTTTGTCTCCAATGTGCATCTCCAATGTAGTTCTTCTGGTCATCCCAGACCATCAACCGTTTGTTGAATGTGTGGTACTTCAGAGAGCCATCGTGCCAGATTTTCTTCTTCTTCCGCAAGTCTTGGGTCCAGAGGCACCTGAATTCATATACTGGTGCAGTATTCTGGGTGGTTGGTATAGACAGATTCGGAGTACTTCGTACTGCCGTCATCATGGACGTACTGAATGGTGAACGACTTAATACTGCCCATTGCGCATTCTCGGCATTAGTACAGCGGCGCAGTGTCAGAGGCTCTGGCACTAAATGTCAATTGTGAGTTCGGTCGGTGCCTTTGATGTTCCCGACGCCATTCATCGCCTTATATGCTGAATACTCTGGTCGCGAGACTGTTTACCTGTGCATCCTTGGGGCAGAAGCTTGCCCACTCTGTTCATCTCGCATCTTTCAAAATCCAGGTATGACAATATTCACATGTTCAAGTATGCCACTTGGCCTGACAGGGTGGGGACTGTGGCGCCCACAGACGCGGGAATTTTGCCAAGCACCAAAGACGTGTAAAGCGCGTGTTAAGTAAACTTTCGAAAAGCTAATTGGTTATTACCTAGGTAAGTACTCTATAGGTACGGGTTACCCAGGCCGAAAGAGAAACAGTTGTTTCCATGCCGCATCGATGTCTACTTCATCCTGGGCATCTCTGTTCCTCCTCCAGGAGACAAAATTGCTGTTACTGTATCGTTGTCCAGAGCAAACCAATCCGCTGAATGGATGCAGTTTTCTCATACCCATACACTGATAAAGGCCCGCGAACCCGCTAGATGGAAGTTTGTTCCGGGCGTTCATCCTGGGCCTTACCCCAAAGTCAGTCGCGTAAATCAGTTGAGTGCCTTGTTCCCACATCGCCCTTAACCAAAGCAGCTGTGGCTGTACGCAACTACGTAACCCCCATCAAAAACCCGCGGAGAGGGTTTCGCAACAACTTCCACATCGTAAGTGAGACCTACTGTGGCCACATCATACTATGGTACATTACAATATCAAGATAATCGTACTCTCTCCGGCCATAATCTTTTCTTTATCACTGGGACATTTCTTTTCGTGCATACCTTTGCAACCATTGCTATTCGTTAACAAGGTTGAAGCTCCATCGCAAGCTTGAACAGTCACATTCTTCGGGGCTGGCCCCATCGTTGTTCATCAGCTGTCTCATCTCCACATTGCAATCGAGGCTGTACAGGTCCTGATCATACAAATTGCATACGCAACAACCAATTGCGTGAAGATAGCGGCTCTGATCCCACCGTTCAACCTCAGTCTCACCAGGGCCTTATTTGCGCGCAGAGTCAAAGAAAATCAACTTGATGGCTGAATCTCGCGAATGTTGAGAGCTCCAAATAATCGACGAGATCAATAGCTTTTCGCAATTGCGCTCGCACTCTTGAAGTTGAATCAAACATGCAGAGCGTCCACAGGCATTTTGGGAAGTATATGAAGAGGAGCGCAGATGAGAGCCAAGTTTCAGTGCTTCTAAAAGATTTCGATGAAGCCGACAAGCTATTAGGCAGGGTAAGTGCTCGTCAACATCTCCTGCGGATTAACGTTACTGATGTTAAACCGTTTCTAGATCATTGACGCTGCAAAAGCATGGCGTGAGTCATGGCTATCGATTTTGGCATACCAGAGTCGTATGTTGAACGAGCTCGAGACATTATATGGTCCCATTCTAGGTGCTGGAGATGGGTATCAAGGTCATGTACCGGTCGAAACACCGCAGAATTTAATGGCGAGGACAAGTAGACTGAAAGAGGAGTACGATGATTTGAAAAGGGATCTCACACAGGAAATAACCCAGGTTGATATGCGAATGGTGAGGCCAGCAACAGAAGCCAAGGACGCACTTCAACCTATGAAGAAGACTATCAAGAAGAGGGAAGATAAGAAGGTGAGTTCAACTACATCGCTCTTCAGCATCCTTCTAACATGCTTATAGTTGGACTTCGAAAGATATCAGAGCCGCGTGGATTCTGCAAGGAAGAAAATGAACCGATCTGATCGTGAAAGTGCGGCGTTAGCTAAATCGGAGACGGATCTTGCTAAAGCAACTGAGGTAAGTGCTGAAGTCTTTCATTTGGAGATTCACTCACAACCCTAGGCGTACAATGATGCCGATGACAGTCTCCGACGAGCGCTTCCTCCCCTGATTGCCTGTGTCTTCTCAGTTCTGCCTCATCTACTCGCAGCCCAGATCCAAATTCAGAACTCCATGCTTGCGCATTACTATACAATGCTGCACAATTACTGCAGCGACTACAGCTTTCCATCCCCGTCTCCTCCTATGGACGAGGTCATTCGGACATGGGAGGAAGCATTTCGGGCCACACAGCATGAGGCTGAAGCAATTGGAATCATTGCGTCTGGAAAAGCGGTGCGGGGTTCTATGAGTATGGAAGAGAACAAATCGGCCAGCAGCATCTTGAATGGGTTTGGACGACGTGCAAGTGGTCAGTCTGCCCTCCGCAAGCCATCGACATCTCCTGGGCGTAACCTTCCACCTTCTCCAAGTTTTGAAGCCAAGCCAAAGATAGCTTCTGCTCCCTCGCCCTCCGCTTCTGCCATGCTTTACCCTCCTGAGCCGTCACCAGGCCCAGAGATTGAACCCGTGGTCTCTCGTACTTCATCAGAATACTATTCGCCACAGGCTTATGCTCCCGCTGCTCCTCGCACGGACTATTTTGCTAGGGATCGGCTCCCTTCAAATTCTGGACTAGGAAAGAAAAAGCCACCGCCACCTCCCCCTCCACGAAAGCCAAGCGACCAAGGCCTCTGGGTTACAGCGCTGTATGATTTCAATGGACAGAGCGGAGGAGATTTGGTTTTCAAGGAGGGAGATCGCATAAGGGTGCTGAAAAAAACCGAAAGCACTGATGATTGGTGGCAAGGAGAACTAAGAGGGGTGAAAGGAAGCTTCCCTGCAAACTACTGTGAATGAGCAATTGATGGATATTTTGTGCGCCAGTCATACTCCAGCAGCGCTTTACGGTGCATCCACGTCTTCAGGAATACTTGCTATCCCAAGACAAGGATCATATCTCGCCCTTCATTTCTCTAGGGAACGTTGTCTAGGACATACTATGTAGATGAATCTGAGTCGGTATGGGTCAAATAAGTAGCATTGGCAGACAATCTTCACACTCATTGCATACCAAGGTATTGATGAACAACATGCTCCGCACCACACCGGAGCTTACCTTTCCCTATGTCATGTTATCTGCTAAGGGGTGTTGCGGCACTTAAAATTGGCATGTACTTCTAAGTACAATTAGTGATTCGGACCGCGTGTTTTGTTTGTGTATTGGTCAGGATAGGTCACGCCACTTGTACAGCGGCGTATACTTATGCGGTGGATTCAGGCGATGACACTTTGCTATGGGTAAGGTAAATTCGTTTAGATATGTAGCGTTGTAATTGAGAATGGCCTGAGATGGTCCAAGCAGGATGACTGCAGGAGCATGGAGAAATCGTGATGAGTCGACAATTGGAAACCTATGATATAGTTATGCCTCACTGTAGGTAGGCAATACACGATTACACCAGGTACAGGAGCAATTAGGTACTGTCGGTACCTTCACTAGGTACGGAGATAATTACAGTACCATAAGGTGCATGTACTGTAGGTACAATACCAACCTTGGTAAAGGGTCTCTACGCCGTTGATTATTAGTACTCAAAACTGTCGGCAAATTCCATCCTTACCAGGTACCAGGTATGTACGGGTGGTATACCAGTACCGGGCATCCTGTGTACTTTAGGAGTAGGGGGTTTATGTATTATGTACTATGTATTATCCTATACGGTATCATGATTCAGGGGAACTGCATGCATTTGATGCAAATTGCACAAACCGTAGTTCGGGGAAACCCAGCAACAAAAGGATTGCATACCAAATCCTGAAGCCAATTCTGTGTACCATGGACTGTATCACTCACCTGAGCAAAAGCTACAGAGTATTACCTGTGGATGATCTAGATACCCAAGTCCGATCCACTAGGGCCCAATAAAACCCATCCGAAATGGTCCCTTCATCGCGTTTCCCCTTTCACATGAGAAAACGAAAAGACGAATTGGGGTCAAAGAAACAAAGTTTCCCACCGACACACGCCACGGGGTGACAACGATCTCCGGCATCGATCATCCCAATTTAGTCTTTTTCCAATTCTCATCATCGCCATCGTTGATTTCGTTCTTTAGTCCCTTCCGCTCCGCCTGCGACCGTTAATTCTTATCCTCTGAGTAATAAATCATGACTACTACTTCTTCTTAGTGCACTTTATTATTCCGTCGTTAATCTCTTGGTACCACCGTAGTGGGTATATGTTCATTCTACTTTCATTCTAAAGCCCCAGCCAGAATCAGGGTCCTTGTCCATCACTCAATCGCTCTAAAAGCAAAAGAACGGCGCGGCATTGCCCAATTTCAAAGCATCGATTTCCGTCCGCCTCATCTGCTTACATCCACCCTCTTTTGAGCAGTAGAGTCCTGATACGTTGAGTTGGTCAAAATTATCAAATTGGTTTCTTGGATCCCGTACTTCAGTACCATCCATTACCGAGCTCCGCTACATTTGCGACGCCTACAGGGCATGAGATCAAAGTGAAGATACATAAGAAGTAACCTGCCAAACCATCCTCCACATGCCGCTCATCCTCGACACCCCTTCAGAAACTTCGTCCCAGGAGCTCATCGACCATGAGACCACGAGGCGTCGACTTCACCACGAAGCCGATGTAGTCATTGTGGGCGCTGGTGTGCTGGGAAGCGCGCTTGCAGTCGCATTTGGCGATCAAGGAAGAAGTGTGATCTTGCTGGAAAGATCCTTGAAAGAGCCAGATCGAATTGTGGGAGAGTTGTTGCAACCTGGAGGTGTGGATGCGCTGGAGAAGTTGGGACTACAACAATGCTTAGAAGGCATTGATGCTGTATCTGCGAAAGGCTACAATGTGATATTTCACGGAAGGGAAGTTTATATCCCATACCCTCTGGCCAATCCAGGATCTGGCACAGATAATACACGCCGTGAAGGGCGCAGTTTTCACCATGGCCGATTCATACAAAAGCTGCGAGAAGCGGCTCTCTCCCATCATAATGTCACAGTCTTCGAAACCACCGTTACCTCCGTCACAACATCCTCCTACACGAACGATGTTGTGGGTGTGGAATCCCTAACTTCTGGCACGACGAAGGATTTCTTCTTCGGATCTCTCACCGTCATCTGTGATGGCTACAACTCCAAGTTTCGCAAACAGTACACGCATCTTACTCCTCAGGTTAAATCCAAATTCTGGGGCCTTGAGCTGATTGATGCCGAACTTTCTCCGCCGTCATTTGCAAATGTCTGTATAAGTGATAGGCCACCTGTTCTTCTCTATCAGATTGGCACTCACGAAACTCGTGCCTTGGTGGATATTCCCGAAGGTCTCCCAACCGCCTCCGTTGCTGCGGGAGGTGTCAAGGGGCACCTTCGCAATGTCGTTTTGCCAACACTACCATCTAAAGTTCAGCCTTCTTTTGCACGTGCAATCGAAGCCGGAGGACTTCGATCGATGCCAAACTCTTTCTTGCCATCTACAACACAGAGGACGCCGGGACTAATTCTACTGGGTGATGCTCTCAATATGAGGCATCCATTGACCGGTGGGGGTATGACGGTTGCCCTGAACGATGTAGTCTTGATTCGCGATCTTCTAGATCCAAGCATTGTTTCAGATTTGGGTGACACGGCAGCCGTTCTCTCTGCGATGAAAACCTTTCACTGGCGTCGAAAGCAGCTTACGGCAGTTGTGAATATCCTTGCTCAGGCATTGTATTCGCTATTTGCCGCGAACGATCCCTATCTACATGTCCTGCAGAAAGGTTGCTTTGAATACTTCCAGTTAGGAGGCAGCTGCGTCGACACTCCTGTCAGTCTACTTTCCGGCTTGTTACGGCAGCCATTCGCTCTGTTCTACCATTTCTTTGCTGTCGCATTCTACAGTATTCTTGTCATGTTCAAAGAAGCACAGCTATGGGAGATGGCATTATTTCCTGTCTTGATCATTAAAGCGATTCTGGTGTTTTGGAAGGCCTGTGTGGTCATTATACCATACATTCTTGTCGAATTGCGAGCATAGCGCCAATGCAAACTGTCGTTTGCAGTTTCTGTTTATCTAGATCTCACTTCTCACGGTTTATCGGTGGGTATGGGTACGATGAAATAATATGATATAGTTAGTTTCAGTCTTCTTGTACATTATTAGGCTGGTATCCCCTCAATAATTTATGCCTCAAATCGTTTCCGATCCCACCTAAGTTCCCTGCGTACCCCTGTAGTCCTGCCGTAGGCTTGTAAATATAACACATCTCCAACAAGATGTACATTACGGACAGTCTTTGAAATGTTCTCCGACTTGGCCGGCATCTATACTATGGTACTGTAGAACCCCTAATCCTGCGAGGTTGTTTGGGGATGAAGCTTGGCATTTTTGGAGAAAGCGAGCTAGTTTTTGGATCTCGCAGCTCAACTTTTCCGCGCTTTAACATTTCTACATCTTTCGCTGAAAAGCTTCCTGCATCCTTCCCCTAGTCCGAATACCGATATACATATCTTGATATCGATTTGAGATGAAGTTGTGATTCGCTAAGCCAGAATTTCCACTCCTTCCTCTTTATTCCTTCCCTCCTGAACCTCAAAATGCCACCTCGTGTGTTGCGGTCCTCGACCATTTCTACTTCCATAAATGTTTCCGCAGAATCGACATCATGGCAATGTCAACAATGCCAGTTTCGCTCGTTCACTTCCACATCTTCGAGGTCTACCAGATTACGGCGTGAGATGTTTGCTTGGCTCAATGGGCCCGGCAAAAACTTCAAAGATCCATTACCAGGTAGCACCAACTACTTAGGCGCATACGACAAAAAAGGTCGCTTGTTAAGACAAAGAGACGGTAACTCCGAAGGATCTTCTCAAGCAGGAAGGTCAAATGAAGACTCACAAGAAGGCATTCAGGATCTGCGGCCGTTTCCTATCAACATCAACTTTTATTCACAGAGCATCCTGAGCGAAGATCTACGGAACGAAATCTACAGACGAGTCAAGATTCTTGGGCAACCTGTCAGGCTTGTGAGCGCGCAATTGGGTGTCGAACTCAGACGTGTCGGCGCTGTGGTAAGGTTGGTCGAAATTGAAAATCAATGGAAAGCAGAGGTATGTTTGAAAAGGTGTTTTCGCAGCGAAATGTCAAAATGATGAAACAAACCAAAATTCGATTAGTCTTGAAGACCTGGGTCTCCCAACCCAGGAATGGTTACTCAATCACAAATTACAACTCTCTGAAACTAGTTCAACATCAGCTCTTGCGCACATTCAAACAGCAACTTTCCAGATATGACTGACTTTTCATGTAATACAGGGGAAACCACTCGCGCTACCCTATGCGAGAGCTGTGCATGAGATGGTTCCAACCACTCCCTACACACCGCAGAAGTCGACTGCTCATGAACCCATCAACGACCTTCCCGTTCACGCTGCTACGCATCCCCAGATGTTCTGGCCAACGTCTGAATCGCGAGCTTTCAACCGTACCGATGCCGGTCGTGCGTTTTCTGGTGCATCTCGTCTACCTGATGGCGATACTACACCGTCGACCGAAAAACCTAAGCAGTACGAGATGATTGGCAAGAGGGGACACGAACAACCGGTTCTTTTACCAGCAGACGCTAGGATACCACATCCACATCTCATAGAGTACAATCGAGATTTGGTAACTCCTGAAATTGCTGGAGATGACTTTCAAGTTCAACAAAGATACAATGCAAGAATACAGCAAGAACTTGACGAGACTGAGGAGAAAAGGCAGAAGAAACAGGAATTTGAGGAGAAGAACACTACAAGAGTCGAAACCGAGAGGTGGGATTTTCTATTTAAGGACGTTCAAGTCACAAGGGAGGGGACAGGTCTAGATGGCAGAGGTACCAAGAGTCCTGGTTTTAGATATGGCGTCCCCAGCCAGGACAGAAAGCGTGGACAGCACAAGATACCTAGAAAGGTACAAGTTTAAATGTGTTTGGCATGTGGATATGGCAGATAATACTATGCCGCAGCAAGTTGACCGGACTAGATTCAGATCTCGGTCTTCATGTATCATATTCATTGTACTATTCGTCAATATCATGATCGAGACGACGTCTTCTCCTATCTCGTTCGTCTGCGCGATCTCGATGCCTATCTCTTGAGTGCTCTCGTCCTCCATCTCTGCCAGATCTTCTGTCATCACGTCTATAGTCCGTACGATCCCGTGACCTGGAGCACCGTAGATCCCTCCTGTAGCTCTTCCCCTCATGATCATCAACCGACGGTGATCTTCGCTTCACATGTCTCTTCTCTCGACTATAGTCTTCTTCATTTCTATCCCCATCAACACTCCGCCTTCTCGAGCGTTTCTCTCGGTGACGATCTCTTTCCCTCCTTCTATCCTCATCACCATCGTGTTCCCTATCTCGATGATGCCGATGTTTATGTCTCCGGGATTTGTCTTTATCCACGCTTAATCTCGCTAATGCTTGTTCCACTTCTTCTTTCTTTCCTTTTATGAGGTAATCTTTCATCGGATCTTCGTCGTCGTGCTCTCGCAATAGCTGCGCCAATTCTCGCTCTTCTTTCAACAGCGGTCTTCGAGGTTTCTCTTCTTCTTCAGATGCTGATCCCTCTCTACCTCTACCATCATTGATATCTATCCTTGGCTTCTTCCCGACCTTCACATTATCCTCTTCTTCACTCTCCTCTCCCTCTCTCTTCTCTTTCTTCTTATACCTCGTATGATCCACTCTTAACATTCTCCCAAGCACCGTCGCACCTCCCAAATTATCCACCGCGAGATCTGTACTCCTCTGATCCTCATATTTCAAAAACCCGAACCCTTTGGATTTGCCAGTGTCGCGATCTCGAATAAGGTTGACGTGTGTTGGTTCGCCGTATTGAGAGAATATTGTGACCAAGTCGCCCTCAGAGAGGTCAAAGGGGAGGCCGCCGATATATATCCACGCTGTGTCGCGGTAGTCGGCATGCCAGGATGCGGAGGGAGGGCTGGAAGAGAATGTATTAGCACATTGAATGCAGAGAAAGAAACCTATGGGATTAGATATAGAGACGTACACGGCATTCTCAAGCTCGCGCTTGTTCAGCGCCTGCGTGGATCGAATCGAGTTCATCTGTACAATAGTCGCAGAGCGGCGACGATCTGATATTCACTTGCTCTGAGGCCAGGCTAGATGCATAGAATCTAGGAAAGACGATCATGCCTCTTCAATCAAGATACATTATACAATAAGTTTGACAAGTACATCTTCTTCTCCACAACTTTTTTGCGGAGTTGGGGACCACCTCCGAGCCTCAGGGTCGCGTTCCCTCCCGCGTCAGTGGCTGTCTGGGACCCTAGAAAAACATTGTTTCGTTGCATGTGTCTCATTTGTCTATCACAGCCTGAATGACATATTTTTTTCTTCCCCCACAGCCCTTTCATTAGCAATCGAGATCCCTTTAGGCGTATTTGAGACGCTCGTCCCTCTCCGTCACTCTTAACCTCGCAAGCTTCCCTCTCCACAGTGGAGTCGATCTCGCTTGGTTTCACAATGCTCAGCTTCAACTAGATTCTCAGAGCACATTTTGGGATCGCTTTGAGGATGTTTGGAATGCAGAATAAGAAGACGGACGGCCGGCCTGGAAGTAAGGATGGCGCAAAGAAGAATATTTGGGACTCTATGTTGGCAGAGGCGGCCAGGGGTAAAGAATTACCTGAGAAACAATTGCTGATTCTAGGTGACAATGCCTATACTCTACTTTTTCATGAGGACTCCTTCTGACTGGATCAATAGGAGGTACACCTGAGCGTCAGCGCGAGTTACTGGAGGTGCTCTCCCCTGATCCAATCAATAGTCAATACCAGAGGGATAGGCAGCGAAGGAGGAAAGTGCCCGTCTCGAATCTATACGCTCTTGGATACACATACCACGATGTTCTAGATGCCGATCAAGAAGGTGTGTACATTTGCCCAATTATCGGAAGTGCGACTGAGTTTTGTTTCCAGATATTCTTGCACGGCTCTCCGTCTACATGCTTGCCGAACCATCACCCGCATTCTCTTCTCTCCTTAAGCCTCTCCTCAATACCCGAACGATACCCAACACTCTGATAGTCATACTGTTAAATTGGTCTGAGCCTCAAAAGTGGCCTAGACAAATACGGCAGTGGATTAGGCTACTACGGTCGGTATTGATAACACTCGATGAGGAGACAAAGATTGCGATGGAAGAGCATATGACTGAATGGAAGGAAAGGCGAAGAGGGACCGAACCAGTCACAACAAGTCAACCAAATAGTACGACCACCGTACCATTACTAGGGCCTGGCGAATGGGATGAAGGACTCGGTATACCTCTCTGTGTGGTATGCCAGAATTCCGAAAAAATGGACAACTTAGAGAAAGAGTCGAATTGGCAAGAAGAGGATTTTGACTACGTCATGCAGACGATGAGAACAATATTATTGAAACGTATGTTGGGCACTTGAAATGGTTATAGTCCAGAATGCTAACTTTACAAGATGGCTCGTCACTGGTTTACAATTCAGCTTTCGATTCAAATTCTACACAGAGCCTGATACATTCTTCTCTTGGAATACACTCAATGCTGAAACGAGAAACAATCAAAGCCAACGTAATAGATCGGGACAAGATACTGGTTCCTCCCAATTGGGATTCATGGGGCAAGATCAGAATTCATCGAGAAGGATTTGAACCAGAGAAAGTGGCAGATTTATGGTCAATTGAAATTCAAGATTCCCCAGAAGATCTAGACACTTCCAAAATCAATGGCACAAAGTCAAAAATCAATGGGGAGTCCACAGACCATGCTTCCACCGAACAGTCCGCCCTCAACCCATCCGAAACTGTCGTCCACACGTACGAAAAAGTCCTCTTCGATCCTTCCAAAACGCCCCTATCCTACATGCCCTCTACAACCCGTCCTACAATCAACGATTTCGTTCCAACAGTCGATTTTCAAACCTTCCTATCTCAACAACTTGCCGCCCTCGAAACGCAAAAAAAGAAAGATGAGCAAAACCAAAAGGAATACAATACCAAAAGTCTTGGGTCCCAAGATCAAAAGGCTTTGTTGGATGAGACTGGAAGAAAGATGGCGGAATCAATTGGTCCAGTTCAATTCAATATGGGTGGTATTCAGGTCGATGCCGATGACATGGTTAGGAGATTGAAGGTATCTTAACAACCCAAAACATCTGCCTTTCTGTTTTCCCCCCTAATCCTTTCCTCTGAACCCTTATGCTCACTTATTTTCTCTCCAGGAACGAGAAGCTTCTCGCACCCCTCTAAAATCACCAGATCCTCACCCAACGGCTTCCGCAACAAATCCACCATCAACAACAGCCAACCTAACCCCATCTACTCCGGCAGGTGCAGCAGCACCACCACCACCACAAACCCCAGACGCCAAATACCAGAATGAAGCATTAGCCAGCTTTTTCGCCGGATTAATGAAGAATACTAAATCAAACGTCAATAGTCCACGGACACCTGCTGCTGGCGGTGGTTGAGGGGTCGAAAATTGAAGACGGGATAGTACGGTATTAGTAGTAGTGTTGTAGAGGGTCTTACTACGAAAACGAGTGAATGGTCAAGCGAGCGAGTGAGCAACCTTATTCTATTCTATATTATATATAACATTAGTTATTTCATTAACTTATATAAAGATACCATTCTCATATTCTATCTCTCCATCCAACTAACTATATAAAATATATTCACATAGTAAACTAACTTATATGGGATAATGTTAAGTTATAGGGAAATGATAGTAATAGAGAAGTACCTAGGTAATTAGAATATCTTACTTGATTAGGTATCGACTGACCCTGGGTACATACCTAGGTATCTAGGTAGATAGAAGTAACATGATGGGAGAAATGGGGTAATGTAATGTAACGTAATGGAATCGTTTCTCTTCTTCTTCTTCTTCCCTCCCCTTTTTTCCCCCCTTCTCGCTTTCGGAATATGCATCTTTCTTCACTTTCCTTCCCTATTCTTCCCGGTCGAATTTTTCCTATGTCTCACCTAGTACCTATATATGTAGTTGAATTCCTTGGGCTGTGTCTGTTTTTATGTTCCATGCTTCGTCGTTACCTGCGTAAGTAATCGATCGTTCTGGTTGCGTTTCCATCGGCTCGGTTCTTGACTCTCTTTCTGCCTTTCTGCCTTCTTTTTCTTTTCCCCCCTTTGGAATTAGAATTTGTCGTACCATTCAGCGAGGTTTTGGATTTGAGGAACGGTTGGATTGGTGGGGAAGGTAAGGTAAAGTAAAGCAAGTGAGGGACTTGGGTTCGGTATGTAGGTGTATTTTCTCTTTTGCTTTTCCTTCCGAGGCATCCCGAGTTTTAGGTTGCGGTTGCTGGTTCATCAGACGATAGATAGTTGCAATCTAGGTGGTGAGGTACCCCGATGGTATGGAGATGAATGGCTGGGTTTAGTTGGGTAGGTTAGCTAATGTTTATTGAATACAAGGCATTTCTGCTTTCTTGTTTTTCGGCTGATAGGGTTCATGGGGAGTTGATGGGGATTCTCATTGCTAGATCAGAGCGGTGATGGCGAGGTTTGAGCGATTTTTGTTCAAATTGAAGGATTCGATCGTTTTGGGTCATTAGGGATAATGTTTATTGGCTAGAAGGAGATTGCCTTGTGGTTCATCGCATGAGGGCAAGATCTTGATTAATGGTCAGGATCTTCGTTGGCGTATAGAGGGGCGTGGGATCTAGCAGGCTATGACATATGACAAATGACAAATGTTGTTAATTACTTAATTTCTCATTGTCATGTATGATGCGATGGCGGAAAAGACTAGCAATAAGGCGGAAATTCCTCCTTCTTTGACCAAATAAGCCATGCATAGTCCTAAGCAATCCAGTTAAGTCGATGAGGCGTCGGGGTGTAGGTCGAAGGTGAAGACACAGAAGATAAAGGCTTTTGACTGCAAAGGCCATGGCATGTGGTTGCTGTTACTATGGGGCTGACGAGGAAATTCGTCGTCTATAACCCACTAGCTATAGTAGGAGAGATCAGAGGACATGGCGAGACACTGTAAGGACGATGGGGGTTGGAAATATGAAATAATGTTTGGCAATGAGCGGAGGGATACAGCTGCTCAAGAGTGATGGCATGATATGTAGTTCCGACAATCGTCAGGGCTTTGTTGTACTCAATCATTGACGTCGAGATTGGCTAAGGTCGCCGTGTCACCCTGATCACTGGTATTCTAATTATGCCACTGTATGCCAATCGTGGCAGGAGGTTGATTGGCCTGAAAGCCACCATTTCGTCCATCATACCCTTACCGACGTTACGTTTCTGCTTGGATTCCGAGGTCCAAGCTATCGAGGTCGATCCGCCGAGTTATCCCTTCTCATTCATTAAGTCGTGATCGATTTTTGAATTTCTTTTCAGTCCCCCATAGTCACGTCCCCTTCAGCATCCAGTGCATCCCGATTACTACTCCTTCCACTCATCAAAGACCCGAATGACATTCGACGACCGAATAAGTACCTCTGTGACGAAGAAAGAGATACAATTGAATAATACGATGAGCTTGATCGATTCTGGCCGCCTCCCGCAGCGCTGCTACTAGATGAAACATGCGGATGATGGGATATTTTCCGAAAATCGCTGATACTAGAATGAATACTTTGTTCATAGAAGGGAGGGTCTTCAAGAAAACTTGTGGGTTCTTCGGTAGTAGTGGGATCTTCATGTCGAGGTTGAGAGTTTTGTGATGCTGGCGTAGGTTTCGGTGCAGATGCAGGTGCAGGCGGTCGGTGGGATGGAGTGGTGTGTCTTGTTTCGTGTTCTTCAGGAACTTCAGCGACTGGATCCATCGACATTCGGGCTTGTGGCTTTTCTGATTCCACAGGACGGTGGAGATGAGCGGCCATTATATCCAGGTACTCGGCTAAACCTGTCCTTTCATCATCGTCTTGGAATGAACCTGACAGAGTGTGTGAAAGGGTAAGACTGAAGAGATAATCGGCCATTCGTGAATATTTGAGTTCGAGAGCGGATGTTAAGAACAGATCATCATCTGGAGTTGCCGAGCGGCGGTTACTCCTGAGCAGCGATTGTGCTAGAACTAGCGCAGACACTGACAGCCAAACATCGACTTCACATGCATTGATGGTGCCAAGAGTATATTCATATAAAGCTTGTTGATCACCAAGTGGACATGAAGACTGGCACCATTGATACCAGAGATATTCGAATATTGCAGAGAGGCGTGAACGCTCGAGGCAAAGTTTGGTTCCGTCTTGGTGTGATTGCATGCTTGAGAGATTGACTGGCTCTTTCTTTAGTGATGATATGCAGAAGTCGAGAAGTGCAGTGACCACTTTGGATAAAGACGTATCTCCTGACTGACTAGGGCCACGGGGGCTGCGGCGAAAGTACCATATCCTTATCCACGATGCGTCATCATCCAGCTTGTGTTCCTTAGCTGTCCGTAAAGCAGTTAGTGCTAATCTCAGATCAGGGTTGTAGAGAATGCTATGTATTGGTAGAGCTGTCTGGTGCTTGTTGTATTGCTCTGTTTCCTTCTCCAGGATCTTCATTGCATTCTTATAACATTTCATTTGCTCTTTGGAATTTCCATTGCTCAGTGACAATATGGCGAGATCGACTCTTGCCTTAGCATGTAATCCTTCCACTGGCAATGCTCTTGTAAGTTGTTGAAGGGCAAAAGATATGTTGGCACCCAAGTAGTGGGACAACTCGAATAACCTGATCACTGTTTCAAATCGCTCTCTAGCCTGGATCTTTGTGTTGTTTGGTGTTGATGTTGCCACATGGCATAGCTCACCGATCGAGCCTTCAAGAAAACAACGAGCATCGTGATTCCTTTGCACAGCTAGTAAGTAATTAACATAACGGAGGATAAAAGGCAGTGCTTTCGCTTCTACATCCTGCATGCTCGCCCCATTAGGGTTGGTGGATGCGGCTAGTGCAACAAGCTGACCTAGAGAGTCTCGCCTGATGCCTTGATAATAGAAAGCCATCCGGGGAATGTGTTCAGATTCGGTCATCCCTAATCTGTTCCGAAGTCCAGCTCGGTCATTCGGGGAAAGCGTTTCTGCCAACACGTGATCCCAGGCCACTCTAAACATGTGCGCAGATACTGTAGCATTGTCTGTACTATACTGAGTAATATCGGTGCCGCTGCTTGCAAGACTGGATCCAGTGGAGGATGGAGTTGGGGTCGGTTGAGTGCCAGGTGAGCTTTGAGTACCATCGGCGACCATGTCATCGTCACTATCCGGGGCATCGCTATAGAAGGTCTGTACAGACGGTGGCCTGCCACTCTCATGATGATCCCGGTGTGGTGGAGCAAGAGTAGAGTTGGAAGGACGGGGAGTTACTTGGGAAGTAGATGATGACGAAGGCGTCGGTGACGCTCCGTCTTTGAGAGACGGCGATCGGTGAGACGAGCCAGGCTTCTGTGTGGGCGTGTTCTGCAAGACTGAGTCTATCGTCAACGGAGGACTGTTGTCAGAAGCAGACGCCGTATCAGGAGCCTTGGTCCTTTTAACAAAGCCCCACTTTTTGAACTTTGCTTTATATTGAGCAATCCTAGGAAGAACAGGATTAACATCGCGTCACAAACGGTGGAGCGAGAGGCAACGTCTATGGATCTGATAAGGCTGGTTAAAGAGATGGAACAGAGATCTTACGTGGGATCGAAGTCACCACTTCGCATTTCAAGCTTGATCGCACTGAGGGGGAGCCCTTTTTCAAGATAGAGGTGCTCCAGCTGGGCGCGTCGCGACTCCCAGTGACCTCCCTCGATGATCCCGGCCTGCGTCCATGGCTGTTGTCTCTGCCCTGGTACGTAGGCCTTGATATGTAATTGTCTGGAGGACATAATTGTGTGGTTGATGTATTACATTAGTCAAGTCAGACATGACAATCTATCTGCAGGAAGACGACATGTCGATATGCAGAGTGTTTCATGTAGGGGATGGGGATATTCCTCCGCTATAGCCGCTTCTGGGGCTGTGAGTTCTGGGTTGCTTCAGATGGTGCGTTAGAATTCACGCCAGACAGGGGTGATGTGATGGACTTACCGATGTTGGTTTAGTTCCGGCCGAAATGGTGGAAGATCCCACTCTCTGACAGATTGCTGTGCTCGACTCTCCAGGAACATGATCTGTATACGCTTTCTTGACCATAAGATATTAAAGTACGCCTGAGAAATGAGGTATCAGGTAAGTTACGATCATGTATCGTCCCTTCGGTCGCTATGGGTCGTGTATCCAAACAGAGGGATGAATACAGACACATCCGGGCATCGAAAAATACCGGACTGCCATGACAAGGCATCAGGCTAGAATCCTCTTTGCAACCAGCCATTGCGGAGTCAAGGCATTCATAGACGGTGTTCTTCGAGTCTTAGACGTCTCACTTTCACTGAGTATTTGACCATCCTCAAGAGATACTGGCCACAATCTCTAGAGAGTAATCTGGTCAACGGCCAAGCTCCGCTGTGGATTCAGTTCGACTCCGTAATCTTATCGGGATTCGGGTGGGGGTAAAAATATGATTCCTTCATGATGTACCAGCTAATACTACCGAGCCGGTGTGAAGGACGATTGATATATATTTGGGTCTTTGCACGTTAGCATTGTAGACAGTTTTGGCCTTCCAATTGATGATAGCGAATATTTGAACGAAGCACTATATTTAACAATTCCGAGTCTTGACGCTTCTGAATCCAGCTTTCCTCTGGAAGCACAATCTAAACATCAAACGATGGGGAAGTCCGAGCTTTATGTTATACTTGGTGCCGGGGTCATTGGACTGACAATTGCCCTGGAGCTCAAGCAGCGATGTCCATCTGCCGATATTATTATCGTCGCACAACATTTACCAGGAGACAGGAGTAAATATTACGCTTCTCCGTGGGCAGGGGCCAATTGGATGCCAATGGCGAAAGACTCTGGACCAGAGGAAGAACGGGAGGCTGTGACATATCGAAGGTTTGCACAAATGGTTCGGGAAGGTTCCCACGATGCAGGAATATACGCAATGGACATCCGTGCAATATTTGATCAGACCAAGGACAAAGCCGGCTTGCTTAGCACTGGAACCGACCGTATTTGGTATGACAGTCTGGTCCCTGGTGGCTTGCGCGATCTGCCCGATGCGACGCTTCCAAAAGATGCATGTTTCGGTTTTGATATGTCGACTTTTGTCATAGATACCCAAAGGTATCTTGCCTGGTAAGTTTTCAGGGTGGCTCATCCTGCTCCTTTAGAATTGCTAAGGCGGACTCTAGGCTCCAGGTCTCTGCTTTACAAAAAGGCATAGATATTCGCCGTGGTTACTATGAGTCTCTTACTGGACTTTTTGGAGCTCTTCCTGGGGCAAAGGCGTATTTCAATTGCACTGGAATTGGTGCAAAGCGCCTTGGGGACGTCCAAGATTCCTCAGTGTATCCTCAGCGTGGCCAGATTCTTCTAGTAGAGAGCCCGAAGGAGCCGATCGGGAGAATGTATCTTCGTGCCTCTGCTCGACAAGGTATTGAGCCAACATATGTGTTCCCACGAGGAGATCGTGGAGGAGTCATCCTTGGAGGTTGTCGGCAGCCAGACAATTGGGATGGAGAAGTTGACCCCGAGCTAGCGGAAGATATCAAGAGAAGGTGTTGTGCACTGTGTCCAGAACTTGGGAAGCCAGAGGACCTGAAAATCATACAGCAGGGTGTGGGCCTTAGGCGTGAGTATTTCATCTAGTAAGAAGGTATTGCACTACTGACATGCACTCAGCGGCTCGTAAAGATGGAGCCCGAGTGGAAAGAGAGCTAATTGCAGGTGCAAATGTTGTTCATGCGTACGGCGTAGCAGGAGCAGGATATCAGTGTTCTTGGTAAGTAATCATAAAAATGCTCCAGATGCTGGATTGACACATTTGCTCCAGGGGACTTGCAAAGGATTCCGTAGATCTGGTCCAAAATTGGTCACGGTTATAGAAGCATTATCATTGCATGCCTCTTACAATATACATATCACCAGTCCTGCCACACATTATCAGGAAGGACAGTCCGCATCAAAGACCAATGCCCAACGGCGCTCCGTGTGTGTTCCTTTTCGAGCTCTTTTGTTTGCCCTTTCTTCAGTATCATTTTCCGGGCAGCCTCCGGATTGCCCATGACCATGAAAGCGCTTTCAGGGATTTCAAACTGGGGGTACAAAAACGCTTTCCGTGCTCTACTGTACAAGTAATCGGCTTTGTTGGGCTGGCGAAACTGCAAAGGTGCATTGGTTGACTTCTTGCAAAATATTACCATGTTGGTGAAATCAGGTTCATTTGCGACCAACTCTGGAGGAGGGTTTTCACGAAAGATTCGACAGGTCGGAAAGACGGATCGGATAGTATAAATGACCATTCTGGCTGATGGTCCTGCAATATCTCCAGCATAGTTCTGTCAATCACGCATTAGGAACCAGCAACTTGCTACCGTTATGAAGACTCACAATGGCGATTACACCGTCGTCTTTCAGAAGGTTTCGGAGGCCCGTAAGAAATTCCAGAGTGAAGAGATCCACTGGCTCAGCACCACCCGTGAAAACATCGTGCACAATGTAATCGTATTCAACACTTCCAGCAGCCTTTGCGTCATTGACAAACACAGTAGCATCGGAAACCACCGGTGTGTGGTTACTAGGCAAGTCAAAGTGCTTCTTCGCAAATTCATACACGACCGGATCTATCTCTACTATTGTAGTATTGATTCCGTGCATGATCAACGCGCCAGGCGTCGTCCCGATTCCAAGGCCACTACGCACTATTAGTAAAGGAGACACAGGCAACGTCCAAAGCCTTACATAGTCAAAGCGCTGCTCTCGGAGTCCGGTCGTCTTTGCTCTCCATTTTCTAGCTCGACCAGACGAACAGCTTCCAGCATTGCAAAGATAGCGTATATGGGTTCAGGTGCAGACGGCGTACCGGCAGCTGGTTTCGATAACATCCATTGCCCACCTAGCAGGCTGTGATCGCAACGCATAACTCGAAAGTGTTGCTCAGTATTCTCAATGACTGAAATATACCCAGTCAAGGATTCTTTCCGCTCCAGCAATGTATAATTGTAAGTGCTCAAGGTGTTGTTTAGAATCGTTGTGGTGTGCGCAAGAGGGGTGTGCATGTTATATCCTAAATTAAATATAATAGACGGCAATGCCGGCCATAAGAAAGCAGAAGGGACGACTAATCCGTATAATGCGGCGATAACCAGCTGAAGACCAACGCGAGAGAACATAAAGTTGGATCCGATTTTCATCCCAATGACTATCTTCGCAAACTTTTCTGCGGCTGTGAATAGACAATACGTACCGATAGCTGGGACGTGTTCCGCGAATATGGCACCGTAAGCCTCAAATTTGACCTTTTCCAAGAAGCACGCCGAGGAATAGATTGTCATTGCAGCAAGCGGATAATAAGTCAAGGCTTCTGTTATGAATGGTCCATATGGATTACCGAAGAACCAGCTGAACTTGAACAGAATATACTGGATTGATGGGATATAGAAAGCAAGTAAAGGAACGTAATGCGAGATGTCCTTCGTGAATCGTTTGTTGTATTTCAGGCGAGCGGCAAATGCCAGCAATGCGCAAGCCATCATGCCATGACGATGGAACAAATTTGAGGGGATTGAGCCATATACTGGGGAGAGAGATACGAGAGACACGGGTGAATAACACGCCGCAAGGATGGTTAGGAAGATGGCTGTGCGAAGGTCCGGGCTTGCTAAAATAATCGATGGGGTTGCAAGGTCAGAAGCGTCTTTCTCGGATAGAATTGCGGTACCCCTTTTGGGCTTTTTCGAAGGCATGCTGGCTTTTGATATCAAAGTGATGTCTAATTATGACCAAGTTACTTCAGTTGTTGTGTGAATTGGGTCACAAGAGGCTCCTGATTTGCAAAGTCCCAGTCAAAAAGATAAGTACAAATCATGAAGAGAAAAGAATCAAACTAGAAGAACAGTGAGCCCCGAAAGACATTTTATCATTCCTAGTACGAAATCAGAATACAGAAATCCCCATCACACTGTAATGCAAATTGTGTGAAGCTTTTGGTTGTAAACAGATGATCGTTTCAAGTCACTGAACAATTGAGACCATCTCAAACAACTGATGTGGAGAATCTCGATAAGCAATTCTTATCGTGGCTGCTGGCGTCATTTGCGACCAGGTATACTTTCTGCTGTTCAGCGCAAGTTCCTTCTTTCTTTGTCCAATATACCATTCCATTGGAACAATGGTCTATAATGCTGCTACCATCGGTGCAAGGCTCAATGGCTGAGTGTGGTGACAGTGGCCCTATGAAAATGGGCAAATCTACTGAGTCCGACATTGGCCCTCCGCCACCGCCAACACCACCATCACCAACAAGAGTCAGGAACCGAAGGAAACGTTACTTAGACCTGCATTCAGAATACTTCTCAGACCCCTCCCTCGAGCTTGCTGATCCATTACTATATGACAGGCTCATTCGACGATTTCAAACACCGAAGGAAAGGGAATCTGAAGGACGTGCAAAGGGCTATTCAGGTATTTTGCAAGCAGACATCATGCGCTCCGAAGCCAAGCTCGCCGCTCTTCGTCAACCTAAGAGCATGACAATGTTTACGTATAAAAGAGGCGAGAATGGTGAAATCTTCGCGGAAGAGAAGGATGAAGTCCCTATCACAAAAGAGGATGGTCAACGAAGATGGAAATGGGAGATGGAGTTAAGGTTTCTTCGAGGTGACGATGAGGATTTTGACTATAAAGCTGTCGACGAGTCAGATCAGTGGGATGACTGGGATACCGAGAGGAGGGAGAGCTTGGAACAATGGTTGTCGAACGAGGAACCGGAATGGAT
The DNA here is from genome assembly GCA_001006345.1 of Phaeomoniella chlamydospora. Taxonomy (NCBI): domain Eukaryota; kingdom Fungi; phylum Ascomycota; class Eurotiomycetes; order Phaeomoniellales; family Phaeomoniellaceae; genus Phaeomoniella; species Phaeomoniella chlamydospora. The sequence goes on along the minus strand of LCWF01000006.1, from coordinate 334,604 downwards.
TACAGCGGATGGTACGAAAGGTGTAGAAATGGAACTCAAGGGCGAAACTGGAATACAAGATTTTTGAGCAAAGACTACCTGGGATTGAGCTCCATTGTGGAATCGAACGCCTGCATTTGAATATCGGAGAATGTCTTTTGGAGATGCACAGCCTCCCATCTTTACGATGAGATGATCTCAGTACGGAGCCGTCCCATCAAAGTCCGTTTCAACGGCCAGCATTTTATGTTGACATCCAAGAGCATCAAAAGCACCTTTACGCCATCAATATTTCCACTGGGTCCCTCAGACCCTTCAGACTCCGTGCACATCGAACGTGTGGAATTCGACGAAATACCCCTTCCTTATCGGTCTTCTCCATGAATTCCATCCATTCGGGGGTTGCAATCCATTCCTCTCGCGCCCGTTTGCTCCGAAATTTCACCAAAAGCATGGTATCATGCATGCTTTCTTTGGAGGGTTCATCGTCCTTTCTTTTCGGATTACCGGCCGTCGGAGGGATCTCGACTGGAAACGTCTCAAAGCGTGTCACATGGGGAGAGAAAGCTGCATGAACGCCGATCCTTGATAATAAGGCGTCAAGGCGATGGATTGGCGGTTTAGAATTGCCATTCCCTTCTCTGATCTCAGCATTCTGTTGCTGTAAGTGCCGTGTCATTTGAGACGCAAAGAAGTATATCATGCACGTGAGTGGTTGTTCCGAGTCGTTAGCTTTTCCTGCACCACCTTCCTTCTCAGCCACCATTCTGTCGTACTTTTGTGTACGATCAAGATACATATTTTCGGACGACAGAAACTCAGGAACCACAGGATTTTTGTGTACCCAGCCGGTCTATTGGATCTGCAAGTGAATAGTCGTGAGGGAGAGACCGAACTTTCCAACTTCAGGGAAAATGGCGAGAACGCAAGCAGCAAGGTCTCGTAGATAAGCTGCTTGGATTTCGGCATCCAAGGGAAAGAAAGAAGAAGCTCATATATAACCCCAAAGTACGCAGAATTACGCGAACAACTATTCTCTTGGAGTCATTGCACTGCAAAATGACATATAGCGAGTCCCAATGTTCTATTCAGTATGCATTATACTGTACCTCCGATTCCGGAACTCTGTCAACTTAGGAAATTACTACAGTATCTTCTCTCGTTTACGCCCCTCTTTTTCATATCCATTCTTCTCGCATTGTGTCAGTCACTCAAAAGGGCAACCCAAGATCGTCATGACTTCTTTGCGTTATGTTTTTGGGCTGTTACTCTGTCATGATACAGTCAGTAAGAAGCCCCCGGGTCGGAGGAGGGTTCTGAGTGGTTCTTACCCCGCAAATGCTATCTTTATCAGCGGCGCCTAGACATGTGCCATGAATATGGGATGCATTAGGCTGTCGTCCACCAAGTGAGTGCTGAAGGAAGATGATGGTCTAGGGTGAATGGGTTGGAAGTTAGGTGGCGCAGACCTGCACTAGGCATAGGTGACTAGAATGGGACATGGCTGATATTCAATATACCAAGATATGCGTACGTCTTCGTTTCTTGTATGTGAAGACTCTGCCATACTATCATTTTCCTTTAATATCGTGACTTCATTGTCTCGTAGCAAGTTCATCTGCAATGGAACAGCGGAGTAAATCCTCGGATGGTTATGTACGATCCTAGTGGTCGTTTTACAACGGGTGGTTTTCGAGACCGCCGTCCGGCCCAAAAAAAAGGTATCCTGTCAGGATCCGGTTGCAAATGTCGATTTCCTTTTACTTTTCAGGGCCAAGTACAAACACACATGTGCATTTATTCGGCCTCTGTGACTTGATCTGTGGTGGAAGAGAGCCAGGTGGAAGATAACAATTGAATACTCCGAGCAGATCCAAGGCGGTGTGAGGGCCATGTGCCCGATTCTGCCGGTCCTAATGATGCTATACATAGCTGTACCTCTCGTAGTGCATTCAACATCTTTCACTATGGCGAAGGCTAGAAAGATATCTATAAGATCGACTTGATCTCTAACTGAGGAGAGGGTTTCTCTGGCGCCAGGCTTCATGTTTCATTCATCGACCTTGAAGATCTGTTTGCATCTGCATTCTTAGACCAGTCTCAATGTTCTCCGAAGATGCGATCCAACAAGTCAGCGGGTTTACTGACACCACAAGAGAGCAAGCTGTGCTTCTCTTGAAGGTAATATTAATTCCCATCCGCCTATACCAACATCAGCTCAAGTCTTTTACAGAAATATGGTGAAGCGGAGAAAGCCGTCAACGCCTTCTTCGATGACCCGGAGAAAGCATTACAGGTGAGCTTCACTATTGGGCCTACTTGTACATGTCTCACTCAGGGCTTTCTAGGAAGAGAAGCGAGGCTGGGATGAGCCACCTCCATATCATGAAGCAGAAGTACCTTGTGAGTAATGTGTTTGGCATATTGTAATTGAATCTAGCTAACTCGTTTGGTTTCATAGATGGCCCGCAAAATCTCGAAGGCTCCATGTTCGCTGGAGCGCCTTCACGCCCACCATCAAGAATAAATTCGCAGCGCAGCCTGGTCGACCTAACTCATAATGACGCACCTTGTACGTTACACGGTCAACACCTGTGTTCTATCCTAACATATGACAGCCGGCGAAGTCCAGAGCCTGACCAAAGAACAACAAGAAGAGCAAGATTTTCAGCAGGCACTGTCAAACTCGATGAATGATGTGCCTAGCGGTCAGCAAAGTGGCATAACAGGCGTTGGCCAACGCTTTGGGCCCGCGAATAGGGAATTCTACGATAAGGAGTCTTGGGCTATGGTTCCAACAAGCGCAGCTCGAGAAGTCGTGCATAGTCAGCAACCTGCAGATAGGCAGCGTAAACCAGATGAGCCAGCGTTTCTGCGTTCGTCTCCTTACGGGGATCGACTACCATCACTTCTTACCATACTCCACTCTATACCACTCGCCAGGGAAGTCCTCCTCGTGAAAGAATTGTCTGCACCTCGATATGGGTTTGACAATCAATGGTGGAATGGCCACACAATCAATGTGCCCAAAGTAGTCGCATACGGAGAAAATAGAGACTGGGAAGACATTATATTCGAGGTTCAACGTCTTATGGCCTTCCTAGATTCCACTCAGCGTGCTTATGGGAGCACAGAAGCTCTATCGAGCCTTGATCATTACCGTTCGAAGCGGTCGGATACCGATCTATCTAAATTTTTTGAATGTTGGGACGCATCAGCAAAGATTGTCGAGCGCCGATCTACAAATTGCACCGTGTTCTCCTCGACTGCCCTCAAGCACGACGAGAATGGACCTGATCTCGGCTTGAAACGGGATTTTTATTGTCTTGAGCCTCCAGTGCAGGAAAATGAAACAACAATCTACGACGTCTTAGATAGAGTTATTTGGAGTGACGGCCCTGAAAGTCTGGACAACGGCTTCGCCGATACATTTATTGGAGGCCTGGGAGAAGTCTTTACAGCACAATTCACACCGAAAAATCAGAATCAGATCGGCTGTGGAATCACGATCCCCGCAGTCTGGTACCCCGATCGCTACCTGAAAGAATTTCGCAAAGAAGCCCTTGACATGCGACGAAGGGCACAGCAGTATCGACTGGATGCGGAAAAGGTCGACAAGCAGATCGAGCAAGTCTTAAAACACAAACTCAACAATGGGAAGGTCGTCGATGCGAAGGAAGTCTTACTAAAGGCCGCTATGGCTGTTGAAACGGTGGGAAAGGCAAAGATACCAAATGGTCTGACTCAGGAACTTGTAACGATCGAAGGAAAAGAACTGTCAGCGGCAGAAACAACCAAGTGTGTCACTGAGATAAAATCAGCGTTGGACATGATTGATAAGAAGCTGCACGGTAGGGACTCTCCTTTTGTCTCCAGACTAACAACCACTAAATTCCAACAGATCTCCAGGCCAGGCGAGAACAAGCATTAGCAGCCTGTAAAGCAGTGATGAGCGAGTTTACTGAGGCATCCCCCGATGCTAGCAGGAAACCAACACACAGGTATACTCTAAGAGGTGTATCAACTTCACCTCATGTGACCTATTTCTGCAGTCGGCGTCAGATAGATCTCCTTGTGGCAGAAGATGCTCTCAATGATGAATGGGAGTGGTGGCGTGCGAGCTTCTCCAAAGAAGATGGCAAGTTGCAACAACAAGAGAAGAAGGCGGCCACAGAGGCGTCGGACAATAATACAACACTCAAAATAGACCAACCAGCGCTATCAGCTTCGCAGCTTCATTCGAAATCAGATTCGGATGACCTTGTAGGCTATACGCTGAAGAGAGTAAGCGAAGCCGACGTTCTAAAAGCCGCCACAGACGAGAGCAAATCGGTCCTAGTTGTATATGCTAGTGATGCCGCTGTGGCTTATAATGGATCGCCTCCTAATCACCAACTTCAGGTTAGTTATCATTCCTGTTCTGTTTGACGGCACTGCATACTGATAGTTGTCAAGGCTTTCGTGCATACGGACAATGAGGCATTTACTGCCGAACTGAGTGGAGATGGTGATTACGAAATGATCAGCAACAAGAGCTCCGCTACCCTAGGCAATGAAGATGAGAGAGCAGATAACGATGACTCCGACATGGAACCTCTCATCAGCATGAAAAATGGACGTGACAGGTCTGATAGCAAGCCAACTAGTCCACTGTCGCCGCAAAGCGTCAGTACAAGTTCCTTCCGGCGCGGCGGGGACGACGATGAGATCCAACCCAGTCCTAAGAGATCGAAAGGGTACAATGAACGTATGTCTCTATCCCCTAGCGGCGGGGACAATCTCTCGACATCGCCTTCGATTGATCGCAGAGTGACAGACCACATCGAAGGTGCAGATGTAGAAAAGAGCGGTTCCCACCATGTTGAGTATGTGGATTGAACTATATTTGGAAGCTGTCGTAGACGTAGATGAACATGCTGTCCCTCACGAATCCATGATACCCATTTTGCAATCATATAGAGCAATTTTGGAGAGGCTTTGCTGGAACAAATCATTTCTTTGCAAGTATTCAATTTGTGGAATGACAGAATTGTATGCGTCGTAAACTACAGTGTGTAGCCAACCTTCCCTGGAAATACGTGTTGCGGCGATAAGGGAGTTAACAATGATATGTACTCAGTACAAATCTAGCGTGCGTCGCGTCTCCAACTCTCCAAAAACACGTAGGTGCATTTCAACCTTGCGTTTACTCGCTCTACAGGAAACTTTGTGTTCTTCGTCACGTTGTTATGACTCAATCAACAAATAACGGGCCTGATTCGACTATTGAGACGTTGGGTCTCCTTGAGGCTCGCTTACGACGCCTTGAATGGATTGTGACTGGCAATGCGTCAGTTACTTCTGAACATACGCCTCCCAGCGACCTAGACACTGCGAAGATAGTCACCCGAATTGAGGACCTAGAGCGAGACTTACAGAAGCTTGCTAATAGAAACTCTCTGGCGAGACAAGTACTTCAATTACGTTCGTCAAGTGGCATCGCGCATGACTACTTTACTAACTATCAATCAAATATAGACTCTCAATACCCGTCCCTGTTCCATCCAGTACCACCCTCTGAGATACCCTCAACTCTTTCCGACGAGAATCTTGCCAGCATAATTTTATCTTGTGCTTCTTCGTTCCCCGAAACCGCATCGCGGCTCGAGTCCCTAAAAGATAACCCGATACCTCCTGCCGGTGCATCTGAACAGTTGATCAAGCTACAACCTAGACTTGACAAAGCCTCGGACAAGCAGAAGACACAAGTAACCCAGGTGCGAGAGCTTAGAGAACGCAGTGCCAAACTGCTGAAAAGATGGTATGAGGTTGGGATCGTTGGCCAAGGGGAGGTGTGGACTGCATGGGCGGACCGCGTTGAGAAGTTGGAGCGAGAAGTGCGGAGGGCCGAGAAGGCTAGAGAAGTCCAATACACATAAGCTGCAAGATCTTTTCTACGTGGTGGTAATAATTATATCTCAGTTCCCGAGGAAGGCGGATGGGAACATAAGGACACAGAATAAAGGCGGTCCTAGATCGAAGGCATGGACCAATGGGCTTCATAAGCTGTCTCTTGCGAAACGCATAAGCAAGGAAGCGAACCAACATCAACAGGTAGCTCCGACAAGCTCCAATGGCTCATGAGACAAATACGCCTTGATGGGATGCATTACTGGTTGCATTACTGGTTACATTACTGGGTTGGTGAGTTCCATGCCTACAAGGACTTAGGCAATCCAGCATTATCTGCTGCTAATCATCGATCGCAGATGACGGGATAACCCCTAACAAAGAGTTGACACCGAGACCAGCAGTCCATGGGTGTCTATTGTTTCCAGCGTGCAGGTTCCAATTCGATGCCAACAGGTTACCAGATTAGCCCGAAGTCCTCCTGCATCTATTCGAAATGACCCAAGCTCTAATTACCTAAGCCATGTGTGGTTGGGCTACGTGTCCGAAGATGTAGTTGGCTACGTCTGCGAGGTGTCAAGTGAGGCTACGATTGGTGACATTAAAGCCTTCGTTTCTGTGGGGCTCGATCGTTCCTCCAGGTTGTAGTTGCAAGAGAGATAGGACGTCTCCACGACGCCGGTAACTATGAAAAGTTGGTGTATATCCCATGCAAGATCCTCTTCAGTGTACGTACTAGTACGCTGTCAACGGCCCAAGATTTTAAATCAAATATAGATATAACTTATATATAAAAAACCAGGTGTAGATTTAGTGATCTCGACATCATGTCAGTGTGTTTCGGTAATGCAGGACTCAAAGTCTTGGTCCACAGACACAAGAAGCTTCCATTGTTTGCCTTCGAAAAAGAGGCATTGCTCAAATCGAGTACGCTCCCATGTACTTCCAAGTACCATGAGGGACTTGGCCATGGCCAGGGGTTCACTGCCACGCAATAACCAAGATAGCGTCGTTGTGGCAATTGGACGCTTGTCACCCTGAGTGTCAATGCGTTCGATATCGAATACCAATCGCTTGGAACTGGACGGTTTCTCAACGTTTACATTAGACTTCGTACCTTTCTCCTTGTGGCACGGGTACTCAGGAGGAAATCATTATGGAAGAGGATCTGGCTTCTTGATGTTCTGAATTTGATACCTCGTCAGGGAGTGGATCCGAAGCTAATGAGATTCCTCAAGGCTATGGCCAATCAAAACAACGTAGAACAGACCCCTCGGCTCTCTTGAATCACGTCCGAAGATAACGTCTGTGATATGAATGATAAGCGTCGCCCTGTCATCGGAACTTAACCTATTGTTCCTTGTTAAGGCAAACCACCAGCACTGCCGATCTGCTTTCCACCTGCCAAAATTTGGACCATGTACTCGACCATCTTGTCGGAGCTATCATATCAATTGGACAAGCCACTATCAGCTGTGGTGCTATCCCCGTTCCTCGCAGATATCCGCCCCATACCCCGGTAGTGATGTCCAGTCCTATCTCAAAAGCCGGACCTTGTGCCAAGGAGTGTTGATTGTCCGGTTCATCGTGCTTGACCCCCCTGTCTATATGATTGTGTTGATGACCTCACGTAATTTTATATCCTCATTTCTGACTTTTGTTCTTCGCCAAGTTCGTTGCGTTTCGTCGCTTTCCTTTTTTTCTTTGCTCAAGACTCGTCTTGAAAGCGATTCAATCCTCTTCACACTATGTCTTCCCTCCTGAAGCGATCTAGCGTCAGTAAGGACAGCGAGAAGGGCGCTGATGTTGATGTAGCCCGCGGTGAGATCTCGCCAGCCACTGCGGCTTCCATCGAAGAGGAAAATGAATTCGAAGTTTTCAAGAAAACGAAAGATGGGGTCGACTTTAGAACTGTCGGATGGCCACGCGCCGCCGTGATCTTCTTAAAGGTCATCTTCGCGACTGGTGTACTCTCCATCCCAACGGCTATGTACTCCCTGGGAGCAGTTGGGGGTGCACTTTCAGTTATCGGATGGGGAATTTTGAACACATGTACGTTGTCGTAGACTTTGTTTTGATGCTCCGGAAGCTTACATTTCTCAAGACTGTGCTATGATTCAAGGTGATTTTAGAAATACCCATGCGGGCTGTCATACTGTCGCCGATATGGCTGGTATCGTTGGCGGAGCTGTCATCAAAGAACTCTGCGGTGTGCTATATCTTATTGCGTATGTCACCAAACCTATAATGAGACGTCGTAAACCCCGGCTGGGACTGACGAGCATTATAGCTACGTTCTTTGCACAGGTTCTGGTATCCTCGGCGTTTGCATTGGTATCAACTCCCTATCTCATCATGCCGCCTGCTCCGTGTGGTGGTCTTTCCTTGCCACCTGCGTTGTCGCAGTCTGTGCTTCAGTCCGAACCTTTCAAAATGTCGGCTGGCTCACATGGGCTGGATTCATTTCCATCTTCACCGCAGTATTTATCGTCGTCGTCGGTGTCACCACCCGTGATCGACCTGCCGCGGCTCCCCAAACTGGACCGTACGATCTCGGCTTCCATGCCATTGCCTACCCCACCTTTACTGCCGGCATGGTTGCCAGCAGCACAATCTTCGTCTCCAGCGCCGGAACCTCCGCTTTCATGCCCGTGATCGCCGAAATGCGCAAACCACAAGACTACCACAAAGCCTTATTCACCTGCATGGGTTTCGTCACAGTCTCCTACCTCACACTCTCTCTCGTCGTCTACGCCTGGTGTGGTCAATGGGTGGCATCGCCTTCTCTCGGCTCCGCCGGACAAACCATCAAGATGGTATCCTACGGGGTCGGTCTGATCGGTCTCGTCGTCTCCGCCTGCCTCTACTGCCACGTCGCAGCCAAATACCTATTCGTCCGCATCCTCCGAAACAGCGTGCACTTGCAAAAGAACAGCGTCATCCACTGGGGCACCTGGCTCAGTTGCACCTTCGGTCTCTCCGCCATCGCTTTCATCCTCGCCGAAGCCATCCCCATTTTCAACTACTTGATCGCCTTGACAGGTTCCATCTGTTTCGCTCCCATCGCCATCACTCTACCCGGATGGCTTTGGCTGTATGATCATTGGGACTACAAGTCTGGCAGTCTGGCCAAGAAGGCCGCTTGGGGACTTCATATGTTTTTCGTCGTGCTGGGACTGTTCATCCTCGTTGGAGGTACCTATGGTGTCGTCGAAGAGATCAGAGAAGCTTATGCTAATGGCGAGATTGGTATGTATTTTCTTTCTGTTCTCCCCGTCCGTCCCCCGATCATATCACTATCTCGTGGTCGTCTCATGATCGCATTTCAAGATTAAATCAATGGAAAATGCTGACCATTCAATCATCGAACAGGTTCCGCTTTCTCCTGCGCAGATAACTCCAATTCCACATAAGTTAGTCGAATTCTTATGACAGATGATCTGGAGTTTAATTGATTGGCAGATGTTTTATTCATTTATTTTAATTTTCAAGAACAACGATAGAAAGTTTATAGAAGTGGAAAGGAAGCATGTTGAATGTAATCCACGTCTAGATGGAAAGCGTATTTTGTTGAGCTGTTTTAATTTATAAAAAAAATGCAAACGCTATATACATACATACAATTGAAGACCCAGCTTCAAGTTTGCACGCCCAGGATCTCTCTTTCTCATTCCAAATTCGTAATTCTGGCTATCTATCTGCATATGTTCCATCCATGAAAGCCAATGCGGGGGTATCATAATCATTTCAACTCATCCAATCCACACACAGGCCCCTCAGAATCACCAGGGGATTGAAAGAAAATCCCAAAATCAACCTTTGACCACGGTATGTCTAATCGCCCAATCCCTTACCGCATCAAAATCCCTACATACATGCTGCGTCGTCAGATCCGGCCATATTTCGCCTGGAGATTTATCCGGTCTTTCGTGGAAGGTTATGACACCGATATCAGATTGACACATCAGATTCATTCGAAGCAGTTCGATGCATTCGTCTATATGGATGGATGAGGTGGACGGGTTAGATAATCTGGGGACGGATGGAGGGCTTTTCGAGTTTCTGAACAAGAGGGGCGTTGGGGATAGGGTTTTTGATTGTAATTACTCACCTAGTTCATTCCGTGTTTCTTCTCGGTCGCCTGAAAGATCTCCATCGCCTTCGTAGTCGTCCCAATGAACGGCTTTGCGTAGTTTGTTCAAGCACCGAAGTTGGTGGAAGACTTGGAGCATGACTCTGTAGCCTTCGACGCCCGTGGCGTGGTCCATGACTCTGGTAGATGTATTCGATTTCCCGAGCTGTTCTAGTTCGGTCTCTGAGATCATTTGGTCCCCGAGATCAGTAGTTATTCTGTTCCATTTCTGATCGACCTGCCAGCCGTGACCCATGTAACCGGAGAGTTTTCCTTTGGTGGAATTGAATGTGTAGGGTTCGTAGCGAACGACTGCACGGGCGGGAGACCAAGAGGTGTATTGTTCCAAGTATCTTTGCGTTGAAATTGGGGGGTTGAGATGTGCTGTGATGAACAAGGTGAGTGATAGTGAGAAGATAACAGCATGAACGAGGAATGTCCATGGAGAGTTGAGAAAGTTGGCTAGAGAGGTCCTTGTCAGAGATCTGGTTTTCAACTCAAGTAATTCGAGATCATGTTGATCGTCACCGAGAATGGTGGAAGAATCGTCGGAGTCTGCTGCTTCGTACACGGCGTCCGTGAACTTCATAATGACAATGCAATGAGATGATAGAACATGAAAGGAAGATTTGACAAAGGAAACGTCGAGGCTTCCGATTGAGAAAGTCGCCCCAAGATCACCTAAGGAATCTTGTTAGCAGCAAGCGAGAGTACACATTGTCTCCTAGTTGCCCGGTGCGACAGTATCCAGGCTGGTTACACTCGGTTGCACAGAGATTGCCCCTGAGCAACACCTACGAGGTATATGGTATGCGCTGCACTTTATGGGAGTAAAGTATCGATGTTGGTCATGATTGGATCTGTGAGGGCGCATCCTGGGTCAAAACTCGAACTTCTGTTGGTCGAGATGGTGGCGTTGCCAGGGCCGTTGTGTTTGAAAGTGGATGATCTGCAGTGAGGAGCGTTTGAAGTTAACGGCACGTTGCAAATTCATGGAGAGGTTTCAGATCATTGGTTGGGTCTTGGGCTACGACCCGCCTTCCCATTATAGTGATATAACAACAATATAACGGTCAAGTAAAAGCGGGCGACTGGCTATGATTTTATGTCCTTCTCCTTACTTTGTATCGAATGAACCTACGATAGATCATAGATCCATGGCTTCAACTCTTCATGAAGTCCGGGCTTATCCCAAAAAGCCGACCGCTGAATGTCGTAGTGTTCAGGGCCATCCTTGATTGTTGAACTTAGACATGCCCGAACGTGTTGAGACTGTTCAGGATTCTAATACAGGTCGTCCCGTGTTGCCTTTTCTCTCCACCGTCGACCCAAGGGTAACTGGAATCCATCGATCCCTGGGATATCACCATCGCGAGCCGCTAACCCGCACCTGAACCGTCTGGAACCTAAGCCTTTGAAGGCGACTGCCAAGGCCGCAAGTTGACGTTCCGATCTCATCAACGTCCAACGTTAATGTACGCGGCCTTTTGCAACAACGCTCTCCGGAAGGCGCTTCACTACACCAGCATGGCTAGATGCTGAGACGTTGCCAAAGACTCTTAGGTATGGACAACCTGTGCCTCGTAGGGTATGGCAGACAAACAAGGCAGCGGTGAAATTTTTGAGAGATCCAAACTACGTTTTGCTTTGCAGTTCTGCTCAGCACTTCTGCTCATACTGTCCAGTATCAAAGACTCGAAACCACACATTTGCACTCTTTACTATTGCTATATGTTATCTCTATGAGCCCTTGCTCTCGAGTGTTGAGTCCAGTCTCTCCGTTCCTCCATCTCCGGCTGCTGGTCGTCTCCGCTTTCCTTCTTACAGAACATAGTTTTTGGGCTGTGCTCTTCGTAGCTTGAGCCCCCAATTACGGATTCTTATCTGTCTGATCAGGTAGAATAGCTTCCCGGGCACCGGCATCTTCAGTAGGGTTTTCAGGTCTCCTGCACTTCCAAGACAACCAAGAACGACCTCCTGATCATACAACCGACCATTGGGGAAATGGTCAGTGGGTATAGCGAGGACTCTGCATTTCCTCATACTAACAGGCTGATACAGACTAGATACTATGGATCGGCTACGGCTACTTTGGACGTTCATTTCTCGTAAGTGGGAACTTCAACCTGTGACCATCACAAGCCCTCGAAGGCGGAGCAAAGTGTCACCTACAACCACCATTTGAGGAGATCCTCCCCGAAAGAACCACTGGATACCAGGGTGTGTGATATCCCTAATCGGTAGACCCACAGGTTTCTTAGAGCAGATATGTGATACTGGTTCAATCACGGGGAAATGCTTCTAGCAGGGGGGTTGTTCCTAAAGCCATATTGGAAGTTGACCACAAGAGCGAAAATTTTATACAGAAGCATAGATAGATACCCGAACCTTTCCAAAGCACTGTAGGCGATGCTAATCGTATACTTCCTAGCAGAATGAGCAAAATAGCTGTTACGAAAACTCAGAGGACTCGACAGGAAACCAGAGTGTGTAAAGAGACAAGTCTGTTGTGGTCAACATGTGGACTACGTAGTGGAGAAAACATGAAGCCTTTGGTGTTGACAAGAAGACGTTCTGAAACGCGGAACCGAACAAAACTGAACTGAGCCAACTAACGCTATTTCTTCTCCACGTTTTACCAGCAGCTTCAGATTCTTCTAGAACTTCACACCTCAACCCAAACACCATTCCTGAGTATCCAGACGACATCAGTTGTGTCTTTTCACCAACACAAGATTCTTGGTGTTTGGCTAGCATCATAATGTTACTTGAGCTATAATGCATCTCTGCCAGGGCGCTGTTCCAAACGCTCATACAGACTCCACGTCTCCTGGATATCTACCTATCAGCTGCAGATGTTAACCAAAGCTTTGACACGTCGTTATATGGACCCAACTCCCGACTTTCTCCCCGATAGACTAAGGTCTAGCTAGGATGGGATGTGGAGGTTCTCAACGCTAGGATCTCAGCCACTGCCGCGTCGGGCGGCGCTTCCTACAACGGAATATCATCTCATCTGGTCCCGGACGTCTGTGTCAGAGGCTCAGCAGGAGACCCTGTCCAGGTGCCATATTCAGGAGTCATGGCAAAGGTAGAAGAACATCCACTGTTCCTCTTCTTCGATTGCAAATTTTGATTTCTATTTCTCATCCCCTTCTTCTTTTCGCTTTCATATCAGTCGGTATACTTTCTACCATCTCATACATTCCTTTCTCGCTGCCGGCCAGCTTTATCTTGCTACCATCTTCCTTCTTCAGAGTCTATCAGCAATTATGCATATTCATTCTCTTACCCAAATTTTCGCTATTGCCTTGTTGGCTAGCGGGTCTGCCATTCAGGCTCAAGAGCAGCCCTATGCACTTGTTAAGAGGAACCCAGTATGTTCACCTCTCCACATACTTATATACACACAACTAACATAAGAAGGGTGGCTTCACTACCATCGCCGGTGCCGCAGTAAAGGGACTTATCGACCGAAGCCCCAAGGTGGTTGTCGAAAGAGAGGCTCTTCCTGAACCTAATCCCCGCCCTCAGAGGGGTGGAGGTGGCGGTGGAGGCGGTAATGGCGGAGGCGGTGGAGGCGGTGGTAATGGCGGCGGCAACGGGGGAGGTGGTAATGGTGGAGCTAATGGCGGCGGCAACGGGGGAGGTGGTAATGGTGGAGCTAATGGCGGCGGCAACGGAGGAGGTGGCCAAGGAGGAGGCAATGCTCAGGGGGCAGGGGGTGCCCAGGGGGGGAATACGAACGCCGGTAACAATGCGAATCAGGGAGCCAATAACAATGCGAACCAGGCGACCACTGCGAATAATAACAACAACGCAAACACAACGGCAGCAAACAAACTGAGAATAAGGAGATTCAACCTCGTGGGCGACAACATTTGAGGTGTAGTCCACATCCAGAAAGCCCTGAGGATCTTCAGGGACATTGATGCCAAGCCTGTAAGGCTACGTGAGCGAGTATTGGGGGCGAGCCGGGGCTGGTGCCGGGCAGCTCAGAACTGGTTTGGTTGATTGAGGACTGGAAGGGATCTTTGGTGGATTTAGTAATAGCTTGAGCTTAGGTCATAAAAAGATTAATAAAAAAACAACATTGAAAGGGTCAACATCATTAGTCTATATGTTGAGGGTAGTCAGTATTTCGCAAAGTATTATCAGTTCCCAGTAATAACAAGTAACATATATAAGAGTATAGTTTATACGTTTGTTGTAAAAGAAGGCATTAAGAAAAAGGCATCTCGGAAAGTACTGTAGAAAGAAATAACATAAGGAAACAAATGAATATAGTTAAGATACAAAATAACATTAACTATAAGAAAGGATAAAGTTAAACAGATAGTCTTGAGAAACACAATAAAACATGATACTGTAAAAGTCGAATAACTAATATTACATATATATTAATTAGCATTGGAAAAACAAAAACAAGAAGCCTTTGGTTTGAGAGAAGTAAAGAGAGAGGGCAGTCTGAAAAAAAGTAAAATACTTCGTGAGCGAGGTGAAAGAGAAAAGCAAGTTCCAAGTCAGGCCATCATCCACAATAAGAACTTACTAGTAAGTCAGTCAAGTCTAGGGTGTGAAGAAGACGAAATAATTTAATGTCTGTGAGTACTGTATTATAAGAGATAAATGATCCGATAAAGCACTGCATTTGGAGGGAGTGGATTGAAGATGAGTTGTAATTAATAGTTTCCCTTCCTAGAAGAGAAAGGTTGGTTTTTGTATCTACAGTACGATACTGTAACTAGGTTAGAGTTGTTAATGTAATACAGTAGATTCCTTCTCCTTCTCTTCCTTCTCATTCTCATAAAGAAAATCATAAAAAGTCCACGAATAGATAACTAATTATCGATTTATTCAAAATGAAACAACGAGAAAAGATTTCATTTCACTCAGTCGGGACAGAATCCCGTACTCCCGGCTTTCCGTGAGAAGTTTGATCTTATGTACATTATTCCATTCATCCTTATTGTAACCCTAATTTCTCTCCAGGAAATCCTATCGATTCAAAAGTCGATGTCGATATCACAATCTAATCTAATTACAGTTATCAATGATTCTCTTTGCAGATGCATGGCCAGCTTTTTCTTGAATGAAAGTCTGGATGTTCATTTGACCCCGCTTCTTCTTCTGCGGGTGTGGCGTTCATTCTAGGACGCATTTGGCCCATGTATGGAAGTGACTTACTTGCAGGCAGCCAGCCAGCCAGCCAGCCAGCTGCGTCGTGGGGAAGGTAATCAAGTATAGGGCGTGAAATGGGGAAAGGTTGTTATCGTGAAGTATAATGATGCTAATATACGTAATATTGAGGATATTTGAATCTCCTTCTCTTTTTATAGTATCGCGATCAGGACACTGTTCAGTCTGAACAAGGTACTGTAGATCTTCAATTCAATTCAACATGTCTTCCGATCCCTCTGCTACCACCACGCTCCTAGCTCACTGCCATTGCCGGTCCTTCACCTATGAAATCCCCCTTCCCGTGTCCCCTCCGCCTCGTCTCCTCTCCGCTCTCTGCCACTGCACCCGCTGTCGGCACTACACCGGCACGCTCTTCACCACGTGGCTCTGTATGCAAAGATCTACCCATTCGTTTCCCTCGCTCTCAACCTCGTCGACTGACTTTACACCTTGGAAATTCTCCCCTCATTGTACAATCTACTTCTGTCCGACTTGCGGAGCTGATTGTTTCGCGGAAATGAAGGAACCCCAGCTTTGGGGTTTATGTAGTGGGATGGTTTCTGCTTGGAAGGGGTTGGATGTGAAGAGGCTGTCGGAGTATATGGGATCGGAGCATACAGGGGATGGTGGAGCGGGAGTATGGATGGACGGTGCGAAGGATATGAAGTGGTTTGGAGATGGCTACCAAGGAACGGAGATGAGGGAGGTGCAAATGAAGGAGTGGAAGGAGGAGACAAAGGAGAAGGTGAAGTTGCTTGAAGAAGAGGCGAAGGAAGGAGAGGAGAGATTGGAATTCAATTGTGCGTGCGGTGGTATCGAAGGATATGTCGTGCGTCCTAGCAAGAAGCAAGAACAGGGCTCAGCGTTTCCGGACATGTCTGGCAAGGTCAGCGTACCGTGGTTGGAGCGTCTGAAATCAGCCGATCGCCATCCCAAGTACGTCGGCGGCGTTTGCAGCTGTACGTCTTGCCGTGTGACCAGTGGGTGGGAATGCTTTGCTTGGGTTTACGTCCCATTGGAAAATATCTTCATTCACGGGAAACGCATGAAGTTTGATGGGAACGGTCCTCCCACCACAGACGTCACAACGCCCATAAAACACTATCAGAGCCGGTCAGACGTCTGGAGGAGTTTCTGTGGCACCTGTGGAGCAAAGGTGTTTTATACCAGAATTACGAGACCTACCGAACCGGCGTTTGTAGTGGATCTTGCGGCTGGACTGTTTAAGTCGGATGTTGGGGCAAGGGCGGAGGATTGGGTCATTTGGAAGCCTGATGTTGACTTCGAAGGGGAAGCTACTGACCTGAAATTTACGAGAGCTATGAATCAAGGAATGGAAGAATGGGTCAGAGAATGTCGAGGGCTTTGAGTTGAGGAAAGCTTGAGTTCCAGAGCATGATGATATGTGTGACTCTAGCAGGTGTGATCCGAATTGTTTTAGTGTATCTTGCGTTTCATTATAAGCGGTTTTTCATGATTATGCTGGCAATGGTGTCTCATATTTGGTATGAATGCTTTGTATTCACATCGTATCCATCAATGCACTCATCCCCCATTGCACTTACCATGCCTAGATAGGTAGATACACCATTCTGAGTAATTACATAATTAGTATGTAGTATTTACCTTCTGGCTTAGCACAAATTCGTATAGTGGGGAACCCTCTTCATTCGCTGGTTCTCGACGCCAAAACCAGCTACCCTTGCCCAAATACAGGACAAGAGGAATTGCGCCACACACTGCTCATTCTTATAAAGATTTAACAAAAAAACCATCTACTAGATGCAAAATGACAGCCGGGCGATTCGAACGCCCGCCTCCGGATGGAGAATAGCATAGAGCCCATCAATTGATAGTCCTGAAGCTACCGCCTTAGACCACTCGGCCAGACTGCCCGTCGATTTTACTAGAATTTTTGCCTTGAAAATAATATATTCCTCCCTTCCAAAGTACGCGGTATTGCACCGATCCGATTACTTACCAGGAACAATTTCTGAGAGCGCTATTAGCCTGGAATGTCAGGCAATACATAGGGTGGACCTAGCGATAACGGTTACATTTCATTTATTAGTCCATTCCTTTCCGACCCAGACCATCCCCCGTGGAACGGGTGATCATCATCCTGGTCTTATTGCAGGTTGTATGTCAGTCCGGGAACGCTTGTTTATAACCGGGCGTATGCCCACCCTGCAGTGCGTATCAATTTCAGGGTACACATCAGTCCGAAAGATTGGTTATCTTATGACCCCAATGTTGCCAAACGAACCGAGGGTTCGAGGAGATCATGCGTCTACCATTCAAGAGCCTACAAAGTAAGGCCCTGAACAAGCCCCGCAGCTGGTCTCAACCAGGGAGTGCACATGCGTTTTCGGGCCTAAGTCCGAAGCTTATAGACCAATATTCTCAATAAAGTAGAGTATCAATTTTGTCGCATTGACTTTGTCTTCAGCCTATTTTAGGGGCTTACTCTATGGATCGTTCACAGCCCTTTCGGCACCATTTGTTAATTGTGTCACCTATTACCGTATACAGCAGCGCTTGATTGCATTGGCATTATTTCGCACCCATACGTCTTAGAAGACTAATACTGCACTAGAATCCATGCCAGCATTTTCATAAATGCTGCGGTGATGGCAATATCTTCTGCCAATTAACCAATGGACTACACCAGAGCCCCTTTACAGGATAGCGTGATAGCTTCACTGATATTCGAGCGGAACTACTCATATAGCAACCCATGCATACCCACCACCTCAGACTGACATTAATAAACATCACTAAAGACCAAGACAAGGAGGGTCGTTCTCGAAATTTACCAATACCAGATGGCGTGAAGTACCCGAAAAGTCAATGAAACCAAGAATTCTGATATAATGCTTGGTCAGACGCCAAGATGTCGACAAATGGGATCCTGTCTTCTGATATTACTAACGAGGTCTTGGTCACGTGTGACCAGAGACAGCAGCCTCGAAACATGTCGAATGCCGAGAATATCAAGCATTTTGCCGGCGGAAAGGCCGTTGTGTGATATGGTTTGGAATCAGGCCATGATGCCGTGGCTGGATTTTATCTTTAGCTTTCGCTAGTTACCAACGCTCGGCATGTTCAGGGATCCAAACGTGTTGTTTAACCTACTGTAACTAATGTCAGGCAACTAACGGCACTACAGATTATTTCTTGGGCACTGGAAATAAGGAAATGTAGAGTCCGGCTTGGCATATCATTTTCGTCCGTCTCTTCAACTACTTTCTAGACGACTAATTCTTCTGCTATTGCCTCTCTGGGCATATGATATTTTCCCACGAGGTTGAGACACGTCATCGACAAGACCAACGTGGGAACCCCAGAAATCCAGAAGTTTCATGGAGAGGGGCGCGGAGAGGCAATAGCAAGGATTTCTTGTCCAGGATGTCGTACCACAATCTCGGGGCAAAGTTTAATTTGCCAGGGGCAAAAGTGTCAGGTCGAGCCATTATCGTATCACGAGATCCTCACTTTGCAAAGTTCTTGGTAGTGGATCTGACAGGACAACATGAGGTCCGTCTCTTTCATTAAGACTGAAATCGACAATAATATCCACACGTACGACCATGGCGACTCGACCATGATTGAGCAGACGCTCCCATTATCGTGAACAAATGTGAGAGATTATACCTTGCAGGACAAGCATTGAGGCACAGCATACGCAGTACCGTATTATTCTATCCGAGAGATGTTCCATTTGATGTCTCTACAGTGTTCTCTCGAGACAGCTGCCCATACACAGGTCTCATGCATGAGTAGACTTTGCCCAGCGTCTCCTGAGGAGGAAAAATGACCGAAGTGAGCCCGCGCCACTGGCGACAGTGAGGATGGAAATTACAAACGGAAAGAGAAAAACTCCGCTCAATGAAACAAAGAGGGACAAGATCACGAACTTGAGTTCAGCTAGAAGCATCAAACGTTCTATGGCCCTTCCATGCTATTCCGAAACCATAAATTACGACCGACGATCACCGTGCTTGCGGACTACCATGTAAATCCGTCCTCAATCGTTGAAACGGTGGATCGCTGTGCAATAATGTCGTTGGCTGGTCTTTCCTCGGCCCGTTTGAGGAGTTTGACCGATAGTAAGACCGACACCAAACGACCAGGAATACTATGTATGCTGTACACAGTACACAGTACAGTTGCAATACTTGGAGTAATTACGGGCAAGGGGATTCTCGAATCTGCCGGCGGGCTAAATACTCTGGAGAGAGGTGATCGTCGTCAGTCATCGAGAGCGATTTCCCATCGATTCCAGTCACTTGGGGCTCCAGATGAGGAGTCTCCAAATGTCGGGTGACATTTAGCGGAGCATCCCACAGAAATTGGGGTCTCCAGCTTTCTTTTGTATAAAGCTTACAGCATTGTCCGGATTTTCGTACGCGTGTTTATTTCACTCTTTATCTCCCACCCCTGATCACCATTTCCCATCAACCAAATTCCCTACGTTTCTGTCGATTGTTTCTACAATCAAAATGTCCTCAGAAGATAAGATTGGGAATGCGGGCGCCCAATCCAAGGCCCAAGTACATCTCAATGAAGATGCCACTGTCGCCCACACAGAGAAGTCGGCCCCATTGGGACCATCACGCCAGCATTCCACGGTCTCGAGGCGGTTGTCCGAGGCTGAAGCTATCAGGATAGTTCTCGAAGGAGGAGCAGCAGTCGACGAGGAAATCGCTGATTTGGAAGCAGAGTTGGCAGCAAATCCTATCCAAAGCACATTCCTCAATCCCCAGTTGTTATCATTCAACGACCCTCGCCACTTCACCTGGCTTCTCGTAGCCTTCGCCTCCATGGGAGGTATGCTTTCCGGTGTCGATCAAAGTGTCATCTCCGGCGCTCTGTTATACATGCCCGGTAGTCTTCACCTCGACACTCATCAAAAAAGTTTGACCAGTTCTGCTGTCCCTCTTGGTGCCATTGGCGGTGCCCTCATTCTCGGACCTTTAAACGAATCTGTCGGACGTAAGATGGCCATTATCATATCCCTTATCCTCTACACAATTGGCGGTGCCCTTGAAGCTGGTGCCATTAACTTCGGCATGATCGTCGTTGCTCGTGTCATCCTCGGAATGGGTCTCGGTCTTGAAGGTGGTACAGTCCCAGTCTATGTTGCTGAATCTGTCGAAAAGAAATACAGAGGAAACCTTGTCAGTTTATACCAATTCATGATTGCCTTTGGTGAAGTCCTTGGTTACGTTGTTGCCGCCATCTTCGTCAATGTTGAATCAGGATCGTGGCGTTACATGCTCGGATCTTCGCTATTCTTCAGCACCATCATGTTGATTGGCATGGTCTTCATGCCAGAATCTCCTCGTATGCTCATGCACAAGGGCAAGGTTCTGGAATCATTTGCGGTCTGGAAGAGAATTCGTGGTCTTGAAACTGTGGAGAACCGACAGGAATTTTTCATCATGCGTCACGCTGTCAACAGCGAGGCCCATGCGGAAACCCCAACCGGAAAGAAACGATTCGTCTGGCTCGACTTCTTCACCAACCCAAGAGCCCGCAGATCCATCATCTATGCCAACATCATGATCTCTCTCGGTCAATTGACAGGTATCAATGCCATCATGTACTATATGAGCACTCTCATGAACCAAGTCGGTTTCAACAGCAAAGAATCAGTTTTCATGTCCCTTGTCGGTGGAGGTGCCCTTATGCTTGGTACTATCCCGGGCGTTCTCTACATGGAAAGATTCGGTCGTCGCTTCTGGGCTAACATGATGCTTCCATGCTTTTTCATCGGTTTGGTCTTTGTCGGTATTTCCTACCATTTCCCACAATCTAGCAGCGCCGCTCTCGGAACCTATTTCACCGGCATCATCCTCTACAACGGATTCTTCGGTTCCTACGCCTGCTTGACATGGGTCCTTCCTTCCGAAGTCTTCCCAACCTACCTCCGATCCTACGGTATGGAAACCACCGATGTCAACCTCTTCTTCTGCAGCTTTATCGTCACATATTTCTTCTCCGACATGCAACGGGCCATGACCAAGACCGGTCTTACTCTCGGATTTTACGGAGGTATCGCCGTGCTCGGTTGGTTCTACCAGATTCTCTTCATGCCAGAGACCAAGAACAAGACCCTCGAGGAAATCGATCTCATCTTCAGTCAACCAACCAGCCAACTCGTGGCACAGAACTTGAAGAACACCGCCCAAACTTTGAGCGATTTGGTACACTTCCGATTCGGAAAGGTTTTCTCTCCTGTCGAAGAGAGCCACGCTGTTGAAGACGAAATCAAGGAGCTCAAGCTGTAGAAAGTCGGACTGCACATATCTCTTGAGTGAGGAGATACCGGGAAAACAAGATATCAAATGCTGATTTAGTCAGAGTTTGCTGTACATTGAAGTTGCAGAGTGTGGGATGTAACAAGGTTAACTTTGTCTATAACGTATTTATTCACGATTTA
The DNA here is from genome assembly GCA_001006345.1 of Phaeomoniella chlamydospora. Taxonomy (NCBI): domain Eukaryota; kingdom Fungi; phylum Ascomycota; class Eurotiomycetes; order Phaeomoniellales; family Phaeomoniellaceae; genus Phaeomoniella; species Phaeomoniella chlamydospora. The sequence continues at coordinate 312,978 of LCWF01000006.1, read as the reverse complement.
CGATGTATTGCAAAACATACACTATCAATCATATATACCCTACTCTGATACCAATCAACTCGAACAAACCCCTCCTGTGCTCTATTGCATAGCTTAAACTAGTTCTCCATTGTGACTTCTCCCAAATCATTTCCATCTCCCTTTCGGAAAGTATTATACCGTACCTTGACCTAGACCTAGCAGCCAACATTGTGTACAAACCCGAACCAACCAAACCGTAGCATTTTGAAAAAAGTACAGTAGCACCTTCCCGATCAAAATTCCGCACCGGGAAGCCCCCTGCCCCCATCTTCCCAGTTCCCATTATCAATACGAGACTCTCAGGCTTAATTACTACGGTAGGGTCGTTGTAGCTAAGTCTCACCACATGGATATGCATCAGATACTGCTATCAGATCACCGAAAGTATGGTGTATTCGGCGCCAAGATGTTGAGGGACGGGTCTACTATGAACAGTTCGTCGCTACAATGGGGACCGGGATTGGGGAACGGGACATTGCCCTATGGATTTACAGATATTTTAGGCTATGGTATTAAAGGCGAAAAGGGGTGTGGTCTGTCCTGACGGTGAGGATGTGGGTTTATCTTGAAAAAAAAGGGGAAATGTATATTGTACATGTACAATATATTGGAGTAAGGGAAACTAATTAGTGAGCCCAGGACTTGGGACTGTTCCCACATAATAGTCCCGTTGTATTGAATATAGCCCCCCCACATCATTTGAGACGGAGACACCGGATCAGGGGAAAAAAAAATCAAAAAAGGATATTGCGCCGACCAGGAATCGAACCAGGCTCACTTGCTTGGAAGGCAAGTATCATAACCTTTGATAATTGTTAGATAGAAATTTAGATAGGAAGGTAGACTGGGCCTTACCACTAGACCATCGGCGCTTAATGTTTTTCCACGGAATTGATGCAATGATTGGCATGATAATATATATAAATAGATTATTTTTGACGAGGGGATTTGTACGGATTCTTGCACTGTTAGCCAGGCTTTTGGACCTTTCAAGACACTACATCACCGACAACTGAATTGAACAGTCAAAGAATAAAGCCCAATTTTGACGAGCCCCCATAGAACCTCATCAGAACGGTGAGGGGTCTTTGAATTGCACGTTATATCTCATTTACGCTGTCCAGGGGCACTTTCCAACCATGTGTTGTGACAAATCCATCACTCACTGCTCCCTGCCCGTTTGGGCCCGACAACAGCAATAAACTTCGAGACACCGTCTCTCTTCGATTTCATGACCGGATTGTATGTGTTCGACAGTTGAGCTCCTTGCTCAACGAGACTTACAAAATTTTCATTTCACAGAGATGCTCAATGCGAGTTTTCATTTTCTTAGAAAGAGAGATGGAACCTCCCTCGTTTCTCACATCCCGAACATTCATGTCTTTTCTGGAGCCGCAAATACCTCATTGACTTCCACAAATTTTCTGAGAGCCAGGTCAAATTCTCAATTTCTATCTCGGTATGATAATCATCGTACAAGATGTGACCCTGGAAGGGTGTCATTTGGCCTACAACTGCCCAAGGCCTACCAAATCTCTCGCGCCGCTCGCCTCATATCCAAAGACGGCGACTTTTGGATGGACAACGCGGAGAACTGGCAGACAGAGAAGCTTCAAATCCCTAACCCTGTCAGAAGAACACACTTGCCGAGGACAGTGTGGAAGAGAAGGTCGAGGCTCTCTATGTCGAAGGTACAAGTTACGGTTGACGCCGTCGTCGGCCTCAGGAACTCGTTCTGACAAATATTCGTTGGTAGAACCAGCGGCTTCGTCAAGCTCTCCTCACTGGGAGATCCAGTGTCCTCTCCGAAGCTAGCAGCCTTACCTAACTTTGTCGTCGTCGGATTCCATGGCCTCGTGAACAATCGCGTCGAGTTCAGAAACCCGAGGGGGAGGTTGGGATGGCTTCGTACAAGATGGTCCAGTCCTACTTGTATGGCCTCAACAACTTCGACGAATTGGACAACATTTTCGGGACTATCAACTGCCGAAAAGCCTCGTCTCGATCGATACCCACGGGATCCGATGACAACGTCGAATGCTACGACCCCCCTGATCGACTACTTGTTCGGATCTAGCCCACTCGTTAGACCCTTCATTGTGCCGGCACCAACAACCAATGAGCAGCAACAATGAAGTCAATTGCCTTTAATTTCACTCAATATTCGTCACCAGAGAGAATCATTTCCACGTCTCTTGAGTCTCTGCACCCATCTTTTCTGCAGCTTCTCTGTGAGGACACAATATCGATCGAACATCTCTGGGCCGATCTTCCGGTTTATAGTGCGTTAGCGTACGGTGCAGAGCCAGGATTATACTGCATCCTACGCTACAACCAAGTCACGAAAGAAAGGACAATCTATATCGGAGCGACCAAAAATCTCCTCCAGCGTTATCGTATCCATCTATATCTCATCATGAAGGCACGTCTGGGGATTGAATACAAGTTGATTCAACATGTTCATCGCGTACTGGCCCAGAAAGACTGGACATTCTCATTCCATCTATTAGCGATTATACCTCCACAAATCGCCTTCTAGTTTGAATGGCTTCTGAAATCAGTCTTGATATTTTCATTCGACTTCCTGAACATAGCCAATGGTGACGATTATCACAGAGACTATCTGCGAGTTTTAGCTGTCAAGATTCCTTCTCTGCCACTATAATTTCCTGACTATAGATTTATACCTACCAATATAGGTTTTCCCGTTGTCCAGGGATTTCCAGACGCAATTGAGAGAGAAAGAGTCTGTGAAAATTGCAAACGGACAGATGCAATGGAATGGTTCGCTGGTACAAAGGTTGATTCTCTTCTCTATAGAGCATGCGATAGTATGGTGTATAAGACAGGCCGAACCAGGGCCATGGAGTTCGAGTTGATCCGTCAGGCTACAGTCATGAAGGGGTAGTGCCATCTCCATGCAAGTCATATGGAAAAATGCCGAGCGAAGACAGACCACTCGAGACACTTTTGCCTGCGAGTCAAGATATACCTTTGTACAAGAAAATACCGAACATTTTGGAGAAACTTCGACAACAAGAAGAGTGATGTCTGTTGCGTCGAGCCAGAGGACTCAATCCCAATGGAAAGACATCAAGAGGACCGAGGAGGTCTAGACTCCCAGTCGAGCCGGAAGATAGCCACAAAGGAAGACGGGGTCGGCCGGAAAGGCCGACATTCACTCAGAAAGGGCACCAAGGGCAATACCATAGATCCAAAGAAATATACGGTGCTGTAGCCATTTGACATGATTTCTGGGGCTACATGGGGGTCTCTGAGGTCTATATGAAGAACTACTGCTGCCGACGAAAGGGGTGGTTTTTTTTTAAATAAGCGGAACCATCCAGACCCAAATGATCTAATACATCTAAATTTCTGTCTATCTAATATGTAAAGTCCTCGTAATTAGATACTTCATCCAAAGCGTATCGGACATCAAAAGCATCGGCAAAGTTGACAGGGACCATATTCTTGTTTGACGTAGTTACTGGAAGCTCCTGTAGAATATACTTATATTCGAACACAATCAATAATGAAGAGAGGCATTGAAATTTGTCCGACGAAGTCCCAAATCCCTGTTTCAAGAACCCGGGAGTCTGTGTGGATATTTTCATATAACGTTAGCTAAATTAGATAACTACCGAAAGCATCGAGGTACAGTAATTGATATGGCTGAGGCTTTTGTTTCAGACCCACCCTTGGAGGTCTTCCCGGATGGGTTTGGAGATGAAGGGAGTTCCCGGATGGTTGATCAAGTTTATTTTCCTTGCTTATGGACCTCAGAGCTCTTGCGAGAGCTCTGGAAGCGGGAGAGATGGCTTCGATGCCAAAGCCATTGAATTAGTCCCAGATCCATTGTCTCTGATCTGAAAAACTCTGGAGGTATATATAGAATTATGCACATGCAAGGGAAATTAATGTAACGAAAGACTTCAAATGTGTAATTATTAATCTACATAGCATCAGCTTGAGAAATATCATCCGATCCCTCCCCCACACTCTTCGTCGCTCTTAATCGTTCCAACACGTATTGTCCTGCTTTCATAGGTTTATAAAGATTCTTACCCACCGCTGCCTCCGGCAGAGGGAGAACATCGGCGTCATAATTGATAGAGAAAAACAATGGAACCGAGTATCGTTCTTCACCACCCATTTTGGACATGACGCGGTGAACGGTAGATTTGTAGAGACCGTTGGTCCATCGCTGGAAGAAATCGGCGATGTTTACGGTGATGGTACCGGGTCGGACGGGGCAGGGACGCCAGATTGCTTTGCCGTTGGTTATTGGGGATGGAGGGAAGAGGATTTCGAGGCCGGGATTGGCTGAGCAGAGGAGGAGAGTGAAACATTCGTAGTCAGTGTGGGCGCCAAGACCGAGACGTGCATCCGGGGTATCATTGTCCTCCTTTTCAGGTTGGGCGGGGTAGTGAATCAGACGAGCAATACCGCCGGGGTGGGTTGTGACGCTGTCGAAGTAAGTCTCTTCCAAACCGAGGCCGAGGGCAAAAAGTCCGAAAAGATGTCTGCAGAGTCTCATGGCTTGGATATAGTAGTCTTTGACGACATCATGGAAACCTGGGAGAGCTTCTTCCGATGGCCAGACGTTTGTGTGACCTTCTTGGGGCGGTGTGCCATCGAGTTCAACATATTTTCCATCACTTCCTTCAGGATCCAGGGCGGCCTCGTAGCCCCAATTGAAGGCTTCTTTAGTCTCGTGTTGAGGCTTTTCTTTCTTTGTAGATTCACCCATATCATCGGGGTTAACGTAGGAGAAGTCTCCTGGTTCATAGCCTCTGAACAATTCGGATTTACTGACGTGGATTTCTTCCTTTTGTTCTGGTGTTAAATCTCGGAAGAATCGTTCCGCTTGTTCCAAAATGCCATCGGTCGCCGTTGGGGCGATACCATGGTTCTTGATTTGAAAAAAGCCACTTGTTATGCAAGCATCTCGAATTTGCATTGCCACTGCCTTCTTGTCTTCTGGGGAACCATTAAGTGAGGCAGCAAGATCGATTAAAGGAACAGAGGGAAGGTCATCAGGATTAACACCCGGAGGAGGGGATGTCAAAGCACCATCAAGACGGTCCCTAAGAGTCTTGTGGGCTGCTCTGACTTCATGAAGAATTGTCATTTGGTCCGATTGAGCCTTTGGAAAGGAAGGTTCAGGCACAGCCTGGGGAGAAAGGACCGAAGTCGCCATCGTTGCAACTCGAGGCCGTACAATAAAGTGCAAGTTGAAGAAGGATCGACAACGATTGAAACGTTGATGGGAAGTCTAGATCACATATATAGTTCGGAATATATCCCTCGGCAACTTATCTGTGTAGTAAAAAGTAAGGACGGGCTAGAACAGAACCCCCAAGAATTGATAATAAAGCCATCTTTGTTTCCAAAATGGTGGGTTAGTAACTCTCCGGTATATCAGAACACAGCCATAGGCTACCGATAAGCTGTCAGTCTTTCGGTTTACTCGGGACCCCCGCTTAGGGTAAGTGGTTCAGTCTGGAGACGGATTTAGGCGCTGTCCTAGCTTGGAACAGGTGGGTTGAAGGCAATTCTGTTACCTCAGACAATTGAAGCCACGAGATAAGAGGACGTAAAGGACAGGTTTCGATTGGAAGGCCACCAATCTGATCTATTTACTAGTCAGAATGAGGTGTCGAAGAAATTTGTCGGATGTGAAATGTTATGCACATACATGAGGAAGTTTTTGAGATACTGACATTGTGGATTTGTCCAACCCATATCGGCTAGGATCATTTCTGGCAAGCATAAGCAGGATATAAATACTCATAGAACTGTACAGTACAGTACAATACAATACAGTAAAGGCATGGTGATACTGCCAAGAAAGAGGTCAGGTCTTACAAGAGACGACTATATTAACGAACTACTGTAATATATTTGCGGGGAAGGGCGATGATACCATTGGGCTCGAGCAATCTGTTCCTGTCCCTCAGTTCCCTTGCATCATATAGACCTACTCACTACAGTGCCTTTCTTCCGAAGGTTGATATGCTGGTCTCATGTTCAGCCTCGATTGGTGCAATCTCTATACTGATCTTTTGATGTCTTGATGTTGGGTTTGCAATCGTGTCAGGTTCCGGTGAATGGGTGTGGTCATACGAGTGTTGGATTCGATCTGCGCCTTGGCCAGGTGAAATGGCTCCGACACTGGGCTGGCGCGGGCCATTCTCTATCATGTTCACTCTATACCTGATATCAAACATCTGGCTCTACCTACCGGCGATTGCAGGACCTGTCGACTCAGTCCCTCATGCTGCTTCACTCCGAAAGAGTCGAGAAGCAAGCAACGCCAACCAACTCTACCTAAGCACTGATACCGCTGGCTCGGTCGCAATCCAAAATCACGACATTCAAGATTCCGTCTGTCATGATGGACAGGATACAACATGTTCACAAGGTCTCACAAGACTGCCTGGAGCTTTATCAAAGTTGCTTGATGCAATTGATGTGATGCAGTCAGAATATTTTGAACTATGGGCGGGCACGTGGCCTTCAAGCATTGATTGGACTGCAGCAGTTCTAGGAACACACGTTTCTGCTACATTGACGACCATTGTTTCGACCATCGATTATGCATCGTCTTCTTGCAAGCAGATTCTGGTATGGGAAAACACAATCAATAGCTACTTCGGGCAGCTTACGACATTCTATTTTGGAGAAAACTCATTCTCCTTGCGCAATCAAGCATATGATGACATGCTCTGGGTTGTTTTGGGTTGGTTGGAAAATGTAAAATTCAGCAATCTTTATACTCAGTCATACTGGCCTGCGACTAAGGGCCGATTAGCCTCACCATGGCATGGGACTCAATTGAAGGGACCGGCAGCTCACCGTGCCCGAACGTTTTACGACCTTGCATCTCATGGTTGGGATAATGATCTTTGTGACGGTGGTATGAACTGGAATCCGACGATGGAACCCTACAAAAATGCCATCACTAATGAACTCTTCATATCGGCAAGTATTGCGATGTACTTATATTTCCCTGGTGATGATAATGATTCACCTTTTCTGTCAACAACCGATAAAGCGAAATATCCTCCACATGAGAAACGGTATCTTGATTCCGCAGTCAAGGCTTATCAATGGCTGAAAGATTCTAATATGACTAACTCAGAGGGACTTTTCATGGATGGCTTTCATATCGAAGGATGGAAACGTTATAGAAATGGAACTATCGATCGCGGGACCGGAAAATGCAATAAACTAAATCGCATGGTCTTCACATACAATCAAGGTGTTGTTCTTTCGGGCCTCAGAGGGCTATGGATTGCCACCAACGATCTATCTTACCTACAAGATGGACATGCTTTGGTCCATTCCGTCATCTCAGCCACCGGTTGGCCTTACCGACATTCAAAACAATGGTCTGGACTTGGACGAGGTGGCGTTCTTGAAGAATTTTGTGACAGTTCCGGAGACTGTAGTCAAAACGGACACACTTTCAAAGGAATTTTCTTCCACCATCTCACAGAATTTTGTCGTCCGTTATGGTCTCAAGAGGAGGAATTCATGGAATCTGATTATGGAAGTGGGCTCGATTACCTTGCCTATGGATACCACAAACACCGCTGCCTGAGTTATTATGCCTGGATCAAACATAATGCCCAAGCGGCGATAAAAACTCGAAACGAGAAAGGGATATTTGGAACTTGGTGGGGAATAACATATGATCCTTTGGGTATCATCAACGATGCCGCCGGCATTACACCTCAATCAATTCCTCCAGGTGCTATCGACTATCGGAATGCAGGCATTCCCAAGAAGACAGGCAGAGAATCCTGGCAGAGATCAAATCAGGACATTGACATTATAGAAGATCCTTTTGGCGACTTGTCCTCACAATCAACATCTTCGAAAATCAAGCAAGTCGCTGAACAACTTAGTGATTCCTTTCATACCTCTTCAAACTGCGAAGATGTCAATGACAGGGGACGAGGTCGTACGGTCGAAACTCAAAGCGGCGGAGTTGCTGTCTTGCGAGCGTTATGGCAATGGCAGGCTCTGGTCAGTCAAAGTGGTCGACAAGGTCAATCCATCTCACCTTCTGACGAGATCTTCAATGATGAGCTATAGCTTTGTGCTTTTAGGTCTCAGTTGGATGAGCTGGTTAGGATCTGATTCGGGCATAAAAATAGAGGCAGGATGCGAGAAGACGTGGATCAGACAGCAACCAAGAGTTGGACAAAACAGAAGGGCATGACTGAATGAAGATGTTGACTATATACGAAAGTATTCATATTCAATTACAATTTGTTCTGTCCTTGTATGTTGAAAAACCAGGCTGCCTAGGTCCTGGCATCTTACATACCTCAATTTCAATCAGCTTCACCCCCTTTTTCCTTTTCTCCTTTTCTCCCTGTCCTAACCCCCTCCAAGAGATCCTACCAATACCTCGAACATTTTGGTCCAATATCTCAACATCTCTCACAGATCTCTCCTAAACACCATCAAAAAAGCCCCTTCCCCTTTCATCCCAGTAATCATCTATTCACAAGATTTCTCACGAATAAATAACTTCCCTACCCCCATGTGCCTTGTATCTACTTATATACATCCAAGTAAAATCCCATCCCATCCCATCCTTTCCGTTCCCTTTTTCTCTTTCTTGTTTTCCCCCGTTGTTGATTAACTGTCTATTCTTCCTTTCTTCCTTCCTTCTTTTCTTTCTTCCTTTGTTTCAGAAACCCTATTATTTATCTATGGCTGGCAGACTGAGAGATGAGATGAGATGAGAGTTGGAGTTGTAATTATAGTTAATAGTTTCTTCGTTTGGATTTTGTTTTGTGATGGATTATCATTGTCTCTCTCTCTCTCTCTAAAAAGAGAGAAAAAAAGAGAGAAAAAAAGGAGAGAAAAGCGAGAAGATGATAAATTTATATAAGTTAGTTAACTATAGATACAATTCTATAACTATATTACAGTATCTCCCCCAACATATTCATGTATATAATACATGTATATAATACATATATATCTCTGTTCTTTCTCTTTCTCTTTAACCCTAATAAAATCTATATATCTATATCGATATCTATTGATATTGATATTGATGGAAGTATGATGATGAGACTCTATAGAAATGAAGATAAACTAGAGAAATGACGTTAAAGTTAAAAGGTGAAGAGAGATTGAGATGGATATGAGAATAGAATAGAATAGATAGCTAAGTTTATCATTCCTTCTTCTTCTTCTTCTTCTTCTTCTTCTGTCAAGTCAAGTCAAGCCAAGTCAAGGAACAGAACTTCTCTCTCGTTCTCTCGTTTCATATTTCTCTTTTTCCCTCTCTCTTTCTTCTTTCTCCCATTTCAATCCAACAAAAGATAAGAAATCAGAATCAATAATTTCTTGGAATCGTGAAAAGAGGAAGAAAGAATATATTGTAATGTAATGTAACGTAATAGAAGAAAATGAGGGAGAAATGAAATGAAAGAGAAAATGCCTTTTTTTTTGTGGAAAGTTTTTTTGGAAAATTGAAAATAGGTAGTTATAATGTTTTGAAATTTGATGAGAGATACAACTAACGTTAATCATTAGGATGGTAATAGGATATATTATTTGATAGCATCGATGAATAGATGAATGGATAGATGGTTGTTGGTTGGATAGAACAGGATAAGATATGGCTATAATGGTGTCGTATCGATGGATTCTTTTTTTTTTCATTCTGAGGTACATAATATTTGATTGATTCCTGGGAGTGATTTTACTCGATATCTCTTCAAAGGACTAAGTAATTAATTACTCTGGAGTAACTTACAAAATTCATCAATTACTTTGTACTGGCAGTAGTAGTCTGATAGATAATTATTGTCTCGGAGCATCAGTCAGTCAGATATCCTCTTCGTACTTACTAGCTACTACAACCCCTGTTATACCGATCTTCCGGAAAATACGGGTTGTGGAGAAATGTATGTAAGAGGAACATACTATGGTAGTCATGCATGAATCCTGCATTGCTGCATGCATAGTCGTTGTAAATCAAGATTTCCTTGGGAAAAAAGATGTGGGGGGTCTTGAGGGATCTTCGGATAGGTGGACCGCCCTGGAATATACTCTGAGTACTCTGTATACATAGTACTATAGAGCATAGAGTACTGTACCTAATTTAGGTGTTGGCTTGGATGGGTAATTACAATTTTTCTCTTTTGCAAGGAAAGAAGATTTGTGTGGGAGGTAGGTATGTACCATTAGTTGGTCAGGTAGGTAGATAGGGAGGAAAGGAGAGATAGGTACAGTAGGTAGTAAGCTGGCTGGTTTGTATAAGCTCGATGGTTGGACTTTATGGTTTCTTATCTGATATACTATGTAGGACTTGCCTTGAAAACGGGGTGCTGTGTTGTCCTGTGCTGTATGGGATTGTACTATGTAGATCTAATAGAGTACAGAGTACTCATGTGGATAGAATGGTAGGTACATAGGTACCATGGGTTATACTCTTTAGTAGGTCGGGGGGATATTGGTGTGTTGTTATAATCCTCTGTACAGAATATCTTGGTAAATAGTATGTAAAAGAGGGATAGGATCCAAGTGGATGTTTTGTTGCGTTGTACAGATCTACATTGCCTACCTAGGCTGATGGATAGAAAAGATATCTGGGATGGTCTGTCTTGACTGCTTGTAAGAGCCGAAGAGAATGTCGGTGAAGCTCGAAGTGGTTTGATAATTGCCGTGGGATACGGAGTATGCGGTTGCAGATAGTATCTGGTTGGTACTGTACCACAGCAGACGTGTCGCTCGGGAAAATTATATTTATATTTTTGTTACAGGGTATGGCGATGACTAGCAAGTATTGTTGGTTACTACAGAACAACCATAAGCGGAGGGCAGAGATAGGAGAGACTCCTTGAGGTGGCCCAAAATGATTCCGACATGATATGATACATCGACCTTCGTATTGTGGTCGAGGATAGACGGATTCGAAGACACGCGCGAAAGAAGCTGCATAGTCATATGGTATCTGCCATTGTGATGACCGGGTTGACGAAAGTCGTGGATTGTCCAACCGGTGATGCATGAATCTTGTACTAATTAATTGAGACCAACTTGAAGTGGACTGGATAGCGATTGGAGGTTTTCAATTTGATAGAAGCACTTATGGAAGAGTTGGCACGAGTTCTGTCGAACGTACTCTGTAAGCATGAAACACGATATTCTCTCCTACCTGCCTATCAGGATGCAAACATCTGGAAAGTCATAAGTCCACCTGACTCGGAAGTCACGTGAATTTTCGGTCTATTCTCTACCAAGTCATGCTTGATACTGATGAACTTTACGAGTACTGGGAAGACGAACATATGTGGGGTACAGCTGAGATGACCCTGTTCGAATGAATGGGGAGTGAGGATGAATACCCAATCGATACCTTACATCGGAAACCATATCTTACATGGAGGCACAGTCGCAGAAATCTTGCTGGCTGCAGGTGAAGTTACCCACGTTTTGAAGCGGCTATTTAAAAAAAAATTTGAGGGTGTGGCCGTTTTGATGTATGCAAGACTTATTTGACTGCAAATATAAGGTGGCGTGGCATTTTGCTCGACCTTAGCGTGACCAGGTCACCTGCATCCTGGGGATTTACAGAGTAAGTCTAATGATAGGAGCCGAACAGGGCTATTTTGGTTGTCCTCTTAGGTTGCATAGCACATTTGGCTGATAGGTACTGGCAATGGAAAGCACGAGAGAACCAAGCGCTGTGTCTTGATACTTTGAGTAAAATATTCAACGGCTGAAACCGAGGTATCGCTATATGGGAGGCTGATGAGGAATGTAGTCGACACAGAGTGGAAACTGGGGGAGAGATTGACATCATCTTGTGCTTACTCTGTACCATGCGTACGCACGACCTAGCCAAAAGATTGTGGTCCATCCAGAGTAGAGGACTGGCGGAGCCTGGGACGCAGGGAAAAAGAAGGTAATTAACACTTACTAATTTGAGAGATCGCCATAAGGGAAAACGCAGCCAGTGTATCATGTCGCTCATTGGGGAAGAAAAATTGGGGCTTGAATAAATGACAAAGTGCTTTGCAAATTGCTGGGTCGAAATCACATTCAGTGGACGGCGCATATATTCCACTTAATCAAGCTGAATCCTCAAGAGGGTCAACTCCCAGCTGGCTGCAGTGCCCAGTTGCAGAAGGATTGTGCTTTTCTGATTAAGGCGAAACCCAGGATTTGTGTGACGAGAATTTGATGCTTCGGATCCTACTCCATATGCCGCCTTGACAGATGTCATCTGGCACATGCTCTCCAAATCTTTGGAGGCCCAGACATGACAGTCCTGGGGAAGCTTTTGAACGGCGGCTTGGATGGTGTACCGTATTTCGGAGAATAAAGCAGTCATTGTTGTACCGTACAGAGTAATGAAGCCCTTCGGAAACTCTCTTGGGCGGCAACTGATCAAGTCCAAAACGACCGTCATGTCAGGGGCAAAGGCTATCTTTCGTGGTGGTAGCTTTCCTCTTCAGCATTGGCCCAGTGAAGATGAGAGTCGCTGGGACTTAAGAAGATCAACATATCGACTTTTGAAACCAGAAATATCCCTTGGACGTACTCTTAGTATAGTGTCTCGCCAGAAGATTGGGGGTTGATGGATCCGTTTACTCAAGAGTACGAAGAGCCCCATGGATGTTAGGCAGGGAAAGGGAAAGGCCGGGAACGGGGAGATACTCAGAGTACTATGTAGAAACGCTTGGTGGTTGGAAGGATATCCTCGTGGGACCTCTGGACGACAGTACGACAGTACGACACCGGGGTGTTTGTGGTGGGACGTTCCAAACAGGCGGCGAGCCTAACTTTGTATAGTGGTTGATCGACCATGTAACCCATACTTTCCATACACAGTAGGTGAGAGTCCTCAGAGTGGGATGAGGACCGAAATGATAATTTGCCTGAAGTCAGCAGTCACCGAGTGTGATCGACAGTCGAGCATTTACAGGACTTAAACAAGTCCAAAAGGAAAATGATGGGTAGGTCGATCATCAAAACCAAGGTGAGAAACCCCCATTCTGGAGCGGCGAGCATTCAAGAATGATAGAGAGATTCTTTCTCAAAAGTCAGGCTGTCACACTATCCCGTAGTGTGTACTCTGAGTATTGTGCTTCTCGTCGACCTGGTGATACCAGTCTAAATGAAGTTTGTAGCAATACGCATCATGAAATTGTCCCGTGTGGAGGGGTTACAGAGTAAAGAAGCGGTATTCAATCATGACGGTGATTGTTGGTCTCCAAAAGCAAAGCATGACTCGAGCCGGACCCGAGAAGACGATAATTATCAGGTACACTCGCAGGCAGGCCGGAGCGAGACTGCAAGCAACATTATCGGTCAAATTGTTACTCCAGGAAGAAAGACCTCTCGAGGCTGATATCAACACACGGGTTTTTTCCGGCGGATTGAATCAAGCTGCCGGGACGGCGTTAACAGTACTTTTACATAGTACATATTTGTTCTATTGTGTCCGATGCACCACATTCCGGACCAAGATGGCATCAACAACAATGCCACACCCAGGCAATGAAGAGGCTCTTGTACCGTAATTTCTGTGATGCATGGTTGGATGTGAAATTGATACTCGTTAGAAGATTAGACGCGTGGTCCGCCGTTGTCTTGTTTCATACTCCGGTATCATTACTCAGAGTACGGGAGAGGATGGACCATAATACTCTGTACTCTGAATAAAGGGATAACACTATGGTATTAATTACTCTGTACTCCAGAGTACTCAGAGTACTCTTTAATGGGGTGTAGAGTTTGTAGACGACGGGATTTTCCCTTTGCTTGCCTGATGAAGATTTCAAATCTCGGGTCGGTGAAGGAAAAGGTAAAGGGTGAATGATGGGAACTCCACAGTGACGCTATCTTGCAACCAACTGCGTCATACCTTCCCAATCAGAAGCCAAAGAGATCTTTGGGGTGGCAGACAATCCGCCGGTGGAAGATGATGGGAGGTCTCTGATTGGTACTCTGTAAACCTCAACTTTCCCCACTGTCTCCACATCTGCAGAGAAGCAGAAGCATGAGGCGAAAATGAGAGGAGGAAGGGTACGCTGGACGCTGTACCCTGAGGACAGTGAGATCCCTTGGGGGGGCCCACCCACACAAGACACTGGCACCATTCCTACTACTACATAGTATGTAATTATCTACTACTCTGTACTCTGGTACTCTACCTGTACTAATTAATGCTATGGTACTACATCGCTTGACTTTGATGTTTGGGAGGAGATGATCGATGCCATGTTGGACCGAGAATGAGGATCATCACCCAATGAATGTCACTAAGTAAGCGACCGACCGGCATTCAATTGTCCAATGGTCCAATGTTTTGTTGCAAAAGATCGACTGGCCCCTTCTTGTCCTACTCTGTACTTAAGGCGTGACTTTGTTAGTCAGACTACATAGTACAAGCAGGAGGATAATTACTTTTTTGTGAATGAAACCCATGCATTCATCCTGCGGACTCTTGAGTATTAATATCTGTCCGCGAAGGATTGTGTACCTAGATAGGCAGGTACATTACCTTAGGTAGACATGTTGGAGGTACTGTACCGTAGATAGATAGTAGATAGGCGACATCCGTCCGGGTTCTTCCTCACCATTCGTGACCCGCCCAGGGTCTTCTTTACCTGGGTGTTGCTTACCCGAAGAAGAGATACCTTGCCTGCGAGGATGCCGAACCCTTAATAACGTAAACATACCTTAAGTAAATGTTCATCTAGGCACTGTAACCTGATACATGTGCATGGATACCGAAGTCTGTTTGACAACCACGACACGGTCCTTACCGCGGGAGGTGCTCTGGAATGCACCACCAATCGAAATGTCTGGCTTTACTCTGAGTACACCTGTGTACGTAGGACAGAGCATGTATAAGGTGATTGTCGCCTGAGATATGACATGAGTCTATCCGGAAGTCAAAATGATCTGGTTTCTTGTACCGGAATGTCATAATTATGTCCCCCTACGCATCCACTGTACTCTGAGTAAATGATGAAGTGACAAATGAGTCGGGACAAACCGTGGCGGAAAACAGCCCCTCGTCCGTCATCTTCGGGTCTTGATCAAATCTATTTCGGCTCGTACATCGCCTATGGAAATGGTGTTGTCAACTTCCAAGACATCTGGCGGAGAGGGCCAGGTAGGTTTCTTTGACCTCTCCTGACTGGGGGTCTTTGTTCAACCACTCAGCGTTCGATTAATCATGAGTTGCTATTCATCTGAATCAACCATTGCGTATTGCATTCTGATGATCCTGTCGCGCAGGCCAGCGCGCAGGACCACTCGTGCGTAATGCGGTAGGGACAGAGATGTGGCCATGCTTTTTCGCCCTTATACATCTCGCCCAACCAGACCAGTGCAGGAACACACAGATGAAGAGGAAACAGGGTCTTCAGGGTCCTTTGATGTTGGAGTATGGTATAATTCGTTCTTGCCTGTGACATTTACTGCCTGAATGTTCCGTAATGTGGGCATCTCATTCTGTCATCTTTGCATCAAAATATATTCATCATTTTGCAGATGATTTGCTGTTGCGAACCCAGCCTTCCAGACTTCCTCGTGGTTTCTTGGATTTGACACCGTGGTTTGCATGCCCTGTGCTGTGGTATCCTCTGTATGCAGTACACAAATGTACTACATAGTATGTAGGTACAAGTATTTTAAGGTGGTTACCGTACAGAGTAGATACCTATCTAGGTAGGGGTACTCATTATTACATAGTACTTTGGTACTGTGTAATTACACGATGTTGGGAGGCTCAGTTATCCGTCCCTCACTGACGTATTGCTTTGTTGCTTTGCTTCCCACTGCGAAGTGGATGGAGTAAGCTAAAAGCAAGGGTCCTTTGCCTTTCTGCTACCCCCCCGAGAAGCAGCAAATGGGCGCAAGCTTTTCGGCAATGGTCGCATCATCGTCGCCACATCTCTCACCTGCTGCTCTGTACTGTCCCTAACTATCCTTAACAAAGTTCAGTAATTATTTCTTTCTTTCTCGTTCAGGACCAAATGAGAAGCAACCCGAAAGACAGAGAAGGCCAAGCAAAGCCAATTAGTTGATCAATAATTACTCTGTACTGTCTCGTATGTGGCGAAGAGGTAAAATCTTTCCCATCATCGCCTTCTGTCGTCATTATATCTTGGGGTATTTACCGCTTTTACCCCAATTCCCTACTCTGAGTACTCTGAGTATTGCCTTTCGGTCTTTGTCTTTACAGAGTACTGTACCTACCGACCTACTCTGTACTCTGTAATTAGTCAGATCCTGTACCCATTAATTAACCCGAATACTCCCAAGCAAAAAAGACCCCTGGGAGGAAATACCGTACCTACTCAGAGTAGTGATGGACGGTGACTTGTAACGTTTCGAGTGGCAGGCTTAAGGGTCCACATCTCTGGTGATCATCATCATAGCTTTTTCTTCGGCCGTTTCCCTAGACCTTTCACAGGCCACACCTTTTGGGTGCCAGTGTCCACCCGGTCACTCCCAAATCCACTCCTCATCCATTTGGCACCGTTGGTCTACTCTGTATGTGCATGGTGGTCCTGCGTACGGGTCCCAATCCGCCGCTCACCTTTTCGCCCACAACATCCTTCTGCAACTCTCCCTCCTCCCTCTTTACTCAAAGTATTAGTGTTGCTCTGCTGCACCTACTCTACCACTACCACTACCACTACCACTACCACTACCCACCTGACCCAGCAGGACGCTTCTCCCACACCTTCGGCGCTTCTCTCATCCAGATCCAACAGTCCCTTCCCTCCACCTGCGCAAAAAGCTTTCACTTTCCCCCAAAGCCTTCAAAAGTCAAAAAGGCGCACTGGGAATTCAGATTTCCATTCCAAATCAGATCCTCTCATCCTTTCGACACGGACGTTTACATGGTCAGACCATAGTGGCACTCGGTTGCCTCTACCAACCTACCATACCCTCCTCTGCGGTTGCACGCCAAACGGGTTGATAATACTGTACCCGCAACAGCCACGAAAATGGCTTCCTCACAGACCGAAGACGCTCCCATTCAACCAATAGCCGATGTTTCCTCACATTCACAAGCTTCTCCTCCGTTATCAACACATTCGTCGTACTCGGGCTGTGGTTCTGGTTCCGATTCTGACGCAGATGGACAACCTCGACAAACACGACTAGAGCGCCCGAGACTGTCGAGTAGAAAACCAAGCGGTTCGATCGTTGTGCATAAGAGTCACCAAATCGAGATAGAGGAGGAGGAGTACCCACCAGACGACGCCAGAGCCATGAGTCCCAGGAGAAATTCCGAGGATCTCGAGCGTTTAGGTCGTGAAGCTCGGGCTACGTTGCAAGAGCAAGCAAAGACTCTACAGTCGTCGTTACAAGCATTGGCCGAGAGAATAGACGAGGTCAGGATAGATCATGACAAACTCGAGAGCGAAAACAAATTTCTACAAGATTATATCGGTGGCTTGACCAGGACCATGTCAAAAGGAGATCTAGGACCGGGAAAGAACAAGAGCAAGAAATAAAGATCGACTCTCAGCACCAGGGACTCCCGAGTCTCTACCCAGCGATTCTCGACCAGGTTTCCCTTCCAGCCTGAAAGCAGTGTCCCCCATACATATCAATCTTCCAGTACGCACGAGGACCCTATGCTGTTGCAAACAAATCACCTTCACCCATTGACATGAAATTATGATACCCAAGAGCCGAGTAACGGATACATCGGCGTTTCCACCACAAAAATCGATATTTACAAATGACGGCCATCAGACGTCGGAACATCATCGTACTTGCATGGCGGCGCATCCAGGATTTTGCTGTTCGGAAGCGTTTCCTTTTTTCACCCAGGGAGTCAATCCCAACCATCATCCATTCATCAAGCCAGTTTACCATCGCCTTTACTTTCCTTAATGAACATCACTTTTGCATGGACGGCGACTTCGGTTCTTTTTCAATGGTTCGACCATGTACAATATCTCGAGACAAGGGAGTCATGATGACTCAACAATTCTGTTACCTTGTGCTTTTTCTCATTTATATTTCTACCGCCACAAAGACTCTGATTTCCCGATACGTATGCCAACGGATACGGATCGGGATATCAAGATATCGAATTCATCATCTACCTTCTTAGTGTATATTAGCTACCAAAGATGCCGAATACTTTTCCTCCTTTTATTTCTGAATCGGAACCGAATGAGGGAATTCAAACTACAGATTACTACTACTACCACTACTACCTTGTTGCCCATCCACTACTAGTACTACTGCTCTTAAGAAGATAAAAGGTCCTCTACCTACCTCTACAATTCAATAATACCCAAAATCTTGCTAAAAACGAGACACTCCGATTTTCATTTTTTATTGTAATTAATTGTTATAATCTAATCAAATCCAATCTAATTTGTACTCTCAAGTCTCGAGTTACCTAGGTAGGTAGGGGGGTGAGTCAAGAAGAGTGGGAAAAAGAAGAAAGGAAGAGAGTCAACTTCCTCCTTTCTTTCTCTCTCTTACCCACTCTTCCGTTCTTTCTTTCTCCCTTTTCATTTTTTCTTTTTCTCTTTCCTCGCTCTCACGCAATATTGAACTTTGAATGTTGTTGAATTTCAAGATACGACGGCCGAGGTCGAGGGTTTGTATAAGTTATACTAGAGAATAATCGGTTAATTAGTTACTTAGATCAACGTGGCTTTGTTGTTTAAACCCAGATAACAACTAACATACTTTTGTGCAGATTGAAATAGATGCCGACCCGATTGACTGGACGCTTTTGATTTCTTGTGATTATTGGATATATTGAGGGATAGCCTTTGAGTCGAATCTAGTCAAGTCTCGGGTCGGCGCTGAATGAACGGGTTGCTTCGGTCCTTATGATGGATTGTCGTCGAAAGGGTTTGATTTTGCTTTTGGGGGCTGTTGACGGATGGAGAGGGGGAGATTGGTGTTAGGGCTTTGTGGATGGAGAGATGGTTGGGAGTTTGGGTTAGGAGGGTAGGTTGTTAGATTTGAGGATACATGTTCGTCGAGACTTAAGCTGTCTTCGTGGACGAAGTACAATGACCTCATATCCTGCAATCGCCCAACATCTCAGATCGGGTCAGATCAGGCCAGCCAGTCCATTTCTATCTTCATCCTCTCTTCCCCGTTCTGCCTTACTCTTCCTTCGCATCGGGGCTTCGACTTTTACTCCTACTCCTGCTTCGACTTCTGCCACCCCTACCAACTCTTCCACTACCGGTATTTCTACCACCTTTGGACGATGAACCGCCCTTATTGTCTCTTGGGGGAGGTCTCACGAAAGCGAAATCAACCGAGATAGTCTGGTCGAGAAATTTGGTACCATTGAGGTTCTTGATGGCTGCCATGGCTTCGGGTTGGGTTGGGAATTCGATCAGAGCGTAGCCCTGTTGAAAGGTGAAGCTGGTTAGTATATATCTTTTATCTCCCGTGACCTGTGATATGGCATATACAAGGAAAGAATTGCTCACTTTAACATATCCCGTCCTCCGATCCAGGTTCAAATGTATGTTCTTGATATCCCCATACTCTGCGAAAAGATCTGAAACATCTTCTTCCGAGGCTTCTTCATGAATATTTGTCGCGATGACTATCCAACCTTCTATACTTCTCACTGCGACAGCGTTGGTAGCTGTACGAGAGTCACTGCCCAGCTCAACTTTCTTGTCCGAGTTGCCATTTTGTGTTTCGGACGAGGCTGGTGGGCCGGAATCGACTTCCATTTCGTTTAACATTTTTCTTGTAGAGAGATGAACGGAGAATGAGGTGCTGGAGGCTGAGAGAATGGAGATAGGATGCTATTTTACCGATGCGATAGTAGCTTGAACGTTGGAAAGGGATGTTGGAGCCGAGATGCGCACACGGTACACAATTGTTGTCTCGAAGCTTTATAGACGGAAGTTGGTGTATTCACGAGGTCGTCCGCATATTTTGAGCATCGAGAAAACTGTGGGGCAATGTAATTACATACATAGTACAGTAGTATTGTACGGGACGGTAGATTACACAGTATTTTACATTTCTCGGAACAAGAACTCCTATATCGTATCCTATTGTCACATCGCATACTGTCACCCTACATGATGCTGTCGAAACTTGTATATGGGGGCGATGTCCCAGGACATCTCTTACAATACCTAATTCGCGATGTCTAGAGAGACGGTTGGACACTGGATAAAATGATAGCAGCTCTTCTACCAGGTGGAATGGAATAGTCTCACGGTAGGTAGAGTAAGAGATACAGCAGCAAGTGAACTGGAGTCAAGTTCGTGTTTTGGGACTTGATTCCTTCATTAGAAAGACGTTCCTTAGGGTTCATCACCTCATCTGTCCTTTTTGTCGTGTTATGCTACTGTACGTGACCTTCCCTTACGTATGTTCATTTCAAATATCACTTCCGCGTCCTCCCTCTACCGTTGACTTTCACTTCTTTACTCCTCATACTCTCGACTGTCAGCACGACGACTTCCCCTCCTACTTAGCCCTGCCCTCATTTTCGAAATTTTCATCCTTCCTTCAAATTGACGACTTTATCGCTACTATCAAGGACGCTGGTCCGATCAAGCAAGAAGAGATAGTTTGCATATCGTCGTTTCCAGTCAGTAACATCTACAAGGTCGCTGGTCGCTCTACGCTGAACCAACAATGGAATACAACGATCCATCGGGTTCGATGGAGCCCGACTTCCCAGACGACCATTCTCTGTGCGATTTCACGGCCATGCTAAACAGCGATTTCAGTCCTCGTCTTTCTCAAGACTTTGATGATGGCTATGGGTATATGAACTCTGAACCTGCGACTACTTATCAAGCAGTAGATGTTGCAGCGGCCTCGCCAGGGTCTTCTGGTAATCTGGTGTCTGGTAAGCAGCGATGAATCGAGAAATCTGTTGGATCAATGCCACCCTCTGACAAGTAGTTCCAGATCTGCAACCTCGATCCTTGTCTATCTCTACCTCGGACTCCTCGGGAATGTTTTTGCCTGAACTCCCGCGCCATCCATCTCTTCATAGCCAGGCGGTCGAGGTGAGTTAAGCGATGCAGTGTCAGGACTTTGCTCACCCTTTCCAGACAACTCCTGGCCTTGCCACTGAGTCTGTTGGCAGCTCTTCTCCACTCTCTGCGCCTCCTGAAACTCCTCCGCACGAAGGCAGTGAGCCCAAATCTACGCTGAAGTCCTCAAATTCTGGCAAGAAGCTGAAGCGTGCCCCCGCAAACAACAAGGGTTCTCAACGAGGATATTTGAGGAAACATCGTGTTTCTGCCACAAAGTCGACTTCAAAGTCTGGGAACAAGAAGAAAACGGGGGGTAGGATGGTGAATGCGAGCACGAACAAGCAAATCACACCAACAGAACATTCCTCTCTTTTTGTGAACCCTGGTAGTGCTGTCATCGACGGGCCATTCACTGCTTACCCTCGTCAAATGCCTGTCCCTGTTGAGCCGATTGATGAGAACCTTCGCAATAATCCATACTTGAAAAATATCCTTATGAAACCCGGCAACATGGAAGTCGAAGAACTGTTGTCAAGAAATTCTCAGGGTCCCACTCACGAATCGACCACCCCAGTCTCAGCTGCACTTTGCTCACAAGTCTCAATCTTGACCAATCCTGCACCAACGTATGGTTCGTTTATGCTTCCAACAATTGAAGAGCTGCAGGAACTGAACGCCTTCCTTCAATCTAAATTCGACTCTCTTGTTGATGAAAAGAACGAAGCTGGAATTGTTCTCTGTGGTCGGGAACGTGACAAGCTTTTCAACCGCACTGCACGTGTGCCAAAGTTGTTCATTGAGACCCGTCTCAAAGGGATTGATGGCTTCAAAAATGAATGTGTCGCTTGGGATACAGCTATGAACCATCGGCAGATTCTACAACGCCGTGACTTTTTCAAGGACAAAATGGTCGAGGTTGAGAGGATGATGGAGAGAGTTAGCAAACAACAGCAGAATGGTTTAGGTGGCGCATAAGTGCATGGCTTATGAAACTAAACTCGATGTACAACAACGGTGAACGATCAAGGTGCTTATGAGACCATCATTTGGCTATGAAGGGCTGGTATGGCGATTTCGGTGATGTTCTCTACTCTGAGCCTTCTACCGGCAAAGGGGTTTACGTAGGTAGCTCAAGACAGACGATGTATGTAACGGAATAGCAGCTAGACTCTAGACAGATTCGAGGCCGAAATCATCATTTCAGCCTCCAGCATCTAATTCTCTGGAATTGATAGCCTCCAAAGTACCTTAGAGAATAGGTTTAGACGAAATCTGTTATATCTCGAGTCCTCAATCACCCCTATGACTGCTTTTCCTTTTTCGTCCACTCTCCACAACATGAACTTCCAAAACCTTCTCCACAGTCCGACCAACCCTGACAACTTTTTGAATTCTACATCTTGCGACTCTTGATACAGACATCTATGAACCATAAAACAGAATCGAAATCATCGCAACCCTCTGCCTTACTTTGCAACGCAACTCAAACCTGATCTTCATAACCCCGAACTGCCACAAACGCCTCCATACTTGTCTATCTATCTGCCTGCATACTGGATCCTACCATCTATCACCCTCCACACCCTACCCCCTCCAATCCCATCCCCAGCTCAATACCACGAAATGGCTCAAGCCCCCCTAAAATCCACCAAAAATGCCAGCGCCGGTGTAAAAAAGTCTACAACCACGAAAAAGCCCGGCCAGACACGTAAAGGAACACAAAACATCGCACCAAAAAAATCCGCCGCCCTGAAACGTCAGAAGAAATTGACTCATCAGCTGTCTTCGGGCTTGGTGGCTCAGACGGAAAAGATGTTGAGTGCAAGAGCGGGGCATTTGGAATTGTTGGGTGGTGGGAGGAATAAGGGGAAGGGCACGGGGAAGGAGAAAGGAGAGAAGGGGAGTAAAGGGAAAGGGAAGGGGAAGTGAAGATGGAGGAGATATGACAGAGTCTTGTTACAGTATAGTCATTCAAGGCGTGCAGTGTGTTGATTGGCGTGGGATATGCTTAAACAACAACACCACAAGGTTGAACTACATGCATTGCAAGACATCGGGGCCAAATCTACAAGTCATGTGATTGAGGAAGGAAGAGAGCAGTTCAAAAAAGCAAAGACTCAATTCACTCAGTCTCATCCTCGTATGAGGCTCGAAGGTGTGTGTATGAGAAAATCCTCTTACGAGGATTTCATTGCGAGACTTATGTTTCCACGTTTGAGGGAAATCAGACCGGCAGCTTCGGAAGAAGTTTTTTTGGTGAACTAACTGACGAGTGACCGTTCTCTACAGAAATCTATCAGTTGGTGACCTAGCTGACGAGCTACTGTCTATACAGCTACTCAATTCAGTTGAAAGAATTCGGGAAACTGAAAAATATATATTACAATTTCCCCGAATCCATGTAGCAAGCTCGTGGGGGACATCAACAGCTACGATGACGGCCAGTCCATAGACCTTTTCCCGTACCGAAAACTACAACACTTCGGCCAGCAGGCAGTCATCAACACATACGGTGCCGGATTCGCCGGCCAGACCACGCCCTTCTCACGTTTCGAACAACTCCTACCCTTTTAACATGCACTCTACTTCGCAAGATAAGCATCATATTCGAGTGGAGCCACGACCACAACCACATTCACAAGCAATCAGAAACCCAACGATCAAACCGCATGCATAGCTACAAACACGAAAGTCAAACCTGTCTATCCAAAACAATTCCCTATCTTCCGCCATACATTCTAAGTCCATCCAAACCTTCGACATAGTAGTCTACTGCCGTGGCCCAAAGCCAGACTAGCGCAGCCCCAAAATCCGTGAATAAACACAGCATTTTTTTTTTTTCTTTCTTTCAATGTAACAGAGCAATCCTTACATTCCAAAAAATTCTTTCCAGGAGACCGCTTGAAGTCATTTCACACAAAACTCCGGTCAACGTCCTGGACGGAAGACAAGAAGTCGCATGCGAAGAGACATCGATTCTGAAAAGAAAGAAGCAATAAAGCGAACTGGAACCTTGCATATCAATTCAGGTCTGGTATGGATCTTGATGCTCGGGTGTTTTTGAATATCTACATCAACATCTACAGTCTGCCCAGGTAGAATCTGATCGAAGCTGTCCAAACCCCCAAGATTATCTAAATCTGAGACATTCCAGTTGGAATACAACAGAATCTTCTCTGCTCCTGATATTGATAGATTTTATTGCTTGCATTGCGCTATGAATTGTACTGCGCTGTTGTGTGTTGGTATCTTATTTGTTCATAGTAAACACAATTAATTAAAGATCGGATATGAAGATGCTCAAAAGAAAAGGAGTAGGGAAATCTCTGATTCCGTCGCTGATGTGGAATCCTACCTACATACCTACTTATTCACTCGTACCAAGCGAGATGTATTCAATGTGCTTCTCTTGCTTCCCCACCAGATCCATTCTATGCATTTCGAACAGTGAAATGATGAGAAGGTTGAGTACATAAAAAATCCTGGGTCGTATTAAAATCCTACAATCCAGCAACAGCCCTAGCCATCTCTCCTGCTCCGGCACCTACGACTTCTCCTCCGTCCATTCCTGCCTTCATCTTTCCCTTTGCAGCACCAACTCCACTACTCTCACCGACACCCATGCGTTTAGCAACATATCGTTGGGCTACAACTCCAATACCTAATTGTAGGATCTCATCAACCCATTCGGCAATCCATTCTCGTGGGTCAACTCCTCCGGACGAAATGAGGGAGATGATCGATTGAGGGAGCTCAGATGACGATTCGGGGTCGGGGGAGTTGGGGTCGTAGGTGGCGTCGAGCCAATCTACCCAGCTTGCGGGAATAGGTTGGGAGACGGTAGAATAGGCTATACTGTGGATAGGGTCGTGGAGGTAGATTGCGAAGATGATTTGTTCAGGTGGGGTAGAAGTAGGTTCTTGGATTGGGGATTCTGAGTCTTGGGACTTTTCGGTTGATGAAGGGGCAAATAGGTCGGATTGTCCGAGGGTTTCTTTTTCACGGATAGCTTGAATACTTAGGAAGATGTCACTACTTCGAGTTGGGTTGGTTTCTGAAAGGCTTTCTGTTGCAATTTTGGCGGCGGCTTCAATGCCTCCCTTGGGAGCGAAGAATTCGGTGGCATATGATTCGGCGCTGGCGCGTGCAAGCTTTGTTCCGGGGACGAGTCCATGGACGGCGTTGATGCTGCGCTTGCCGCCTGAGGTTGCACGCCACCACGGCCCATCGGACCAACCAGCGGTATTGGATGGTCTACCATCTTCGCGACGAGGAGACGATTCTTGACCACGTTGGATTACCATCAGAGAACCACCTTCGACTTGTGACATGACACGAGAGAAAACAGCATAGATCTGGGGATCCAGAGATGGATAATTTGTGAGATCGTGAGTGATGTGAATTTGAAGCTGCTCATGTTGAGAGATGGGTGGTGCAACAATGTGCAGGATCTCAGTGAACGTATTTAGCCCTAGGTTTTGCAAATTCCCTCCTGTGAAGTGTGAGTGAAACACCATTGAGTTTGTCACTTTTTACATACCGATACCTCTCAATGCACCAACATTACCCCGTATCTGTTCAGTCCATTTATGTGCCTCTTCATTTTTCTGGATTTCTTTCAATGCAGCTTGAGCTTGTCCGGCAGCCTTTGTAGCTGTCGCAAGTAAGCCGCCCCAACTGCTTCCTCCCCACCATCCTCCACCGGAAGCTGAAGCAGGTTTAGCTTCTGGTTCTGGGGAATCTTCCGTAGTCGCCGGTGTAAATGCTTGATGGAATGATCTTGTACTCTCGCCAGATTTGCGCGCTCCTGCCACGGACCTGCCTTCATCGCTTACCCGAGGAGGTGGAGTTGCTGTTGATGTTCGCTTCGGAGATTGATTGCCAGTCGTTGCAGGAGTTGCTTTCAAAGATGGTGTCGCCGGACGACTAGCAGGACGTTGCGCTGCTAGGTTGTTTAACTCGGCTAGAAGGTCCTGTTCTGAACGAGCTGTAGATTGTTTATTGGGTTTGCCCTTCGCCGGTGGAGGAGGAACCTCTTCGACACCCAGATCGTCGAATTGAGCGAGCAGCTCATCGTTGGTAGGAGCAGACTTCCCCTTCTTGGATGTCATTGTTATTTTATTTTCTTTGACTTATCGTACCCGACAATTTCTAAGATGCGCAAGGGCTGAGGGAGGTTGAAGCGGATGGCACTGTGCCTGAAGTGCAGTACTCACTGGTCGTGGACAGCCAAGCTTTCAACGCAGTCTGGGGAAGGGACCATGCATTGCCTGAAACGGACTGATAAGTATGTAAGGTTTCTCCGCGAATATATTCAGCACGATGTTGATGACCTCGCTCCTAGAAAACCGCGGGACCGAGTTCTTAATCGCTTCTCCGGCATTTTCACTCTTTCTCAAATGACATCTCTTTTCCAGTGGCAACCTTTGAGAGAACTTCACACGCAATTACCCTAGAGCCGGGCAATAATTGACTTGTGAACGCTGCTCTGCTTTCTTTTCTCTTTTCCTTGCGCTGAGATGGGTGATCTTCCAACCACGGGCACACCACAACGGCTTGTCTGCTCACATTTGATTATTGAGCAGCTATGTGATGCCACTATGTAGGCTTGAAGACAGAAGCCGGCGGTGCTGTCTTTTGATAGCTCTTCTTGTTGCTTTTCCTTCCCTTGCGTTGGATGGTTGATCGTTGTCAGCCATGAGCATGCTCTTGATCACTAGTCTGTCTGTATGTGGTCTCTCAAGAGCTATGCGATGTCGCTGTATAAGCTTCACGATAAGACCCGGCGATGCTGTCTTTTGAGCGCTGTCCTTGTTACATTTTCTTTCCTTGCGCAGATCAGGTTGAGCCTCGACTGTCCTTCCTAGACCAATAACTCGTCTGTTCAAATTTGGTCCCTGGACAGCTATACGGTGTCGCTATACAGACGGAGCCGACGACGATGTCTTTCAAGCGCTGCTGTTATTTCGTGTGCTTTCCTTGCGCTGAGAAGATGAATTTTCGACAGACATGCGCATCTTATAACGGCCAATCCGTTTACAGCTGGCCATTGAACAGCTATATGATGTCTGCGTATAGGCTTGAAGACAATGAAAGGCTTGAAGACGATGAGAAATTGGGGATATACGATTTCAACGCCATTAAGAAGCCTTCGCTGAAATGGCCCCGCGACGCCATAAAGTTGCTGTCACATGGTGTCGTCGTTGCCAGAATACAAAGAGCGGAGCCTGCAAACAACCAACAACCCCCTCTGTTTTGAAACCCCTTTCATGAGGATCACACAACATTTCACCACAATAATCTTCACCTTTATGCTCGATATCCTACTCACATTCATCCAGGATTGTGGTACAGTCTACTAGGACCGATAATTCAGCTTTGGCTTATGTTTCTGCAATAGCTAAACATTCGAATCGACAAGATGTGCGGCTTTGATGTCCAAGTCCATCTTCATTGTGGACATGTGACTTTTGTCGCTCGGCGCTGCAATGCAAATCCTCATGCCACGAAAATTGCAGGTATCGTGATCGTCGCCGATGAGGACATTCCAAAATGTCCAAACCATCGACTTCCAAAAGTCCACAGCTATCTCACTTGTTGCAAGCTCTGCCGTGAAAAGAACCATGAAGTTCGTACGACTACGATTGGAACTGAGCAATTGTAAGTACCTACAGCTCAGCGAGCTATTTCACAACTAACTTCTTATTAGGTATGCTCATTTGTCTACTCAAGCCTGTGGCGATCACATCAGTCCAGAAACTGTCTTCAAGACTTGCGAGCGTTTCACGATGAGGAATGAGATGAGCACCGTCATGCAACAGATTGGTGTTCACACCGCATCTGATCAAAACAGTGCGGCCCAAATGCCTTACTCATCTCAACACAATGGTTACTACACACCGGCATATCTCCATTTCGCTTGTGGTCACGGTATCGACTATGTCATGCCTAAGGCGACTTTCAAAACCACTAGGTCAGCATCTGGAGAAGAAATATCTGAGCATATGTTCTCGTGTGGTTGCTATGCTGGCAACGTTCCAAAAATTCCGATCAACGCGATGATCATGGCTGCCGATGTAATGATCAGAAATGCAGTCAACCCTGTTTGGGAGGTTGCTGGTCCTTGCTGGAAACATTGCAGCCACAGACGCATCATTGGAACTTGGTCGCCTAGAGGGTACCATCTCTGGGGCAAACCTGTTGGAGGAACTTCATTTGATCAACATGCAGCGGTCAACAATGCAAATGATCCTTATCTCCCCGGAAATTCCTTCACCAGTGAAGCTCAGAAGGTCGAACACTTCCTTGAGCATTGCAAAGAATGGGAAGACTTTGAGCAATGGAAAATTAGCGCACAAAGTGGTGACAACGAAGTCAACAGCATGAGACTGAATGCATCAAGCCGCTTCTAGCTACCAAAGTGACGCGAGCAGATCATGGTAGTCAGCAGAAACCGAAAACACTAATTACGCTAGTAATTCACATCACAATTCAACCATGGAAACTCACGGACAGAGGGGCAATATCAGCAACATTGAGCTTCGGAGCAAGGGCTTACATCAATTTTGAATTATCACACTGAACTAATTCTGGGGATGGAAGATGAACGGATAGTGTGCTAGTATGGCAATATTGCTTTAGCCACAAGCTAGTATCCAACACAATAACAATGAGATCGATAACCCACGTTTGAACTTGTAATTATGTTTTATCTCTGAATTGCTTTGAAATAAAGTCATGCCGTACTTGAAGTGAAAGTTGTATGATATTGTGTTCCGAGGCAAAAAGTAAGGGCGGAACGAGAGCTTATGGCGCTAGTGATATGTAGAAGGCCGCAACGAACGCGACAGCTCCAAAAGTCCGATATTGTATGAGATTACTTGACCATATCAAACTCCAAGACAGTTCAGCTCAATTCCACAGTCGACTGTACTTGCCCTTTTGGCTTTTCCACTTATTTCGCTTCTCACAATCTTGGTGCAAGCTTCATAATTCAGACGATTTCACGACAAGGTTATCTTTGCCGCTTGACTCTCCAATTTGTGATTGCGCCTGTGCCATTGCAACCTGGGAACCTTCTGTTACAGAGAGCTTCCGACCTCCCTGTCCAGCAAATTCTCTCGCTCTTTGATCAATAAGTCTACCTTTCGGGATGGATAGACTCACTCGAATGTTGCAAGCCGCCCAGGGCATGGGAATGCAGGGACAACAAACTGGACAGGTAAGAATCCCATCTGCCACAAAACTGTCGCTCTAATATATGTGCAACTCGTATATTCTGCTTGTTGCTACGTCTTGAAATATGTCTGAAGCATCATGATACTGACCGCGTCCTCGAAGGATAACCCTAATCTCATCGATAATGCCGAAACCGTATACATCTCTTCGCTCGCTTTACTCAAGATGTTAAGGCATGGACGAGCCGGTGTGCCCATGGAAGTTATGGGTCTTATGCTTGGAGAATTTGTGGATGATTTCACAGTACGAGTGGTAGATGTCTTTGCTATGCCTCAGAGCGGTACGGGCGTTAGTGTTGAAGCTGTCGACCCGGTATTTCAGACAAAGATGATGGATATGTTACGGCAAACCGGAAGGTAGGCTTCAAGAGAACACCGCAGCCAAAAGTATTCGGCATTCTGACATCTTCCTAGACCCGAGACTGTTGTTGGCTGGTATCATTCTCATCCGGGTTTCGGTTGCTGGCTCTCCTCCGTCGATATCAATACACAACAATCATTCGAACAACTAACACCTCGGGCCGTCGCAGTGGTCATAGACCCTATACAGTCCGTCAAGGGAAAAGTGGTTATCGACGCATTTCGTCTGATTCAACCCCAAACGTTAATGATGGGACAAGAACCTCGACAAACAACGTCCAACTTGGGTCACCTGAACAAGCCTTCGATTCAAGCCCTTATTCACGGTCTCAACAGACATTACTATAGCATTGGAATCAATTACAGGAAGACAGGCTTAGAAGAGAACATGTTGATGAATCTGCACAAGCATGTCTGGACGGAAGCCCTGGAGATGACGGACTTTAAAGATGAGAAGAAGAAAAACGAGGACAGGTTACAGCGGCTAGTTGGATTGGCAGAGGGCTACGAGAAGAGAGTCAAGGAGGAAACAGAGCTTACAAAAGAACAGCTAAAAACGAGATATGTTGGAAAAGTGGATCCGAAGAAACGTATGTGTTCACGCGAGACGATTCATGAACTGCCCCTTGCGATCCAGAAAAGAAAATCAGGTTACTAACAATCATTGCCTACTACAGATATTGAAGACGTATACCAAGAGCTTATCGAGGACAATATCGTTGCCGTATCGAGACAGATGATCGACAAGGAAGCAAGTACGACAGCTAATCCGTCAGACGCGCAAGCAAAGCATGCAAAAGGACATGCGAACGGTGCTGGAGGCGGAATGGACATCGATGAAGAACTATGAGCGGCTTGGCACGTCGTTTTTGGGGTTTAGGCCTGTAGAGTAGCTTGAGATATAATCGCTTGTGGGAAAGCTGTAACTGTCTTTGTACTTCTAGAATGGGCCTCGAGCTTTTCGGGATAGGCGTGGACAGGAAAGACTACGTCTGGACTTAGGTATTACTATCAAAGTACATATGAACATGCGTGGCTCAAATTAAATACTATGTATTTTCATATTTTCATGATAATCACCACATACGAGACTTCATCAAGTGGGAAGAAACATCTTCGATCCTGACTGAGCCCTCCTACTGTTACTCTCTTATAGGTCTCAACCTATCCATTTGCGCTGTAAGGTTGTCTATCACCGCGCACTGATCTGATTCTTCACCTACCTCTTCTATAGTGCCGAGTTCGTGTTCACGTTCGTCAGGCAGATCACCAGCACCAGCGGCTTCATCAGCATCTTCGTCTGGGGGTGGCGTTGGTAGTCGTGAAGGTGCGGAAAGTATATATCTGCCTTGCTCATCGATGGTGATATACGGAATCCCATCGTCAGGTCTGTCTGGAAATTTCGGCTTGAGCCAAGGTTCAATTCTGGGCAGAAGTTCAGCGAATACATTATCTGAAGCTCGACCCTTGGGTCCTCGGCCCCAGTGGACTAGACATTTGGCCCATGCTATTTCGGCGAGAAGCCGGGATACAAGCGGCCCATTCGCTTCCACTGATGGATTTGAATCAATTTGAACGTGTTGTACCACTGGCATTGCCGCTAGAATGTCGTGGAGTAAATCGCCTGCAAAGTTGGTGTAAAAATCTTCAGATACTCGGAAACCGCGCAGACTGGGATGAGAAGGGTCGAGTTCGACGAAGATTTGAAGTGTCTTAACACGCCTTAACTCTTGTAAACCGAGGCTTGGTCCGACCTTCCAGTCTTTTGGTGGGGATGTCCATCCTGGACCCAGGATGAGTTCCACACTGGTGATTAATTCTCGATACCTTGGTGTGAGATCTCGGACAGTAGGAAGCGGCTGAAAATCCTGTACCTGAAAGATTCGAAAGACTTGATTGGTATAAAAATTGTATGATGCTTCCTCATGCATACGATGGGATACCAAGAACAGGGATAACCTTGGTTGACCGCCTCGTCTCCGGCGACGGATTTTCAAGTGTTTGCCTGGCTTTGCGAATAAAGCAAGACTGTATATGGTGTCTCGAATCTCGGATGGTAGATCAAAAAAGCGGAATATCCCCTGAGAAAGTGATGTAGTCGAATTGACTATTGGCATTGCCTTGGACGTTGTGTGAGACTCGCTCTGGGATTGCGCCAGTGGCGGTACCACAGTGGCAGCAGCCATTCAAGATCTGGAGAGACTAGGGAGACTACTTGTAGAAGAATACAGTAACGGTCGATGGAGCTTATGCTCTGCTCAAAGCCAGAGGAGTATCATATTGCAAGAGGATCGGGCTGCTTGAGCACAAGCGGAATGTGTCGATACCAACGGGACAGTACAGCTCATTGGAGGCCTAGCTGTCGTTCTTGAGAGTACGACTGGAATAATTTGGTCTCCCCAGCTAATACAACTCGGCGCTCATAATGAATCTGTGAGAAAGTTGAGTCAAATTATGTTCTGGGTTATAAATCAACTTTCATATAGAACAAGAAGAGAAAGCAAGAGAGAATCGAGAACGGCGAAGAAATTAATAATTGCGTGCGGGCGGAGAGCGGACAGCGGCAACGTTCTTCCGAGGTCGCCGTACTTCAAGCTCAGACCAAGCGTCACCCAAAATTTTTAGGAGATTCAATGATGCTTTTCAGTTCTAAGGCTCGCAAGTCGTCGACGAGTTATATTTGATACATACGTTGATATCAGGGCATTGGATCATTGTCGTGTTTCATTGCCGGTGATGCTTGCCAGAGCTCTTGTGCCTTTGACCAGGCCAACCGGTCGGATACTTACACCTCGACTACTCGTCTCTACACCATATCAGACAAGATGGTACGCGAGAGACCAGCAATCCAAACCTAATCAATATCAATCCTCCCCAGATTCCCAGGCTGGATCATCCAAGGCTGGCTCGACAGGTCAGTTCTCGGATTCTCAACAAGAGTTTCAAACGCCTGGGAGCGCATCAGCCAATACAGCACCCAAGGCTGAGGATGTCGCAGCAAATACACAACAAAATAGTCCGATAACGTCGTCCTCTCATTATGCACAAGGGAAGGAGCACGAGGTAGACACTCCTAGCACAGAGAAGCCGCAATCAGATACATCGTCGGCGGAGGATGTGCCACGGCAGCCGTTGCCCGATCTCACACAGGGCATTCCATCAACATTAGACGCAGAATTACAACAGGCGAGACAAAGAGAGTCAGGTGCCCATGAATCCACTCTAAACATCACCGAAGATCCAACTGAAGCAGCAACTGGTGGAGGTCGGTCAGGCGGAGATGATGGTCTACCAAAAACAGAATATGTCTCTTCAGCAGACAGGAAGAGACAGCAACAATTTAAATACGGGTATTTTGCAATTTTTGCGTCGATAGGCGCTAGCATGTTGTATCTGGGTCGAAATTGGGACTCTGATACCGATGAGAAAAAACATTCTGATGCACCATCGGGATGGAATCTTTCAGCATTCGGCCAGCGATTTAAAGCTCGACTTTCTGACACTCTAAGCTTCTACAATGAGCCTGCATTTACGAAACTTCTTCCTGATCCCGATCCCGATCCACTTCTTCAACCCCCATTCACCCTTGTTTTAAGTCTGGAAGATTTATTATTGCATTCAGAATGGACTCGAGAGCATGGATGGCGAATCGCAAAACGTCCAGGGGTCGATTATTTCTTGCGATACCTTAGCCAATACTATGAAATCGTGGTTTGGACAAGTCAACCTATGATGATGGCTGATCCGGTTATTCGAAAATTTGATCCATTCAGAATCATGCGATGGCCTCTTTTCCGCGAAGCCACCTTATACAAAAATGGAGAACACGTAAAGGCGAGAAAGACCGCTTCTATCTTTACTGCAGCATGCTGACCCTTATTTAGGACTTGTCATATTTGAACCGGGACTTGTCGAAAGTACTTATGATTGATACAGACCCAGGGCACGCTCGAAACCAACCGGATAATGCTATCATCCTCCCCAAATGGACCGGAGATCCGAAAGACCGTACCTTAGTGAACCTCGTCCCATTCCTAGAATACCTTGCCATGATGGGCATTGAGGATACGAGGCATGTTATAAAGTCTTTTGAAGGGAAAGACATCCCAGAGGAATTTGCGCGCCGAGAAAAGATCATGCGTGAGAAGTTTGAGACAAAGATCGCCGCCGAAAAGTCCAAGAAACCAAGTTTCAATCTAGGATCATTGAGTGCCTCTCTTGGCCTCACAAATGCAGCACAAGAAGAAAAGCCAAAGATGTTATGGGATCAGGTACGAGAAAGGGGTCAAAAGCAATATGAAGCCTTCGAAAAGGAGATTCGTGAGAATGGTGCCAAATGGATGGCTGAGATGGCGGCGGAGGAGAAGAAGGCGCAAGAAGAGGCGATGAAAAACATGAAAGGAATGTTTTCAGGGGCTCTCAGCGGACAGAAATAAAATCTTGGCAGCTGGACTTTTATATCTCTCTCAACTCCTTGGTGTTCGATCTGACAAATCTAGGCATGGGTATATGGGCTATATTTGATTCGGATGACTGGCTAGGTCATGACGGCATCGCAGGCGCTTCTCAAAGATCTGTACAGTAGAGCAAGAGGTGCGCAACACTTGTAGCTCGACCTCATAGTTGAAGTTTTACTCAAAAGCATGTACAAAATACCTAATTCATCCCCACACACATCTGCATCGGCCTTGGTACAGATAAGAAAGGGACTTGAAGTTTCCCGATGGCATTGATAGTACCCAAGGAAGCTATATCAATAGTCATCTAGTGCAAAAACTCTATATTCAGCTTCAAAGAACCGGGAAAGACAAGGCGTTGCAATCAAACGGTCTCGGTATTAGTAAAATGGTATTCTACCTCGGTTCAGAGCCATTCATCCTTTGAGAGCATCATCCTTTAGGACTTGAAAGAGAAGGTAGTATGAGGCGCCAAGGCGAGTCCAGCAAGCGAAAGGAAATTGAGCATTCGGTTTCGAAACCATTGCAACGTTTGACGGGGTGAGATTGAGGACAAAACGGGACATGCTTACATTGTTGACGTATATCAAATCTCGGCAACAGGCTACTCTGAGAGTAATATGTACACGAAAGATCACCAGCCTGTCTGTGCATTACTGTAGGCTTCTCTGTATCCACTGAGGTTGATAGGTTACTTCTGATTTCTGGGCCGAGTTATTTTTGGAACAGGCACTTTCGGTCGTTTCGCGATCGAGCTTTTAGCAAGTTCTTTACCCTGTACCGGCCCTTACACACCGAACTATGACCATCATCGACAAGAGGGATCAGCGTTTGAAATTTCCACTGTCTTGATCCTCAAATTAAATCTATCGGTTTTATCAAGCCGAAAACTCCAGAGCTCCAAGCTAGAAGCTCGTTCCCCGCTGCTTCACCCACCGTCAGCCTCGACTTCTTCAGAGAAAGGAACGGAAGTGTGGCATTATGAGCGTACTGTTACATTGGAACTTTTGAAACGCTCAGACGTTCAGCCACAACTTGAAGCTTTCTCAATTATCCATTACCTGTCGTCGCAACCTGACCACAGAGTTTCCAGTTGTTTCCTCGGCTTTCTGGCAAGCTGTGTCTTTTGGAGCTCCGAAGTACAGCTCTGCATTGAAACACTAATGTCATTTGCTTGCTGGTCCAAATCCCTTTCGTCGTAAAGCTCCAGCTACGATTCCACTGTCTTATGTGTTGATCTTGTCCCTTGCCGTCTCATTGGCTCTATGATTCTACGAGATATGGGTATGGAAGATAGCTCATGACCATGAAATTCAGTCCGAACCATAGTATGGATGATGGGGACTACAGCACGGCTAAAATCAGAAGCTGACGTTCACACCTCCCACATCCCGTGTATCAGTATACTCAGCGAATCAGAGCCAGAACAGCGGTGTTGCGAAGTCGATGAGCATGACTGTGGAAGCGATAGCCAGAGGAGTCGAGACGCTTTTCTCAAGCTTTCAGCCAAGGTGATTGAGCTGTAAGACTGCCATCTCGTACATCAAACCTCCACTTTGTTGCTGCACATCTCTCTTTCCCGCTAGTGTTTTCATCTGAAAGACTGTTTTGACCGATTGATCCGTTAGGATTCTATATCATGTTGACGCAAATACATTCGCCTCTCTTGTACTGCTCAATAGACAATGGCGAAACGTTTCGCAACAGGTTGAGCTTTATGCCCACCATCTATCCCGCTGCCCTTCATTCGCCTTAACTCACAATGTTATCACTGGTCCCTTTCGCACCGGAGACCTGCATCGATATAGAGCAGCGTTTTGTCAAGAAGTCCGACGAAACTTGTTCGAAGCTTACTTGAGACCCCATCAACGGCAAATCAATATCATTTCCGTTAACGCGAATACTTCGGCCGCTCTACCTCGAGGAGAAGCTTTCCGGTTCATCTTCTCAACTGGTGGTCGGGTCGTTCTTGCATTGAGCTCCTCGAGAATCTACGTCTTAGATCTAAGTGGTAAGGATGTGAAGGTCTGCCGCGAGCTAAAAACTCTGCGGCGACCATTGTCAGCAGCAGTTCTCGACGATGGAAGCCTTCTTGCTGTTCTATCCACCAAGCACCAAGTCAACATTTATAGTCTCGCTCCATCCGGTATTCAGCATCTCCAAGTTCTTGTCATGGAGCAGCCGCCTAGGACTATCACTCTTTCCAAAGAAGGAGCTGTGTTGGCGGTGGCTTACGACTCATCCGTTGAAGTATTCTCATTGGCTGCTAATTCATTGTCTACTGACAGGCGAGCAGTACGCTGTGAAGCAGTTGACTCTTTGTCGTTTACAGAAGATGGTTCCATGCTTGTGGGCAGCTCAAAGGATGTAGAAGCTCCTAATACGGTGGTGATCACGGCCCCTTTTTATACCGAGAACGACCCCAACCTTACTCCCGAACAGCTTCATAGCAGACTCTGGACCACCCAAATTCTCTTTCCTAATAGCAGCTCGACATGTTATTTTACGTGTTTCTTGCCCTCTCACAGCGAGGGCGAAGCGCAATGGCTAGTAGCTTACGACCACCTACTGAAGACGTTTCGAGGTGTCCGCGCAGATGACACACGCACGGGGATTTCTTACTTTGTTGGACCCAAATCGAAACAAGATCTGGTGACTTACAAACCGATCATCGACCCTGTAGCAACCGGCAGTGGGGATCTTGTGACCATTGGGTTCGAGAACAATCGAATCTATATTTACGGTGTCCCCCAAAAGATTGATGTTGCTCCAGATATGGGCCACGTCCTAGGAGATGAGAACGTCCACGAACCGCTGACTTCAGCAACATTGAATCGAGCATCGCTTGCCGTTTACTCCCCTCCTTTATCTTCTATCAGCTCGCACTCGAGCGAAGAGGACGATCTAGTAAGCAAAGTTGATTGGCGGCAAAGCCTATTCGTCAAGGGCAGAAGAGTGGCACAGATCAAAGGGGTAACCGGGATGAAGTGGGTTGAGAGTCCTACGACCAAGGTGAACAGCAGCGCAAAGCGCTTAGTGGTTGTTGCGCCCGGCGGAGTAGACTCGTTCGCAGAGAATTTTGGACAAGAATCAATGCCTGTCGATGGGGGTCGGGTGTGCATTTTCGACTTCGATTACACGATCCATGATGGAGGCAGCGAAGAGACCACTTTGGAAGTCGGTGAAACGGAGCCCGAGCTTCTGCCTGAACATCATGGAAATATTGAAGCTGAAGTGGCATTAGAGCGAAGAAGGACTGTGATGCATCCAAATCGACAAGCCGGCGTTAACCGCACTAGTCTCAATCGAGCCTCTACCGCCGGTGGGGCAACTTCATTTCATCCAAATCTGGGTCAAGCCACTTTCGACATAACGCCAGCGACCAGCCGGTTCTATCTTCAGGACCATGCACCTCAATGTGATCCCAATCTTGTCCATGATGTCCATGGCCGTCAGCTTTGGCCCTCAATTGCACTGGGCTCTCGAGGTGCTAGGCAATTGACATCATATTTATCCAACACGCCCTCTGGCCAAGTTGTCTTCCATAGACCACGTGAAATCCCGCACGAAAGTGACGCTGATAATTGGGTTCCACCTCCTCCGCCATACAAATCCACAGCAGACACTTTGCTTACCCCAGAGCTTCGGCTGTCTATGCTTGGCACATTTTCCGAATCACATCACAACGATCAAAACGAACCTTTGGTCAGACCTGTTCGGTCAAACACCATTCCTGAGGAAGCGGAATATTCTGTAAACCGACGTAACGCGGATCTTACTAGGAGCGTCAGACTACCTCGTCCATCCTATCGAAGAAGGCCGCTAAGCGAATCTAGCCTTTCTACGATATCCGATAATTCTCTCTTTCGTCGACGGCGAGGGAGCACAAACGGTCTTGATTCCCCTGTCCCCGGTTTCATCAGTCCGCTCTCACAGTCAGCGTCTTTTGATACCCAGGAGAGCCGAATTCCGAACAGTTCGCCCAGTGGAGGGGGCACGAATACCAGCTCGCCAACCTTACGTGCGACCCTTACGCACCCGACCTCACCTGTTCCTCTGAACACTTCGCCTTTCAGACAATCACCTAACTCGGCACCACCACTTCGTACACCGGTTCAGTCGATAGATAGGACAGACAATTCAACAACGTCGGCTAATTCTACGCCGTCAAGTTCTCAAAAGTCAATTACTCTCACAGGGAATAATCTGACTCAGAGACTGAATTATCCTACACCTCCATTGCCTGTGAAAGCAATGTCTACGGTCACAGAATCAACAGCAGGCGAACCACAAACAGGGGAACGATCGGTATCACCAGTAGAAGAGAATCCTCATTCACCTTCGTTAGATCCACAACGACCACCATTGAACATACCTGCCCAAACCGGTTCTTCTGATATAGATACCCCTCCATCTCCGACCCCTGCACAGCTCGCCAATCTCTCCCGTCGCTCTAATGTACCTCATTGGCCTTCACATACCAGACCAACGCCATCGCCAGGTCACCGCATTGACCCCAACCACCTTGACTCCACATCTGCACCATTACCTCACCGTCCCAACGGTAGCCCACCGATAGACTCCGAAGCCCAAGATTTTGGAGAGCCACCTTCTGCCGCTCTTGGAGCTCGACGAGCCTCCAACAGCTCCGCCACACGATCTCGGTCTCGCTCTCAATCTCGTTCCTCCTCAACGCATCAAAAGCCACAAACTAAACGACACTCTCGATTCGGCAATCTCTTCTCCTCTGCTCAATCCCGTCACAGCCGAACATACCGTGATCTGGCCTCCGGCCACGGTGGTTACGGTCCTCACGGCCGTGGTCCTCATCCAGGAAGTCACCCTGAATTTCAGTATACTTCAAGAGGTGGAGTAGTGTCGAGAGAAGACGGTAGACCACGGCTAAGTCGACTCGAAACGATTCACAGCGTGGCGAGTAATGCTGGAGAGGCTGTCATGAATGTCGGAGGTAAAGCCAAGAGGGGAGGAGCAGGGGCAGGTAAGACGATCAGGGAAAAAGACGGGAGGTGTTTGGTCATGTAAATTTACACCGAAAGGAAAAGAGTTGGAAATTTTACAGAGGGAAAGGATTGTGGAAAACCCGCCGACGATGTGATGTGTGACGTGAAGTCGACCATAATTACAAATGGCCCATCGAAATAAACACCGAAGATAACCCAAAGGCGAAAATAACGCGAGAAAATCCAAGTATCGTTGCATACATGCATACCTTTTTTTTTTTAAGATTCTTGGACACCCCATTTTGTTGTTGAGCATCAATTCAAAAATCATGATCCATTTAATTTTTGTTTCGTTTTATTTCAAGCAAGAAACGACCACCAGGACTGAAATTTGGCTAGCGAGCGAGTCATCGAAGCGAGCAGAACCAGCAAAATAAGCCACTAAGCAAGCGAATGTTCTTTACTCTTTCATGTCTAATCCATTTT
Organism: Phaeomoniella chlamydospora; assembly: GCA_001006345.1. Lineage (NCBI taxonomy): Eukaryota > Fungi > Ascomycota > Eurotiomycetes > Phaeomoniellales > Phaeomoniellaceae > Phaeomoniella > Phaeomoniella chlamydospora. Next base: position 273,448 of record LCWF01000006.1, on the reverse strand, counting down.
GAGTACCTATCTACCTACCTATCCACTCCATCACTTACAGTATCTAATGTTATCTTATCCAAGTGAAGGGGATTGGTAATGTAATATCTACATTATTTGCTCTTCTTTATCCTTGACTCCCCGTTTTGCTATATCATTATCGGAAGCGATGAGGCAGAGCTTGGGTGTCGAATGTTAATTTGATTGTGAATTGATATATATTGATAAGGGATAAGTGTCAAGAATATATTCATTAAAAGGAAAGGAAAGGGAAGGAAAGGGAAGGAAAAGGAATATATAAAAAGTCTGATATAATATGTAATTTCCATTCAAAATTCAATAATATATCGCTTTCTATTGCGTGGATGAGAATCGAATTTGGTTGAATAATCTTATAAGTGAATAGAAGGCAACTCCCAGAGCGCCGTGGACGTTGAGAGGTAAATTTTTTTTTGGTTTTTTTTTTGAAATAACTTATTTCCCTCGACGTCGTCGAGATGGGATCTCAGCCAAGAGTTCATATGACCGACCTTTCCTCTAGTGATTTGCCTTAGGCGACATAGGGGTATTAACCGCAGCATCGGTGCTCGTCGAAGTGACAGTAGTCAATTTAGTGGCATAAGTGGTGAAATCGACCGTCGTTTGACGGTTGGCGGTGAAATGGAGGCCATGGCCGATATCGTATACACCGCGTTGATAGTTGCCCTTCATGTGGATGGGGATGGTGGTCAAGTTGACTTTGGTGATGATGGATGTATGGGGACGGGCGGGAGAGGAGGAGTTGTAGTTTGTTGGTGGTGGTGGTGGTGGTGCTGGGACGGCGAAAGCGGTGGCGCTGGTGAGGAGGAGTGCGGTGGAGAGGATGGAGGTTAGGGGTAACATTTTGAAGATGGGAGTTGTGAGGATGTCTAGATGGGATGTAGAGGTCTTGTGTTGAGAGAAAGGAGTTGATAGGGGTTTGTGAGAAATGAAATGAGGAGGTAGAGAATAGGTGCTTGATATTGCAGTTGAACAGAGAATATATATTTTTGGGCATCTGAAGACCATGTATACAGCTTTTGATATACAAGTGAAGAGATACATCCATATCCACTGATCACAAATACCTGGCTCGGCGTAACAAAATGTGTTCCAGTACTACCCAAGACGGCAGGTATGATGGAGTCTGGCCTGTACCTGAGCCGATGCTTTTGCATATAGCGAAACCCATCCCGTCTCCTGGATCAACGAAAGCGACACTAGAATCTTGAACGCCATGATAAGATATGGGGCCAGAGATGTCAGATAGCCACATACGTCCTGTCACAGCCGAATATGGCTAAGGGGAAACAAATATCAGCCAAAGCTGGCCTGGCATTCGAAGCAGAGGTGGATGTTTGTTGTGGCAAAGAATTATGGAGGGCTCTATGACGCTGGAAATATTGCGGACTTTCAGAGAAAACTTTGGCGCTGCGGTGGATGAAGGTTGATCTCGACGCTCCAAGTTAAAATATTCTTCCGGATTGGGTAAGTTGGGACCCTCAGTGTTGACCACTGACCAGATAAACAAAACATAGGAGACGGATCAGGTAGATTGGAACGCGTAAGACATATACTCTTGCCTGTGGTGCTGCTCGGATGTGGCTTACCTCAAGATCAACCATTTGGCAGGAGACTTGTAGCATGTGGCATTCATCCACGATCATGCTCCAAGTTCTGCAAGTCCTCGATATCAGCCAATAGAAATATAGCCGGAGATCGACGTGGCAATGTCTGTCACAAAGACAATATTGTACATTGTAGTATCCAACGATCCTACGTGACATTCAGACATGGTCGCTAGGTCGCCGAGAAAACGTTTTCAAGGGAAGGCCAGATATTTGGGACTTCGAAATGATTATGCTGGGCATCGCCGAGGAGGAAGCGATAGCGTCACTCCTTTGAATCATGTCACATGGATGGTATGTCGGTGATGGTCAAAGTAAAGTCTACTACCTCAGGTTCAAAAGAGCAATAGGTTGATCCAGGTACAGGGCACAGCAGTGCACTGAATAGGCTTAGCGAAAAGGATAGCGGGGACAGACCTCTTCATCCGAAAATGGATGTTAGGGCTTTTACCGGGATCAGCCCTAAAAATGTTCAGCCCATTTGGACATGCGCTCTCAGTGCCGCAAAGACGAGATTGACGAGAACATTCAACTTTTCGCAGCTTCAACAACAAACCAATTCCACCTTTCCTCTCTCTACACCTTAACAACCTCTTCCTCAACACCGTCAAAATGGAGAACGAAAAGGGCGAGCTCGTCGATCTGTAAGTTCTGCGCCTGCATCGCAACTTGTGCACCTTTACAGTCCTACACATCTACCTCAGACTGTGCTTTCGTTGTACAAGATGAGTAGGATCTTGCAACGCTTGTCAACCTTCATCTGCAATCGCATCCGCAATTGAATACTCGAGCCGTCTCCAGATACATTGATGAACTAACGCAATCTTTTCTTCTAGCTACGTCCCACGCAAGTGCAGTGCCACCAACCGCATCATCAAAGCCAAGGACCACGCCAGTGTCCAAATCTCAGTCGCCAAGGTCGATGAGAGTGGTCGATCCACCGGAGAGGTCCAGACATATGCTCTCTGCGGCTTCATCAGATCGAGAGCCGAGAGTGACGACAGCTTCAACCGATTGGCTCAGAGGGATGGATTCTTGAAGAACGTCTGGTCCGCAAGCCGATAAATTTCATGTTGTTAAAATGATGAAGCGAGAGTTGTCAGTCGGATATGGGACAAGGGGAAGGAATGCATGGTTTTGATGAAGGCGGATTGTCAGCGGTGGTGTATTAGCTCAAGGATATGACGGATCGCGAGAAGGAAATCATATTCCTGAAGAATTATGATGCAAGTTCATTTCGGAAGCTTTCCTGTTATCCTGAAGATCATGGTTATGGGCATACAATTACTCCCTACAACGAGCTATGAGAATGGTCTACGGAGATGTTGAGAAAAAATCTCACGAAACCATGTCCGGGTGTCTCTCCTATGAAGCATCCAGATACAATTGAAAAGACAAAAATTTCCTCCAAATTTTCCACTTCTCTCTTCATCATCACGAATACATGATTGTGATATGGTACAATAGCTCATGAAACCCCGATATACCTCGACCATTAGAATAGCATGACCAAAGTAGGTCAAAATTGTACCTCTAATGACCCATCAGTCACTGGGGTTCCCACTACCTCTACAAAACCAGTAAGATAGAATATACATCCCCTCTTCGATCCCTAACGCTAGAGACATCGACACCAAATTCTCAAGAGAGAGAGAGAGAGAAAATGTCCCACCCGTATCTGTGCTTCGACCCGAAAACTCAACAGTCGCAGCTCTTCAGAAGGCGGGTATGTATGCATGAATAATATACGGCTTCTTGCACACTTTTCTTCTTTTCTTTTAGGGGAGAAAAGAAAAGGAAAGTGTGTTTATTTTACATACCACTCTTTGTCCATTGAATAAAAGGGAACGAAGAGGGTATTTATGTCTCTAGCCGATTTTTGGAGAAAGGGGGGGAGGACGAATAGAGAACGGGAGAAAAGAAAATGAAGGAAGGATATACGATGTGGTTGGCATCGAGAAAGAGAAAAACTCTGTGATTGTCTTGCGAGCTTTGTTGTCTTTGACTCGTGATTCATGATTCTGAGCATGTCTATTATTCTGCATCCCTTCGGGTCTTTTATGTGCCAGAAGCTTAATCTTTGTCGAGTCTAACAGCAGGATTTGTCTCAATAAAGTTGAGATCGACCTTATGTCCAAGCAGTTCTCTAATGTTGCTAACGCCGTACCTGTTCGGGTGATAGTCAGCGATATGGCCAACAGAGGGCAAAAGGGGGAACCAGATGGACTTTGATTGGGGAATATGTTAGGTGATACATACTTGATCATCGTCGGTCTCTCCAAACTCAAACCCCATCCATAGACTCTCATATTCTTTGGTAATCCCATGGGCTCCAACATTTCCGGTCGGAACATACCACTGTTGCCGATTTCAACCCACTTGTTGAGTCCGTCGTGCCAACCGAATATCTCCATACTTGGTTCAGTGTAAGGGTTATATGCTGGTTTGAAACGAAGATTGTGAATACCCATTTTAGCGAAAAAGACTTCCATGAAACCGATCAGACCACCCAAGGTAAGACCAAAGTCGGCTATCACACCTTCCACTTGGTGAAACTCTGCCAAATGTGTTTGATCGACTGTTTCGTTTCGGAAGACTCGGTCTATTGAGAAGTATCTGGCTGGGCGGGGGTTGAGGGCGAGTTTGTGAAGCATGTATGTAGAGATGGCAGTTGTGTGGGTGCGGAGAACTAGTCTGAGTGATTCATCTGGAGACCATGGATATCGGTAACCAATAGACCCGTATTTTCCTGATTCGTGGACTTCTCGGACATTATCCCAGTATTGCCTGTAATCTAACAAGGGTTTTGCATTGCTTCCTTTGGACCTTTCTCGTCTATGTGAAGGTAGTTGAGTTGCCCCTGGCGAAATCACAGGAGGATCAGGTTTTGGTGGGTCGGCCGTCGCTGGATCGGAAATGTAGAAGGTGTCTTGGAGATCTCGGGCAGGATGTTGTTGAGGCACGAAAAGGGCGTCAAAATTCCAGAAGCCTGTCTCAACGAAGCGATTTGTGGGCATTTCCTCGAATCCCATCTCGAAGAAAATCTGTCTGAACTCGGTTCTTACTTTGTTCAATGGATGCAGAGCACCGGAAGGTGTTGGTGCGCCTTTGGCATTGAAGTTGTATGGCTTTAACTGAGCCGTCTTCCATGAACCACTGGCAAGCATCTCTGCTGTCAAATCTGTCTCCTCCTTGACGAACTCTGTCGCATATTTTGTTCCCTTCTTGAACTTGAAGGAGATGACCTTCTTGATCTCCACCAATTTTCTTTTCTTCAAATCGTTCAGAATCTTAAAATCAGGATATGTCTTTGTAGACTGGATCGTGAGGAGTTGCTCTTGAGTGGTATCTTTGATGGAGGCGACGTTCGCCTTCAACAAATCCTTGTCTTTCTTTATCCATTTTTGCTTGAAAGCATTTCCTGATCCAACTTTTGCGGCTTCATTTCCCACTATGCCCGGCAGGTCCTTGATCTTCAAACCGTCCAAAGCTGCCCGAACGGCATCAAACACCCTCGCCTCGTGGCTCCCATTGGCAGCAATTCCCTCGGCCTCCGGTGTCAATATAACTTCTTCCCGTTCAAGCTGTTCATATTCGACCATCTCTCGCGATTTCAGCCTATCAAGCGCAGCTTTGATCGATTTAAAGTCGGCATTGGGCAAGACTTCTGTTGAGAGGAGGGGCCCATCGGCAGAGGCGAGGACTTGCAAGACCTCCCCCAGAAGGTCTTGAGCCATAGTTTCGAATCAAAGCCGATAACGTTCAGTAATGAGTTGTTTTCGCTCTCTAACCTCGATTCAATCTACGCAAGTGCGTGTTAGGTTTCGTTCGCTATGACTCTCCAACATCGTTTGAAATTACAGACCGCCCGCGGCAGAATAATTGCGGGCAACCTTGACATAATTTCTCCACAGTCCGAGTATCAATCTCTACGCAGCTTACTGTACTTTCTGATCACCTAGTTACCTTCATGTCTGAATATGCTGTAACCTTTCGTCGGGTCTAATTATCGCACTTCTGTCATATGAAGTTTCAAATCACTATATCACAAATTACAGCCTCTCACGCGAAATTCAGACAAAGCTTTCAGGGACCTGGGATTATTACCGATTATATTTTGACCTATCTAAATGAAGTGATGTTTTATATGTTGTACCTGGTAATTCCCTTTAATTGTATCCTCTGTCAATGGTTGTGCAGTTGACCTGTAGCAGACTGTCATCCATGTTTATACACGTAAATGCATTGGTGTTATTTGGTCCCATCACGTCAATGTTTGTGGCGGAAATGTTTGAGCAGGCTCCTTCGCTTGAGCAGACAATGTTGCCGACGAGGGGTGTGTATTTTCCAGAGGCTGTACCATGGATGTTCGTAAACAGGACGTCAAATATTGTCAAATTGGATGGCACCTCGTTGCAAAGCGTGGTGTTCTTCTGGCCGTAGCATTGAGTCACCTCAATCGCGTAATCGACATTGGTGACAGTCATGCTGTCGTAAGTAATATTACTGACAGATCCAGTGCCACCTCCTCCTTGCAAATCACCAGAGAGTTCAGCCTGATTGCCGGGCCAAACTTTGATTCGGGCGCCATCGGTAGCATTTGACATGCTGATGTTGAAGACATAAACGTTCTCAACAAGATCGGTCTCCCCAACATACTGGCCAAGTGACCCGACGGAGATCCCGTGAGAGCCATTACATTGCAGACCTTGGACGATGATTTCCGTGCTGTTAGGCTTGAATGACACACAATCGTCCCCGTTGTTAATAATCGAGTTCTGAATCGTAATGGAAGATGATCTATAAGTGTCCCAACCATCAGTGTTCTTCGCAGTATGGTTGGATGTCGAATATCCGCTAATAAAGATATCGGAAAAGGTGACGCTGGTAGAGTTTGCCACAAAGTTATAATATTGGGGTGAGTAGATCAGTGAGAGATCTGCGATGGTACTATTGTGCAGCCCAATGGTTCCGAAAAGGACTGGACGCAATATGTAGATGTTCTCTGCGTATAGATCATACCAAACTTGGCCATTACCATTCAGGGTACCTCCACCGTAAACATTAACGTCTGTCCCTCCAAGTTGAAAGAAGGTTGTCACATTTTGATAGATCTGCTTGAAAGAATTCGCCTGCCAGTAATCGGTGTCATTGGTGAAGAGAATAGTACCCTGAACATCTATTGCACTGTTAATATTGAAACGAAACGAAACCAAACCAAACCCAAGACGCAACCGGAGCCAATGCTCACTGCTCACCGTGCGGTTCCAGGAACATTGTGGATTCCCTTACCTAGATCGATATGCTTGAGGAAGGTTAGGTCGAGTGCGGTCCCAATCAAATATTCAGTTCCTTCCACGAACACTACATGACCACCATTGTTGCATTTCTCTATGGCCGCGAGTATGTATTCGCTGTCGTCCGTAACACCATCGTTATGGCTCGCCACGTAGCAGACTTTGTTTCTACTAGGTGATTTTGGAGGTGGGTTCTTGGGATGGAGTGGGTATGGCTGAGCATTTGGACGGACAGAAGTATGTCTGGACCGTGTTGACAAGCTCGCACGAGAGGTGTGTACTTCAGGTGCCGGGGTTGCAAACACACTGGTGGCTGCCTGCAGTGCAAGCGCTGTGTTGATCAGATAGCTGATCCTGAAATGCATTCTGAAACAGAAAGCTCGCCGAATGACAAGAACAGAGACAGGAAATGATCAACATAAGAGGACATTTCTAAAATTTACAACCACAGTAGAAGGGAGATTCCTGGTATAATATAGGCACGCGCAAGGAAAGGAGCGACAATCGCGCAAAATGGCGAAAGAACCCATTTTTTATCAGAGCCGTCACATTAATTTACTCCACATAATGATATCGACTCTGTAGTCGGAGGAAATTGAAGAAGGAGTCTCGTCATCAACACGCGAGATTACCTAGCCCGAGTTTGCTGCATCGTGGAGGCGGATTCTCCAGATTGTCAAGGTCGGCGCAAGAGATGGCCAGCGGATGGACTAGACGGGAAAATACGTTCTAAAGTATAGAGAACAGTGTCGTAGAAGGAAGCTTTTGGGAAATTGGAAGGTGGACAGGAAAGATATTGAGGAGAAGAGGAAGCTGGTAAAGATCGGCTCAGGACGTTTCATGTAAATGCAAATTCAATTGGTGGAAATTTTGTTCATATCAACTTCCATCCGAACTCCACAAAATCTAGTGCCTCATCCCTACCCCAGCATAAAAAACCTGGGGATCAAACGAAAGCTGACTTGGATCGGCCGACATGGAGACATCTTGCTGCCCGCAACATCAGAAATGGCCAGTGGTAAATCCAGCTGATGGGTGTACTGGCCTTTACGACCTGTGCCTTAGGAGTTGTGGTTGATACTGTAGGGAGGTATTGCGAAGAAAAGTGAACCGGACCTCTGCATATGACATGCGCCATCCTGGTGCACGTACTGGAGTGATACGGGTACTTGCTGACAACGGCCAGGTGGGAAGTTATACGACAATGCACATCATGAAGGGACGTTTTCAGACTTGTCCTTGTACACTCCCACCCACGGGTTGATGCACGCAGTCACTGCAAGCGAATCGACCAAGAGGTCCCCAGCGTTAGAACTCTGGTCCAGGCGCAAATTCCGAGCCTTGCCCAAGTTACAGATCACACAGCAAAAGGCATCTTTGATGCTGATTAGATCTGCTGTGCTGCATGTTGAACAGTAAGAATGAGTAAGAAGGAGATCATGCTACAAGTCTGAACTGTATCCTCAGTATCTCCACTATTAGATCTATGAGAACAGGGCATTACTTATATAGCGGTCCACACTTCTTTGAGATGCGGCACAGTACAGAGGTTCATGCGCAAGCAGTATTGGGTACTCCCGCGGTGAGACCGATGTTACAGGAAATCCATGCATTCGCGGTGTAACAACGCTGTAGCAGCAGGCACAATTTACCTAGCCATCAAGACTTACTGGGCCACTGGAAAAGTGTATCATTGCTCTGGACGGAGTGCAGAGCATCTGCAGTTGATCGTCTCGTCGCTCACAGCGCTTAGTCTCATGTCATTGGTCTACCGTCGTTGTGGCTGGCTGACATTTTCCTGACGTCTGCGAATAGTCAGCTCACCGTCCATTCTGGAAACACTTCTTTGGGGTTGCAGCTACATCAAGACATCATCAGATTTGATGAAGACCCATGTGGCTTCTAAATCATGAGCCAGACAGGTAGACATGGATCGGAACTCCGGAGGGAGGAACCGGGCCACATGCAAAGGTGAAAAAGGCGGTGTTAGTTAGGTCGAGGTGGCAACATCAAATTGCAAGGATCGCTTGATTACTCTTCCCAAAATCCCGGTCTCAGAGTCGAGTGACGCGCAGTAGGCGATCCTAGCCGGGTTCTTCCTTGTATCTCAAGCTCCAGTGATCTGCCACAGCAAATATGAAAGAGCCGATTGTCACTGTGTCTGATGCTATCCTATCTCCCAGACTAACGTATTGGCTGAGGCATCTAACAGACCACGATGAGGAGTCATCTCATGCCCTATCCTAGGGGTTGGAACGCTCCAATAAACTTTCAATGCCGCCATAATCTTTGCTGACAGCGGAGCGGTCCGTGACTGATGCTTGGGAAACGCTATCATACAGTATCTTCATGCTATTCTGTAGTGTGGCCTTCGCCCGGTTGCATGGTACTAGCGAACGATTGTACCATAAATGTGGTGAGATCTGCATTCTGTTTAAAGCTAACTTCAGCCTTGTCGTACTTCCTCAACGGCAAAAGAGTAGCGTGTATACGTGGGTGGGCGTCTTCTGTCGAAACGTATTGACCACTCAGCACTGAGCAAAATGAGATGGCGAGACTATCGCTCCCGCGTCAAGACGTGAAATTCGCAGATCGTGCATCAGCTATGTGATCCTGGCCAGGCAAAAGCTTGCTTGGCTGCATATGTTCGAAATACACGAAGAAGTGCATCCAGGGAGCAAGGGACGCGTGCTGAAGGCAACCAGATCTACTCGCATGGATGTTGCTGAGAGACATGAGAATCACTTCCTATTACAAAACCCTATTTGAGCAGGGTACCAATTGGTCAGCTAGACTGTCAGGCCTTTCTCAAGAATCATCTCTTGGTGCACCCATGTCTACCTGCTGCGGCGATGAAGTGCATGAAGCTACATAACACCGGCACAAGATACTAGATTGGCATAGTCGGTGCGAAATGGTGGCTTGAAGGTCCTTTTGGATCTGGCCTCAAATCTCTGATATGTCACATTACAATTAGAACGGAAGTATGTTCCTATCTGCCTCCGTTGTTTGTGATTGTGAATGGGGATGACAGCTCCCAGCCCGGATCCAATAATTAGCTGTCAGTGACAGAAGTCAAGGGCGCAGCAATCAAATGAACGTTTCAGGAGACATTTGCCAATTCGCCTTGGCCATCGTAGGCAATTGATATCCTTGTCTCGATCGAAAGCCAGACGTACGCACCAATCGAGATTGAAAAGGAAGAACAGCCGTGGGATCTTGGGAAAGGCTAAAACTGTGAAGGTTTACGAATTTCCATGCACGTGCAGTTGGTGTCTATGCACTCTTTCTAGGATAATAGCGGGTAGTGGTAGCTGCACATAGCAGGAGGCTGAATTGAAAGCGTGTAAGAGCTTCCTCTATTATCTTGAAAAATGGCTGCCCGTATGCAATCAACCCCTGGGCTATTCCTAGAATAGTACGGTATCCCGCCCCGCCCTGAAAACGAGAAAAGAGAAGTTTTGCGCAATGCTGGCACAGAACAAGGCTGATATCCAACCCCTGAAGTACCGTAAATTGCGCTTCCTCCTCGACACAATTGCCGAACTCGTTGCCCGTCTTTCCATGCAGAGTACCGAAGATTGCGTTAATCAGAGGATGGGTTGCATCCCTTCAGAGCCGGCCCACGTAGTCAAGCCACTGGGAAACGTTGATGCACCTCCTAATGGCGCCGATTGACAGATGTCCGTGTATGAAACATAATCACCGTATGGAACATCTGCAGATGGGAAGTGTGTAGATGGAGACATCGTGTTCCACCAATCTTCAAACGGTGGTTGATGAAATATGTCATACGAACCTGGATATTCATCAAGTTGCATACGACTATCACGCGGCAAGAGAGGGAGGTGTTGCCGTTGTCTGACTGCTGATGCTTTCCTTGTGACTTTCTCTCTTCTGGATGCGGAAAGCCTCCTTATGCGCTCGCAATTCTTGGAACTGGAAGACTTCTGGGATTTACGAAATCTTGTCGTTGACTGCACTCCCTCACAAATTGCCTGCTCGGTCAGAACCCATACGCTTATTCCTCTTGGCTTTCTCCGTGATGTATCAGAATCGTAACTGTCGTATCTTTTTACCTGAAAGGCCTGGAGCATAAGTCAGTCAATGTGATCTACAGTTTTGAATATATATAAGTTATACTTTATTCATGGACAGATTGTGCCGGATGCTATTTCGCCAACCATCTGATGTTTCATCCTTGACTTTCTTGGTGTTTCTCCTGAACCAGTCGTATATTTCTTTCAAAGTCATTTGATGACCCGGTGCATCTAGCATTGCTTTATAGATAAGCTTTGAGTAAGGCGTATCGGAATCGCTGTCATTGTCAAGTAGAGTCCTATGTGGTGATGACAGTGATGTGCCGTTGCTTGACAAGTGAAAATCGCAGACTGGTGTGTAAGGTCGAGAGTTGGGCGGTGATATTGTCCCAAACTTTGACCTTGATAGTCCTGGGTACGTGAAATCGTGGTTCCCACTTGGTGCAATATCAGCTGTGCGAAAAGATGGCGAGTGCGGTGAGTGCGGCTGACTGGTCTCGCGACAAACAAGCTCCTCTTGATGGTACTTAGGAACAGGCTGGATCGAAACTCTGTCATCTCCAAAGATTGGCAAATGCATTGGTGTGCTTGCGGGAATCGAAGTGTCGTGGGTGTTTGCTTTCGGTCCTGAAAGCTTCATTTTTGGATCCGTAGGGGCGCTGGTTATGCTGATGGAGCCGAAGGGGAAAGGTGTGATTGGTACACTAGAGTCAACATCGAAATCGCTGTCACTGAGCTGGGGAGAAGGCGGCAATGGGATCCAGGACTGGGAGAGGAGTGGCAACTCAGAGTAACAGCAATCAGCCTGTTGTGGTATCATCCGCGGCAGAGATTTTCCTTTTTTTTGATCGTCGGGGCCCGTCCAGATGTCTTCTGTGTAGGTGATGTTGTCAAAATAAGTCATGATGCAGTCGCTTGAATAATTTCCCTTTTTTAAATTGAGTAGGTCAGGAGTATTTATGAAATAAGGGCCTGATAGAACAAGTTTTGCTTTCTTTGATGTGGCCAGCGTTATCGATATTTCGCTTATCGACCAGGTAAAATAAGAAGCGAGGAATTGTGTATTTCAAGGCATTTAAATAGAAATTTTGAATGGCTCCTCTCATAAAGGATGCTGTACAAAGACAAGTCAAGTTCACATGCTGCATGGGTAGAAACAGAAGATAGGACCCTGTTGAAGGGTCCATGCTTGAGAGCTCACAATTCAGGCGCAAATTTGATCACTCACACATCAAAGACGTCGACAGAGACATACCAGCCGGCAAGCCATGATGTGTAGTTCCTTTGTCACACAAGTTGACAGGTTCCACAAAGCACCTAGTCTCATCAATCCTCGCAGGCCAATTTCACAGGAGATTCCCACACTCGTGCAATGTAGCCTACTATTGAGACTGCTGATGCATAACGGCTAGGCAAACCTGAAAGATCCCCAATCAAGTATGATCAATTGCAGACCGCCACAATCCAAATAATCTCTTGAAGTGATGAGGCAGCTGAGAGGTCTGAACGGAGAGAAGCAGCAGCAGTGTCCATGTGAATATGGCTTTTCCATGGTGATACACATCATCCAGAGGGCTGCCACGTTAGAGGCTGGACTTATCATGTAGCCTTCTCTGTCACGTTTCGGTTCAGCTTAGGCTAAATATGAGTACGACCAACGGAAATGATACCATTTCGATGAGGAAGTTCCTGCCGAGCATGTGTGAAGACTTCGCGTGCAAAAAACTTTCACATCTAATTCGGAAGGCTGCATATTTCCAATCAGTACTCTGAAAAAATCAAAATGAGTGGCAGGGGATACTACCAAAAGGCCGTTGAAGTCGAAAGCTTATGATCTGAGTTACTGCAGGACACCAAGGTCACGGTGTTGGTCGGTATCAAGCCTAGGAAAAGGTTCTAGACATTCGATCTTACAGAACAAAGAGATTATATCATGGCAAAATCCCGCAATCAGGAGACCAAGACAAGCAGCAGTCAGCTCTTTGATGCATGCAGCTTGCTACAGACCAATTGTGGTGGTGGATTCACCGGTACAAATGTAGAAGCTCAACCCCATTGTAGGTGTGGTGTACTCTTGCATTTTTGGCTTTAGGATATTGTTGTGACATTGTGATTGCCATATTCGAGGGGATCTTTGTTTATTTACGGTAATAGACCTAGGCCATGTTAGCAAGGACGTAATCAATATGCACAGAAGCTGTACCTTTTTGAATTGGAAATGCAGCTGTAAGATGCCTTTATCAAAGCTGCTTTTGAAGCCCCGCTCCCTTTTGGCACTATAATCCCATTCCTTGTCAACAATACGGAAAGCAATATCCTCGTATGGCGGACCCGAAATGAAACGAATCAAACACGTATCTTCTTCGCCAGCAGACGCAAACGACTGGCCTTTCTTCCTCCCTCCCTCTCGTTCGATTTTGTATGTGGGCGCTTTTGCTTTGTCGATTAGGTCGGGGTAGAAGATGTTGAATTTGTAACCTTGCACAACCTTTGGAGGAGGATTATCATGGTCATAATGAGTCTGGTTGTATTTATTCCATTCATACCCCATCTGCACACGATTGAAGTACTTGGGCTTTCGTGGTCGATACTTTCCATCCCATAAGTGCTTCGACTTCGTGTCCACTGTCTCCTCACCCGCGAAGATTTCTTCGTTATCTCCAACGCCTCGTGCAACCTCTCTTTCGTATAGGTCCTTCGTTGCCTGGGACAATTCGTCATTAAGAATTGGAGTAATCCCCCTATCACCTGCGCCAATTCCAGACTGATTGGCACGGCCAGGTTGTTGAAGTATCACGGAGTTCCCATGGTGACGATCAGACGGCACATATCCCATCTTCAGTATCTTGCGTCGCTCCAGGGTCTAATGCTGTTAGTAACACCGCCATATAAGGACATGAAGTATACCTTACCACTCGTTTAAGAAAGTGTCCTTCATCCTCTGCGCGTCCAAGCGATTTCTCTTCGGGTCGCAGCTGAAGCATCGAATCAGGGTCTAACGCTTTGTCATAAGCGATCGGGGTGATAATGTGCTGAGATGTTATCCCAGTCTGGTCCTGGGGAGACCCAACAACCAATAGCAGCTCCTTCGCCAACGAGGCCGCTTTCTCGGTTTGTTGGGATCTAAGGTCCTGTAAACGAGAGTCTATTACTGCCTGGAACACTTTCTTGAGTTTTGCTTTTGCTTTCCAGACAAGTAAACGCTTCATGAGAGATTCCCAATAATCTGTGTCTATCGGCTCATTAGAGTCCAACTTCCGAAGTACTTGATTCTCCAACGCCTCAAGCTCTTCATACGTCTTGGGACTCAATAAGCGGTCAATATCAGCGGAGACTGAGTTCATTGCACGCCCTTCTGGTCTTGTCTGCTTTCGTCGATCCCGGCAGATAACTTTCATCGTCTAGAACAGTCAGTGGGTATACACAGATGTGCCTCAACAACCTTACCTTCCAGTAATCCCGATTCTTGGGATTTGTTTCAAGGTGCAGGAAAGTTTCTATATCTTTCTCAAGGTCGGATAGTTCCACATCGCTAACTCCTTCGAAGACCCCATCCGGGTCGACAAGCTCCAACTCATCATCTTCGAATTCATCATCCAGGGGGTGGCGAGTTGGATCAATTACTCTCAGTATGACAGTTAGCCAGTCGATAGGACGTGCTCTGCCTTCCTTAACCCGTATTTCCGCTTTCTTTCTTGCCTGTTTCAAGACAAACGCATCCTCTTGTGATACCCATTCGCGCATTCGCTCGTCCTCCTGAAGTTGGTTGAGCCGTATCTGGTCCTTGGATGAGGAATACTTCTGATCTCTTGCGCGCGAGTCCTTGAATGAGGCATGTGCCGTGTCATGCGATCGGATATGCTTGGATGCGTTCCACGACGATGTCGGTGATGGTGATCTTGTCCTCTTTCTACTTCGAAAATCCCGTCGGTCGGTCGCCATTTTTCCTTGAGATATTAGGCAAGCTAGACAAAGTCGTGAAAGTCGCAGAAGTCTCGATCGTCACTTGGGTGATGGATACCTGGAGGTGGGGACATACATATCATTTGACTTTTGACATATTTTCTGCAGTAGTACTCTGAGGATTGTTACAGAATTTACCCTACAGTACCTACCGAGTCCTCTGTGTTCGCCGCCAACACTATTCACAGCCTTGCATCCGTCCATTTTATTGCCCTGTAGAAGAAGTATCAATGCTTGAGCTATATACAAGAATGGTGTAGAATATGAGCGTGCGAGATGTGTGCCGAAAGCTGGCGTTGGACCGACCATTCCTGCGTATGCTCTACCATTAATTACTACAGCCACATATGTACTGTAGTAAATTACAGTATAATAAATATTTCCCCAACAAGCTTCCGCTAAGATCCCGCCAATCCTTGTCAACTACCGTTTGGAATACAACAGGCAACAATGCGGACTCGTTTGATGGCTTACATATTTGTTAGACCTAGCTGCGTGATACACGCCTGACAAGTAGAAAAAAGGCATTATGCGAAGGGTATAACCAAGAGCCTCTGCGCCGAGGTGTTTTACGCTCCAGACTGCTCACGATGTCGGTTGATGTCGGTTGGGCTATGGTGCCTGTATCCACATCTGCGAAGGTCCCAACCCTCTTCTACAAATTCTTCAAGAATGATTCAGGCTTCGTGTTGATAATTACCGATTTGGTAAGGCTCTGGAAAACCGCCAGAAACAAAAAAGAGATTTTTCAGCAAGCGGCGCAAGACAAGACCAGCATCGACCCGAATGAAGACCCATCGCAATATGATGTTTTGCTTTCAAAGCTGGAGGTTGCACTCACAGGCAGCTCCCATAGCACGTTATCGATTCGCCGAGCACGCTCTGGGAATGCCGATGGCTTTGATATGCGTGCATCGACTCCACTACCCGCTCCATTGCGATCCCTGAACTGGGGGTTTCACCTTCAGCTGTTTAGGCAGGAAGCGTTTACGAAAGAAATTGTACTTCCTCTCATATATAATCAGGACGGGCTTTACAGTCAAATTGCTTCCCTGAAGAAGATAATAGACCAGAAAGACTCAGTGATCACAAAACTGCTTGACAAAATCGAAGGAGCTGCTATAGATCTTAGCATAGTGTTTCCTGGATCGCTACGAGCTGGGAAAAAGGGACTGTCTGCTCGTGAAGCCGCGAAAGTGGTCACCGGGCTTTCTAAGTTCCAGGAGAATGACTGGATGAATAATGCACGAGAACAATCATACGATGAAACGAGTATTCGAGGGTTAATATCGACCTACAGACATGCTTACTCGAAGGTTGAAGACTTGAGTGCACGGCGGCCAGAAATTGCCGTAGATGATTCAAGCGACTGGATCAAAGAAATCCCATCTGAGTATCCTGATGTATCTCTGATGGTTTTGGATGAGGCGAAGCCTCGACTAACAGAACAAAGTGACGGGGATGAGTCTGAAGAGACGGCGAGTGGAGACGATGATTTCGAGGTAGCTGAGCGTCAAAGATATAGCGGTGGCATCGCTGATAAAAATCAGAGACAGGATACTCCACCTGGGCGCCTTGAATCCAGGGCTACTAATACCCCAAAGCGGGGTCCTTCGAAACCATTGCGATCGAGTTCTGGTTCCACACAGGGTGTATCATCTGAACGGTCGCCGTTGCCAAAGACAACTACGAAGCTCGGATTTCTTGGTGGTAGAAGAAAACAGGAGAGTGTTGCGGAGCCCAAGGAGATGGAGAGAATTTCGGGGAGAACATCGCTGACCGAGTCGAGCGTTGCCCAAATCCTAGAGAAAGCTACGGACAGCGATACTGGCTCAGGAACTGATGCAGGCAGAGAATCAACTAGACAGCAGACCACCAAAGCACCTGAATCAAAACGGAAGCTTGGTGCCATCGGTGGCAAGAAAGCTCGATCAGATAGACCACCAACCGTGGATGACGTAAAACCTGAGGATTTGTCTGGGCCGTCCAAACCTAGGAACAAACTTGGTACTATTGGTGGTCATAAACCACGATTACGGGACCGAGATGCAAGCCAGATGCCCACTCAGGAACCGCTCTTACGAGAAATAGAAGATTTGAGGCCGAACAGAGGGAAAGAGCGCAGCAGCACCAAAGAACCTGCTCAGAGAGTAGCGACAAAACAAAAGGAGATAGCCGCTGTGGAAACAGAAGAGGAAAAGGCCGACAGGAAAAGATGCGAACTAAGATCTCAACTAGAACATGCACCTGCGCCAAAAAAGAAACGCAAATTTTGAACATCAAAAACGCTGAAATTAGGAGATTGAGATCAGACTTGCTGTTACTCAAGAGTAATAAGAGTAACAAATCTTTTTGACGATTATTTGTGTTTCTGCAATTGTACGTCGAGGTACTGCAAAAATGTCTCCAGTATTGTGAAATATTCGCATTTCATAGCACTAATCTGAAGTTCCCTATTTGTAAACCTCAAATGCAGCTGGTATCGTGACTTTTTGCCGACAGCTGACCCATGCCAATGTCAGACTCCATCGACTGAACGAGACATCCCGAATTCCCTAACCTCACCTAGCACATCTATCATCTATTTCTTGCTCTTCTTCTGGCTCTGCTCAGACTCTTTGAGCACCTTCTTCACAATCTTCTGCTCTTCGATCAAGAATGCGCGGACGATACGGTCGCGAACACAGTTGGAGCATCGAGATCCACCGTAGGCACGTGTGACTGTCTTCTTTGGCTTGGATGTAGTCGCGTATTCTCTTGGTCGCAGAGCCGGAATCTATTGACAGTATCAGTATCTTGTCCGTACCGTTGCGGAGTTCTTTTGTTCTCCGTCGAGTGAGGAAGAAGGGATCCATACACCTGGGAGCTTGATACCGCAGTCACCACATTTTGGTGCAGCAGCTCTCTTCTTGATGTGAAGATATCGGAGACTGCCACCTGGAGTCTTGATAACTCGAACCTTGTTGGAGCGAGTGTTGTATCTGGGAATATTGTCAGTATTGTTCCATTCACGAGTTCGGATTCGTGAGTTCGTACGGGTTTCTTCGTCGCTATATCAAATTTTTGGTTAGCCACAGAGGATACAGGATTCTATAAGTCAACTTACGTAGGTGAGGCGGTTGGACGGCATCTTGATCGTCTTGTCCCTGAATTATCGAAGGTTGTTGATGAAATGTCGTCGGTTGTCGAAAATGTCGCTGTCGTCAAAAAAACCAATGTTCTAGGATTTTGTGTGGGATTAGATCTCCGCTTCTTAGTTTGGATTAGCGTAAAAATTGCCAAGACATTATCATAGGGATGCGGCGCGAAAGGGCCGCCATCAGATTATTTTTGTGATCGAAAGCTTCAACCGAAGTGTTGACGCCAGTCGCGACAAATTTGGGCGACGTAAACATTTTCTTCTATTATTTGCATATTGTTGAGTGTGATCTAAACGACTGCAACCAAGCGAAGCGTCGATGGTAAGCTCCAATCCATCATCTCCATCCTGATTCAGGAATTCAAGTATCGCAAACAGTTTGCCTCACCAACATGAGCTCGATCCCTCCGCCTCCTCCCCCGGGATGGAGTGCAGCTCCCCCTCCTCCAGGCATGGCACCTCCACCGCCTGGCTACCGTCCTCCAACAGATCCTCAGATTGCAAAGTTCGCCCAGAAGAAGAAAGAATGGCTGCGGACTCAGAGGAATCGTTTCGGAGAAAAACGAAAGGGTGGCTTTGTGGAGACTCAGAAGGCTGATATGCCTCCGGAGCACCTGCGCAAGATCGTTCGGGATATTGGAGATGTTAGCCAGAAGAAGTTCAGCAGCGACAAGCGAAGCTACCTCGGTGCATTGAAATTCATGCCGCATGCTGTTCTCAAGCTTCTCGAGAATATGCCGATGCCATGGGAAGCCGCCAGAGAAGTCAAAGTCTTGTATCACGTCAACGGCTGTCTCACATTAGTCAATGAGACTCCTCGAGTCATTGAACCCGTCTTTCATGCACAATGGGCAACAATGTGGGTTACTATGAGAAGAGAGAAAAGTGATCGCAGACATTTCAAGCGAATGAGATTCCCACCATTCGACGACGAGGAACCGCCGTTATCCTGGTCAGAGAATATCGAGGATGTCGAGCCTCCGGAACCGATACAAATGGAGCTGGATGAGAACGAAGACGCACCTGTCTACGAATGGTTTTACGACCACCGACCTCTCCTGGACACTCCTCACGTGAACGGCCCGAGCTACAAGGACTGGAACTTGACACTACCACAAATGGCCACACTGTATCGTCTAAGTCATCAGTTGCTCAGCGATGTGGTGGACAAAAACTATTTTCATCTTTTCGACAAGAACAGCTTCTTCACTGCAAAGGCTCTGAATGTTGCGATTCCAGGCGGCCCTCGTTTCGAGCCGTTGTATAAGGATGTTGATCCAAACGATGAGGACTTTGGCGAATTCAATGCGATTGACAGGATCATTTTCCGTGCACCTATCCGCACCGAATACCGCGTTGCATTCCCATTTCTTTACAATTCGTTACCACGGAGTGTGAAGCTTTCCTGGTATTCTCATCCGCAAATTGTCTATGTGAGAACGGAAGATCCCAATCTACCCGCATTTTACTTCGATCCGGTCATCAACCCGATATCCTCTCGATCTGTTGCGCCAAAGAATATCACCGTCAGCCACGAGGACGAAATATTTGGCCCGGGCAACATGGAAGATGACGAGTTTGAGCTTCCCAGCGAAGTTGAACCTTTCTTAGCTGACGAGGAGCTATACACAAGTGAGACTGCATCCGCAATCGCATTGTGGTGGGCACCCTTTCCATTCAACCGCAGATCTGGGAAAATGGTTCGTGCACAAGATGTTCCGCTCGTGAAGCAGTGGTATCTTGAGCACTGTCCCTCTGGACAACCAGTCAAAGTCCGAGTTTCGTACCAGAAATTATTGAAGACCTACGTTCTCAATGAACTGCACAAGAAGAAGCCAAAGGCACAGAACAAGCAATACCTGCTCAAGACGCTGAAGTCGACAAAGTTCTTCCAGCAAACAACAATCGACTGGGTTGAAGCTGGTCTTCAAGTCTGTCGTCAGGGCTTCAACATGTTGAACCTTTTGATCCACCGCAAAAATTTGACCTATCTGCACCTTGATTATAACTTCAACCTAAAGCCTGTGAAAACTTTGACGACCAAGGAACGAAAGAAATCACGGTTTGGAAATGCTTTCCATCTAATGCGGGAAATTCTTCGATTGACCAAGTTAATCGTAGATGCCCAGGTCCAATATCGTCTGGGAAACATCGACTCCTTCCAACTCGCCGATGGCATCCTCTATGCTTTCAATCATGTTGGCCAGTTGACTGGCATGTATCGATACAAATACAAATTGATGCATCAAATTCGGTCTTGCAAAGACTTAAAACATCTCATTTACTACCGATTTAACTCTGGCCCTGTTGGCAAAGGTCCTGGTTGTGGATTCTGGGCCCCTGCGTGGAGAGTCTGGCTATTTTTCATGCGTGGTATTATCCCGCTCCTTGAGAGGTGGTTAGGGAATCTATTGTCGAGGCAATTTGAGGGGCGCCATAGCAAAGGTGTTGCTAAGACTGTCACGAAACAACGCGTGGAGTCTCACTTCGACCTGGAATTGAGAGCGTCGGTTATGGCAGATTTGATGGACATGATGCCAGAAGGTATCAAGCAAAATAAAGTCAATACTGTGTTGCAACATCTCTCCGAAGCCTGGAGATGTTGGAAAAGTAATATTCCTTGGAAAGTTCCTGGTCTCCCTGCACCAATCGAGAACATCATTCTGCGCTATGTGAAGAGCAAGGCCGATTGGTGGATATCCGTCGCTCACTACAATCGTGAAAGAATAAGGAGAGGTGCAACCGTTGACAAGACCGTTGCTAAGAAGAATCTTGGGCGATTGACTAGATTATGGCTCAAGGCTGAACAAGAACGACAACATAACTACATGAAAGACGGACCTTACGTATCGTCCGAAGAAGCTGTTGCAATCTATACCACCACAGTTCATTGGCTTGAGTCACGAAAGTTCATTCCAATACCATTCCCAAGCGTCTCATACAAGCATGACACGAAGATTTTAATTCTTGCTCTAGAACGACTGCGAGAAGCTTATTCTGTCAAAGGGCGACTAAATCAGAGTCAACGAGAAGAACTGGCATTGATTGAGCAAGCTTATGATTCCCCCGGCACAACACTGGCCCGAATCAAGCGTTTCCTCCTAACCCAACGCGCATTTAAAGAAGTGGGCATTGATATGAATGACAATTATAATACTATCAACCCGGTCTATGATATCGAGCCAATCGAAAAAATTACCGACGCGTATCTCGACCAATATCTATGGTATCAAGCTGATCAACGACATCTCTTTCCGGCATGGATCAAGCCATCTGATTCAGAAGTACCTCCTCTTTTGACATACAAATGGGCCCAGGGCATCAACAACTTGAGCAACGTATGGGAAACCAAGGATGGAGAATGCAACGTAATGATCGAAACGCAATTATCTAAAGTTTATGAGAAGATCGACTTGACACTCCTCAATCGCTTGCTTCGCCTCATAATGGACCACAACCTGGCTGATTATATCACCTCCAAGAACAACGTTCAATTGAACTACAAGGATATGAATCATACAAATTCTTACGGTATGATTCGCGGGTTGCAATTTTCTGGATTCGTCTTCCAGTACTATGGTCTGGTCATAGACTTGCTTCTTTTGGGCCTCCAACGAGCCAGTGAGCTCGCAGGGCCTCCCCAGAGTCCAAATGACTTCCTACAATTCCGTGATCGAGAAACAGAGACAAGGCATCCAATCCGATTGTACACCCGATATATAGATAAGATCTGGGTGTTTTTCCGATTTACAGCCGACGAATCGAGAGATTTGATTCAACGTTTCCTGACTGAGCAACCGGATCCTAATTTCGAGAACGTCATTGGGTATAGAAACAAGAAGTGCTGGCCTCGTGACTCCCGCATGAGGTTGATGCGACACGACGTGAACCTTGGCAGAGCTGTCTTCTGGGACTTGAAGAATCGTCTTCCACGCTCTATCACAACAATCGAATGGGATGACACTTTTGCAAGCGTGTACAGTCGAGACAATCCTAATTTGCTTTTCTCTATGTGTGGTTTTGAAGTCCGAATACTACCGAAATGTCGAAATCAGAATGACGAGTTCCCTGTCAAGGATAGTGTTTGGGCTCTTGCAGACAATGCGACCAAGGAAAGAACTGCATATGCTTTCCTCCAAGTCACAGAAGAAGACATCCAGAAATTCAATAATAGGATCAGACAGATCTTGATGTCCTCGGGCTCAACGACGTTTACCAAGATTGCCAACAAATGGAACACTGCCTTGATAGCCCTCTTCACCTATTATCGGGAAGCCGCTGTTTCGACTGTGAATTTGTTGGACACCATTGTTAAATGTGAAACCAAGATTCAAACACGTGTCAAGATTGGCCTCAACTCAAAAATGCCGTCCCGTTTCCCACCTGCTGTATTTTATACACCAAAGGAACTTGGTGGTCTGGGAATGATATCAGGTTCTCATATTTTGATACCAACTAGTGACAAACGGTGGTCAAAGCAGACAGATACTGGTGTAACCCACTATCGCGCTGGTATGTCGCATGATGAGGAGACATTGATTCCGAACATCTTCCGTTACATCATTCCTTGGGAGGCGGAGTTCATCGACTCTCAGCGAGTTTGGACAGAGTACTCCCAGAAGCGACTAGAGGCGAACCAACAGAATCGCCGTTTGACACTGGAGGACTTGGAGGACAGCTGGGACCGTGGCCTGCCACGGATCAATACGCTATTCCAGAAAGACAGAAGCACCTTGAGCTTTGACAAGGGCTTCAGGGCCCGTACCGAGTTCAAGCAGTACCAGATCATGAAGAGCAATCCGTTCTGGTGGACGAGTCAACGACATGACGGCAAACTCTGGAATCTCAACGCTTATAGGACCGATGTCATCCAGGCCCTTGGCGGCGTTGAGACTATTCTCGAGCATACCCTCTTTAAGGCCACTGGTTTTCCATCTTGGGAAGGCCTATTCTGGGAGCGAGCTTGTCTCGCCAACGGGACTATGCTGCTACGTTACGATGGTTCTAAGGTTGCCGTCGAAAATGTGGTGGAAGGAGATCTTCTTCTGGGCCCAGATGGTGGTGCTCGTCGTGCATTTAACATTGTGAAAGGATCTGATCGTCTGTATCGCATTAAGATTGGTTCTCGCAAGGAGGATCTCGTTGTCACACCAAACCATATCCTGGTTTTACACCGAGAGAAGATGAGTGGGAGACAATACGACGAGCTACACGATCAGGATCATCGTCAGTGTTTCAAGGATCATGGTGATCTGCCCAAACCTATTTCGGCTGCGACCCAGGTCTCGTTACCTGAACGTTACGATACCGTTGAAATGACTGCTGCTCACTTCGCATCTTTGGAACCAGCAGAAAGAGGCAAATACAGACTCTTTAGATGTCCTGGTTACGAACTACCTGAGCAGACTGTGCCAGTCCATCCCTATTTCCTTGGGCTTTGGTTGGGAGACGGGAAACGTTACAGACCTACGATATATAGTGACCACAAAGGTGAAGTCCGAGAATTTCTTGCCTGTTACGCAGCTGAACTGGATCTTCAACTTATTCGGCATGAGCAGCTCGGTTACGCTACCGTTGGTCAGAGTCGTCTCGATAATCCGTCCCTTCATCCCGTTGTCAGAGCCACAGAAGCTCAACGTCCAGCCGGACTTCGGGCGCGGCAGACGCATATTAATGAACGGCTCGCTGCTGGATGGACGGTTGAACCAGAACGTTCGCTTGGCCAAGCTCGAGTCCAGAGATCGCCCCTTAGGGATATTAGTGGAAACGAAGTGACTCAGTTACTCGATCAGCAGCTTCTAACAAAGCATACCCTGAGCTCGAGTCCTGCAGAAGACCTGCCAGGGGAGGCAAGTGAGGAGGATATTGACAACGTTGGTTTGGATCTGATTAAGGTTATCAGTGAGTCTGAAGATGAAGATGCTGGAGACGATGTGATCGAGGACGTAGGGGAGAGCAGTGACAAGGAGAGTATCGATACCATCAACGAAGGTTTCCACGGCCGATCATCACGATTCGAGCGTCAACGTGTTACTCGTTTGCAAGCTGGTCGCCGAGTGTACGGTGATCTAAAGCATGAGGAGGAGAATGAACTTGCTGGTAGAATCGTCGGTTATTCCGAAAACTCACCTGGTGTTAACACTCTCCTCCTCGCGCTTCGTGGTCTTGGAATACTCACGGGAGAAGACGTCGTCCCTGAAGCTGACAGAGAACGTATTCCAGAGGTCTTTACGAAGAACACACGAGCTGTTCGTCTAGCCGTCCTTGCCGGGCTACTCGACACCGATGGTTGGTACGTTCATCCTGAGAACATGTATGTTTTCGGTCAAAGCGAGCGGCGGCACTCCAATCTTTTCTGGGATACCGTTGCTCTGGCACGCTCACTAGGCTTCAGTGTATCGACTAAACGGCGCTGGACGTGGGATTCAACCCGTACGCAACGTTCTCCTCAGCTACTTGCTCAGATATTTGGCAATTTGGAAGAGATTCCTTGTCTCCTCGCTCGCAAGGAATCAGTCGATCGTTATATCACCCAAGCCCACAGCTTCAAAATTGAGGACATCTCCCTCGAAGCCGAGCCCGCGAAATGGGCTGGTTTCCGCGTCGATAAGGACCAGCTGTACTTGCGACATGACTTTCTTGTGCTTCACAACAGTGGTTTTGAAGAATCAATGAAATTCAAAAAATTAACTAATGCGCAAAGATCTGGATTGAACCAGATTCCAAATCGTCGCTTCACGCTCTGGTGGTCGCCGACCATAAACAGAGGAAACGTTTACATTGGTTTTCAAGTCCAGCTTGATCTTACGGGGATTTTCCTGCACGGAAAGATCCCAACGTTGAAGATTTCGCTTATTCAGATTTTCCGTGCTCATTTGTGGCAAAAGATCCACGAATCTGTGGTCATGGATTTGTGTCAAGTTTTTGACCAAGAGCTGGAGCAATTGGGCATCGAGACTGTGCAGAAGGAGACGATCCATCCAAGAAAGTCGTACAAGATGAACAGCTCCTGTGCAGATATTCTGTTATTTGCAAGCCACAAGTGGAATGTCACTCGGCCCTCATTACTCTTTGACACGAAGGATCAGATCGAAGCGACGACGACAAATAAGTTCTGGCTAGATGTTCAACTGCGTTACGGCGATTATGACTCCCATGATATTGAGCGTTACGTTCGGGCTAAATACCTTGACTATACCACGGATAGCATGAGCATCTACCCGTCGGCTACGGGACTGATGATTGGTATTGATCTCGCTTACAACCTTTACTCAGCGTACGGTCAATATTTCCCAGGATTGAAGGCACTGGTCCAACAAGCGATGGCAAAGGTTATGAAAGCCAATCCAGCTCTGTATGTTCTGAGGGAAAGAATTCAGAAAGGTCTCCAGTTGTATGCGTCTCAGAGCACTCAGGAGTTTTTGAACTCTCAAAATTATTCGGAGCTCTTCAGCAATCAGACACAGCTCTTCATTGATGATACTAATGTCTATCGTGTTACAATCCACAAGACCTTTGAAGGTAATTTGACGACCAAGCCAATCAATGGTGCTATCTTCATTTTTAACCCACGTACTGGGCAGTTGTTTCTGAAGATTATCCACACGAGCGTCTGGGCAGGACAAAAACGCCTCGGGCAATTGGCAAAATGGAAGACGGCCGAAGAAGTTGCCGCTCTCATTCGGTCACTTCCTGTGGAAGAGCAACCCAAGCAACTGATCGTGACTAGAAAAGGTCTGCTGGACCCTCTTGAGGTACATCTACTTGACTTTCCCAACATTTCAATTCGCGCCTCGGAGTTACAGCTCCCGTTTCAGGCGGCAATGAAGGTCGAAAAACTTGCCGACATGATCCTTCGAGCAACAGAACCACAGATGGTGCTGTTCAACCTGTATGATGAGTGGCTGAAAAGTATTTCGTCTTATACTGCCTTCTCACGTCTCGTCTTGATCTTACGAGCCCTGCATGTCAATACTGACAAGACGAAACTGTTGCTTCGGCCCGACAAGACTGTCATCACGCAACCTCACCATATCTGGCCAACACTGACCGATGAAGATTGGATGAAGGTCGAAGTCCAACTCAGAGACTTGATCTTGAACGACTATGGCAAAAAGAACAATGTCAATGTTCAATCGTTGACTAGTAGTGAGGTCAGAGATATTATCTTGGGTATGGAAATCAGTGCCCCATCGTTGCAACGTCAACAGGCAGCAGAAATCGAGAAACAACAGCAAGAGCAGCAACAATTGACTGCTGTTACCACGAAGACTCAGAATGTCCGCGGCGAAGAGATTATCGTTACAACGACTTCCCAGTACGAACAGCAATCGTTCGCCTCCAAGACCGAGTGGCGTACTCGGGCAATTGCGACCTCAAATCTAAGAACCCGAGCTAACAACATCTACATTTCTTCAGATGACGCTCAAGATTCTGATCATTATACATACATTATGCCCAAAAATATTTTGAAGCGCTTTATTACCATTGCCGATCTGCGGGTTCAGGTTGCTGGCTATCTCTACGGGTCGTCGCCACCAGATAATGATCAAGTGAAGGAGATTCGCACTATAGTCATGGTGCCTCAGGTCGGAAATACCCGAGATGTTCAATTGGCACAACAACTTCCTCAGCATGAATACCTCAAGTCTATGGAGCCTTTGGGGATAATCCATACTCTGTCTGGCAATGAACCACAGTACATGACAGCAACGGATGTGACCATGCACTCTCGCTTGCTTGACGCCCACAAGTCATCATGGACACCCGAAAAGACGATTACTTTGAATGTATCATTCACTCCCGGTTCATGTTCGTTGAACGCGTGGGCCCTAACGCCACAAGGCTACTCATGGGGTGCACAAAACAACGACTTACACTCAGACAATCCAAGTGGATTTAGCACCACATTTGGTGAGAAGTGCCAATTATTGTTGTCGGACAAAATACGGGGATACTTCCTTGTCCCGGAGAGCGGTGATGGCGTTTGGAACTACAGTTTTATGGGAAGCAACTTTAGCAGTGTGGAGAAGCGGCCGGTTTACGTAAAGATCGATACGCCTAAGCGCTTTTACGATGACGTTCATCGGCCTGTTCACTTCCAAAGCTTCGCAGAATTGGAGGATATTTGGGTTGATAGGGAAGATGAATTTGCGTGAGCTTGGGGAAACAGTCTGTGCGATGCGTTACGAAGTGATTTCAGCGAGTCTATTGTCCACTAGGCGTTATGGGGAATTCCAGGGCATCGGTAGGGATAGTCGAGGCGAAACCTGATCTGCTTTGCGTTCAAGACAGCAAGTGACTATTGACGGATCGCCTGCTGCCTACCTTGTAACTTCAAATAGTTTTGTGTCATTATAGTTATAGACAAGTATTATAGTCAAATAGTTTGTAGAGATATTCAACGGCTCGGTAATCGCACATTTCGCGCCTCCAGTGGTATCCTTGCCCAAAATATGCTCTTGGCGCGCTTTAGCGAAGCTATCTTTGATCGATGATCGTCTCCCAATAGATGCGGGTGGATTGATTGTCTCTACGATCATCCTGAGGCGAACTTTTCGACAAGCGAACGTCGACCTACGCAAAGAAGAATAGTACAAGAATTAGAAGCATTTGGAAGCATAAGAATGGAATTTCCAGAAGATTATGCGGTCCTAAGCATCAGCGTCATCGTAGTATTCAGTGGCTGTCGCTTGGGTTCGCTTATGCGGCGACGGTGATCGCTTAATATTAGCAAGGCTCATACACCGTGTTGGTGGGAGTGGAGATGACTTGAGATCATCATGTCTAGGGTCCAGCGAGGACCAGGAACAAAATAGAATACATAGTCAAAAAATAGAACATGGGGTGAAGAATGATTAAAAGATCGTCCACATGCCACCAGTGTCGGCGGATACAATCTCTGCAAGCCTAAACACCTTAGCAAAAGGACCGAGGATCTGAGACCTGAAGTGACTTTGTACTATGCTTGGAGTACAAATCTGACTTGGAGGGGCAGATGTATGACACGGTGCCCACAAACGTCACCTTGTCTCGATATGGATATCAAGCACGGAGTATTCGAGAGCAATATTCCGGGAATATGGATACTTTTGGTATATAGCTCGGGTGTCAATATCCAGCCGTTGATCATCGTGCGTATGCACTCTAGAATCTCAGATGAGTCTGCCTCAGCGAATACTGCCAGATGTCGTCTCGTTGAGCGAGAGGGAGCCATGATCGTAAAGTTACGGGAAATGGGAAATGGCAGGCGATAAGATGGGAAATTTGTGTGAAGCGATTGCCAGGCCTGAGCGGAGATGTTGTCGACTCATAGATGCCTTCTAAGCCAACCGATGCACATCAGCGACATTATAATATTGGCGAACCAGCCAAAGAAGTGGTGTGAAAAGCGCGAATTATAGGGCGATGGTCCGCCTTGTACAACCCAAAGGACAGGAAGCGAGTCGACTGGCGTGTCCCTTATTCGCTAGTATTTGATCGCGTTTCAAAGGGCACATTTGTCCCGCTCCTCCCATAACCTCTCTGCATCTTTTCATTCTCCATTTGGCCGGGGCCTTTGTTCTGTGATGAGGTACCCTATTGTGCTGCCACCCGCGAGTCTTATTGGCATCGTTGCCCTTAATGTGATTTGTTTTGCCAAGCCTTACCTGAAACGGATTGGCGCAGGATCTGTAACCGTTAATATTAACAACAGGGTACTTTATATTATAACCCCTCTCTTTCCTCCACCGAACTACTATGCTACAGGGAAGTATGCCAATCAGACCTCGAGCAGAGAAAAAATTTCCCTAGCTCCGCGAAACATCTATCAGACCTCATTCGCAAATACCAGAGACTACGATGGTGTAGGCAATCCGAAAGAGGAGCTCCGAACCAAGCTTCGCCGGCTCATGTCTTTCATTTTCCCTTTGAAAAGAAAGTTGATTTACTCTGCTTCGGGCTTGGGCTCGAGCAGATGTGTGATATGCATTAGGTCCACCACGGAAACACTTCCTAGGAGAGGGCATGCATTGTCACATTTAATCAGGAACCGCATGACGACGCCATGCTGAAGCATGCCAGCAGCTACCGTGACAGCCACCGTCCCAAAAGAGGACCCTAAGATTTGATACAAGACTGCATTCCGTCGATCTCAGCGACTTCGAGTCCCGTGTTGTGCTTGGGTGGTCGCATTGGCCCCCAAGTCGGACCGCTATGCTGGATACGCATTGCAAACTATTCATTTCCTGAGATGAAGGTAAATAACCACACGGTTTCTAATCACCGTATTCGGCCACGGGCCCGGTGGCAGGCATTTCCGGCAAAAAGACTCACCACACAAGTGAGCCGTGCAGAAACTCGAAATCTTAAACCACAGTTTTGATCCGATGAGACCAATTAAGCGTGAGGTACGGTTGGAAAAACATACCCAGCAAAGTGCTATAAACCCTTACAATGAACGAATAAGATCGACGGTTTTGTTATGCTACTGGAGCACGGATAGCACTTTTTTGACCCGATAATCCTGGTTCGCCCTGAAACCAAACTTGGATCCATGGCATTAACAGACCTCAACCCTCGGACATCCTGGCCAATCTCTTCCTTATACTCTCAACGGTACGGCCAAGTGTGAGTAAGGCTATTTTTTTGCATTGCGAGACACGATCATCCCCTTGGTGGACGGAATTGTGGTTCCAACAGTCTTCCAGAATTGCCAGGGCTTTCCGGAAAAGAGCGTACAAAGTATTCATGGATTACGCGGGGAGCACCATGCCGTGTTTCGGTAATAATGGCGTTCTTTATTCCACACATTGAGACTATCATTCGCCATCCCTCAGATGATTCAAACAATGACTAGCACGAAATCCTGAAGGGCTCCCGAGCCACCCTTCCCTAGCCCCTTTCGGCGTCATCATTTGTAGATGGTCCTACCGTCCATTCGCTGAATGGGAGTGGCGGTGATGGGCATAAATCACCGCATAATAATGGAATCTACAGGTACCGACGTCGCATTTCCCAAGCCAGCAAGTTGGCTCAGCAAGTCCACCTCTAGGACCATCAAGCGCTCCAAGTGGCCCTCCTTTCACCGAGTCTATGATTGAGAACAGGCACAAGATTTTCGCCATTTCCAAAATGGTTCGGATGACGCTTGTCG
The DNA here is from genome assembly GCA_001006345.1 of Phaeomoniella chlamydospora. Lineage (NCBI taxonomy): Eukaryota > Fungi > Ascomycota > Eurotiomycetes > Phaeomoniellales > Phaeomoniellaceae > Phaeomoniella > Phaeomoniella chlamydospora. The sequence goes on along the minus strand of LCWF01000006.1, from coordinate 243,248 downwards.
CACTCCATAATGTTCATGCTGGACAATACCACGATCCAGCATTTTCAGGCCTCGCCTTTGATTTATAATATCTCTGCCAGTCCTCCTCTTGTTTTTTTCCCCTGCCCGAACATAAGTCACTTGTCCCGCTCCTGTACTCGCCCATCCCTCTCAAATCTTATATTAATCCTTGTTATCGATCAACAACCTGTCCCCGTCACTTGACATACCTCGGCGGAGTAACCCGGCACAACCTACCTTTGTCGCACTACTACTTGTCGCAGATCCATCGACCATTCCTTTCAAACACTTTCCATACAACTCTCAGGCCAATACTAGTTCACGTACAAAAACCGTTGAGCCGCTCTCTTCCCAGGTTTCCCCTCCTGGGTTAGTTTTGCCCGTCCGTTTACTTTCCCGAGGAAGTCTCGGCTCTGCCAGGGCTGACTCGAGCTCTAGCAGCACCGATGTAAGACCGCGACACTGGCGGATCCATATCGTGATTATAATGTTGAGTATGCCGCACAAGACCCGTCGCGGACGCAAGAACCTCAGACCCAACTCGTTTATCATTCCCAGCCCCAGGCGTCGCAAACGCTCCAGCATGGGGCACGGCCCGAGTTTGGTTTCGTTCCCACAACTGCACATTCACAACAGTTTCAGCAACACCAGACAAGTCATCGCATGGAGCCCCAACATCAACATATGCCGTCAGGCATTCATCAACCTCCGCTTCTCCCCCACCAGCTTGTTCACCAACAACATCATCCTCAGTTCGCTACGCCTCCGCTAAATCTTCAGTATCCACAGCGTCGTGGTGTTAAAAGAACTCGCGCAGAGGCCGATGTTGGAGGTGACGAACACAGCCTTGGCTTACATCTTCCAATGCTACCTTCTAGATCACACAATGAGCCGCCAGAGGGGCCGTCATTCCCGACGTACTTATCTCAAGCCGAGACTCCACGGCATTCACAACATGGCTATGCGCCGTTTTCTTCACCTTCAATGCACCAACAGCAACATCATCACCATCGACTTCCAGCTCAAGCAACACCAACCGGCACCCGACCTGGAGAGATGTCTCTGAACCCAGTCCTAGGAGGGCCACCCAGCGTGGTCGGGCAAGAAGGGATGCCCGATCCCGCTCCGCGACCAAAAGGTCCCAAGCTCAAGTTTACTAACGAGGAGGACGCCCTTTTGGTTGATTTGAAGGAAAACAGAAATTTGACATGGAAGCAAATTGCTGAGTTCTTCCCCGGGCGAACCAGTGGCACACTTCAAGTGCGTTATTGCACAAAGCTTAAAGCGAAGACTACGGTGTGGACAGACGATTCTGTGAGTCCTGAACTACATTCACGCGGCTATATCCTAACTTTTACGCAGGTCACAAGGCTAAAAAATGCCATGACTGAGTACGAGAATGATCGCTGGCGTCTGGTGGCAGCAAAAGTTGGGGGTGGATTCACACCAGCGGCCTGCCGGGACAAGGCCGAGGAGCTGGAGGCAGAGCAACTGCAACGAGAAGGAGAGCAGGCAGAGCCGTGATCTGCAACCTTTGCGCGAGACCGTTGGCGAATTGCGGGTTTGTCAGCAGGCATACCGAAAATCCTTCCGTATCTGACTTGCCAGGGAACACATCTCCGTCTGCGGTTGCCTCCCTATTCCGTCAGCACCTCACACTCGCTTATTCATTCCGCTACATGTTCTTCCTTCGTCACCGTTACCGTTTGCAATTGCAGATCATTGTTCCAGATTGCCTAGCGCCGCCAATACGTGCGTCGCAGGTACTTTTCCACAGGTCACAGGAGCGGGGCTTCCCAGCTACCATCTGAGGCGCGAGTAGCTCGGAGTTCGATCAGTCGGTTACAGTTGCAAATATCTGCCAAACAGAGTAAAAGGATTGATGGAACGTCGCTGAATTTCTTGCATAAGACGATTGACAATTTCTGTACTCAATTCTGTGGGGCTGAAAGGTTTAGCGAAGTTTCAAGACCTTTTACGCATCAACGATACTTTTACCTTCCGCTATACGTACATCCAGACCGTCAAATGGCAGCAGGTCGCGATTCTCCTCGATCCTCTCCATCCGAACTGCTACGTCTGATACTTCGCCAACGTGGAACAGGGGCGTCTCATAATGACCTGTAGCAAGCGCAGGAATTACCGATTCAAAGAAGAGCAACGATATCCAAACAAAACACCCCACAGGCTTGTTTTCGACGATTCCTGCAACATATTTCACGCACCAATGCATGAGGCTTTTTCTACAATGGACCACTGCGTCGACTTGGCGTCAGGCCGATCGCAATCTATCTATGCCATGACCAACTGAACCGAAGAGAGCAACACACGACGCGTCAACGGTGTTTGACCTGTGGCAGAGAATGCCGTGACTGTGATGCTGGCGCTCACAGGGCTTGGCAGAGAAGAGAAACTTTGAAGTCATTGTTGCGGCACTTCGTGTTTCGGATAGGGGTAGATGACCAGATTAGGAAGGTCACGGCATTGACGTGTTATCGAGCACCATGAGAGCGGCGTCAATCATGAAAAGCGAAGTGGGATGTATGATTTGACAATGTTCATCTGCTAGGCGGACCAGCATGGCGTTTGTAACCCTTCATTGATTGTGCCTCTTTTTTCCTTCCTTTGTTTTTTTTTTTCTTCTTTTTTGGTTGTCAAGCGATTAGTTTAGTTCAGTGATACCCCCTACAGGCAAGGCAAGGCAAGGCTAAATTGACGTATTCTGTAATCCAAGTCAAACATAGATAGACGAAGAAACACGCAGGGAAATATAAAGCTCAACTGTATGAACATACCCAAGCCGAGAATGCCTATATCGATCAGGTAATCAACGTGTTCCCAATTGGCTATAAGATCGACCTTTGAGCAGCCGGGCATCCACAGTGATATACCGCAAAAGTCTTGGGCTTTATATCAAGGTGCAGTTCGAAATGTTCTGGAACCACGGCAGTACTCTGAACGAACCAAACTAGGCGAAGTAGACTACTGTGCAATCCTCGATATTCTCCCATATCCCTGAAACACAGACTTCGCCGTATGAGGCATGGATGACTACTGCCTGAATCGGCAACCTGACTTGGCATGTACACATGTACATTGCAATGACTGCAGAAGGAAAAGCCGAGTCAGAATGCGTTGGAGTTTTCCGATTAGTCCAGACCAGACCGGATTTCTCGAGACAACATGAAACACGGCGCTGGCATACAGGAACATGTCAAATCTCCAAACACTCTTACTGCTGCCTGTCCATCTGCCACCTATCAGATTAGAGAGATATCTCCCGAATCTGCAAAATACAGGTTTGCATCTTGGAATGTCAACTGACGTGGCTCGAACGTCGTGGAGGCTACTGTAAGCTACAGTGTTCTCCCACACTTTCTTTACACATGTACGGCATGAACGTGTATGCATCTACTCTTAAGCGGGATTGCCCTCGCTGCAGACGTGCCATCTTCCAGCGCCACAAGGAACATCCCTCGAAGTCTTGAAGGACGCATCAATTCCATTTTCCGGCCAGGTCTCTCGTCTACACCAAGAACTCGGGGACCTGCTGTGCATGCTTCACAGGTATCCTATGTTTCGTGTATCCTGCGCTTGATTACTGCATCCGACTCCACATTACGTCCGGCGCATGAAGGTCTAGAATTGCAATGGACCAGTCATGCAGCGAAAGGATATCCCATCATCCTGCACATCCTCAGGCACATTTGTATTCCGTTGTTCGACTTTGGTTCATCTTTTCGCTCTTTGATCAATCCGTCCTTTCGTCTCTTCCCGTAGCCTTTGCTTTACCGCCTGTCGTGAAAGACAGCATTCCCAATGCTGACGCAGAAGTCAGCCGTCAAAATTTGCTCTTATCACATTGCTCATGTCCCGCCTCACATCAACCCGTCTCACATCAAGGTCCAAACAAGGTCAGCATATTGAAAGGGTCATTATCCATCGATGGTGGTCTAGGGTCCATTTCAAGATATCTCCCGGCATCCCGCAAACTATACTGGCTGTCATACACATTAATTATATACATGTACATCTATATGATATGATTACTTGCTAGCAACAATCTCAACCTTGGGGTTGTTAGATGTGGCGTCGCTATACATAAGATTCATTATAACAGCCGGATCTTTCGTGAAGAATTAATTATACCACCTTCGAAAAAGTCGTTCGTCTCACATCTGTACGTGATCCATCCCAAGCATTGTTTCAATTGCTTGTAAGAATCATTGCGGAGTCATTTTCTGGTCAAAAATGTGAGATAAGCTTTTTACCATATAACAACGCTGTTGTAACGTTCGTGTCACAGCCAGTGCATCCATGTCAACAGCACTGTTGAGGATCAACGACATCTCAGGAGTGTAGGGACTATGTCGTGTGTTACATATGAAGTTCGTATCGACTTTACTACAAGATCGGCCTATGTCCGACGATGTTAGTATTCACCCATTCGAGAATAGGCGGGTCAACACCGCACTTCGCTCTCGACCTGACCTGACGTAGAAGCGATACATTTGTAGATGTTGAGGAGGCAGTAGCTTCTACATCCTCACCTTTTCGTATACGCAAAAGACGAAAGTTGGCAGAGGTTCCAGCTTGGTGCAGAGCCCGCTTCCCTCCAATTTGCATGGCTTCGCCATCTTAGAGCCTACCACCAATATCACGCTCTTCTATGTTTCTGAAGTTCAGTCAAACATGACTGAATACCCGATTGTGGATTCGCATATCCATCTCTATCCAGAGTCACATATCAAGACATTGGCTTGGGGAAAGGACCTACCTTCTGGCCACCCTCTGAATCAACAACAGTCCGTCACCGAGTATAAAACGGCCGCTGAAACCGCGTCAGATACTTTAAAAGGATTCGTCTTCTTGGAGACAGACCGTATTTCGCAATCGGTTCCATCAAACTGGTCTGACGCCTCAGCATCAGACGATTCATACCCCGACCCACCGGAATGGAAACATCCTCTTGACGAGATATCATATCTATCTCGAATTGCCATCGGCCAACCGATAGAAAATGAAGGTCATATCGAAGCCGACAGCAGCCCCTGCCTTGCATTCATTCCCTGGGCCCCCATCACCGCCGGAGCCACCGTGCTCTCCAAATACCACACACTAGCCCTTTCCCGCTGCCACCCATCCTCCCGTCACCTCCTCCGAGGCTATCGCTATCTCTTCCAAGACAAGCCCGCCGGCACAATGCTTACCCCTGAAGTCATTTCTTCCCTTCAATTCCTCGGCCGCAACAATCTGACCTTCGACCTGGGCGTCGACGCCCGCCAAGGCGGTCTCCATCAACTCGAAGAAGCCGCCGAACTCCTTTCTCGCCTCTCCCAACAACAACAACAACAACAACAGCAGCAAACCTCGGATCTTCTTCCAAAAATCATAATCAACCACCTCTGCAAGCCCGATATCCGTTCTCCATCCACCTCGCAATCCTTCGCATCCTGGTCCACTCACCTAACATCCCTCTCCAACTACCCAGAATCCTACCTCAAACTCTCCGGCCTCTTCTCAGAACTCCGACCCCAATCACCCTCTTCCCTTCCCACCATCGAAGTCCTTCACACCCAAATCAAACCATGGACCGACTTCGTCTTCGATGTCTTCGGTCCCAAGAGAATCATGTTCGGATCCGATTGGCCTGTATGTAACGTCGGAGGTGGCGGCGGCGAATGGAGTTGGAGGAGGTGGAGGGAGTTAGTGCAACAGGTCTGCGAAGACAGAGGGCTGACGGAAGACGAGATGAGGGCGTTATGGGCCGGGACGGCCAAGGAGGCTTATGGATTGGAGGTCGGGTTATGAAGACCGAGGAGCCAGCCTATATGCAAAGGCCTCGCTCGTCGTTATCCGGCATTTCTCAGAGTTCAGGTTGTACATATTTTTGCCCCATCAATGGGAGCGTTCATCTCACGATACGAGTTCACGAAGCAAATTTGAATACGGCGAATATATCGTCTCTTGGCACTGATGAAGTAGGGAAAGGCCATCGTCTTTTCTGGATTGCCGGAAAATCAAAGTATTATCTTCTTGATGACAGGTGTTTTACTTCATTATACTTGTTACTTCCGCTTCTTGATGCAACTCGCTTTCCGGTTTGCACGCGTACAAGCCAAGAAGTACAACTTCCATGTCTTCATAATCGTCCTTTTACAAACTTTCTAGAGCATGATCACGACATTTACAAGCAGCCGCGGGTTCGTTTCTGTCTCTGAAAACCATCGAAGCGCTCTTCTCCTTATACATAGTTGCAACGACTCCGATCCACCCATTCGCTTCCCCTCACTGAAAATTCACGAATGCTCCTCCATCCACCAAAATTTGCGCGCCAGTAACATACCCACTGAGCTCCTCGCATGCCAGAAACAATGCGGGTCCCGCCAAATCCAGAGGCTGGCCCAGCCTTCCCAAGGGTATACGTCCTTCCATATACGTTCTCTTTTCTTCATCTTCGAGGTCTTCGTCGTTTAATTGCGTTCGGATGGTGCCAGGAAGTAATGCGTTGGCACGGATGTTATATTGGCCTAGAGCGCAGGCGAGGGAATTCGAGAGGCTGAGAATGCCGGCTTTGGTGGGCGTGTAGTGGGTTTGACCGGCGCCGCCGACGAGGGCGGAAATCGAGGATATCAGGATCAGGGATCCGCCCGGTGGGTTCTGGGAGGCAAGTTGGCGGGCGGCGGATTGGGTGGTTAGGTACGCCCCCGCAAGATTGGTAGAAATATGGGAATTGAGAAGTGTTGGCGAGACTCTGGTAATAGTTGAAATTAGTATATATATGCTAGACGTAGTGAGCAAGGCGTTTGGAAAGGAATGAGTGAGAGAGATTTTGCATGATGAGTTGTCTACATGGGTGAGGCCGTTTTGGCACATACTTTAAAAACTCCTCAAATTGACATATCCCAGCATTGCTAACGAATACGTCCAGTCGTCCAAATGCTTTTACGGTCTCTCCAATCAGTGTCTCGCCTGTCTTCGGATCCGATACATCTCCAGCCACAGTGATGATTCTCTTTTCCTTTACAGAAGATTTCTCTGTGCTTCCTGTAATTTTTTGAGCTTCTTCAAGAAGCGATTTGAGATGTGGTCCATCGCCGGGTCCGCCCAAATGGTTCACAGCAACATAGGCTCCGTGCGTTAAGAAAGCGAGGGCTATTGCCTGAAGCAAGCGGCAGTCAGAAATGAATGCCCCCGTGCAACAGGATATTGAGATAGACTACCTAGGTAGAGGTTCTGGTGGGTTCACGATGACTTACCCGACCAATGCCTGTAAGACCACCGGTAACGGCTGTGACTTTGCCTTCGACTAATTTTATTGCCATCGCGGGAGTTGTTCACTCTGATCACGTGGCAAAGTCTGTAGTTGCAGCTTTTTGATTCAAAGCACAGGAGAGAGAGAGAGAGAGGATTAAATGGTGGATGCTTTCAGTCCTTCATATGCTGGGATCTGGTGAGCTCCTGGGCTGGTCGCTTTTTCGTCTGGCCAATTTTGTGGTGGTTTGGTCTTTCCATGGGATACTAGAGTTCCATCTGTGAAGAAGGGAATTTTTGCGATGTTTGTTAGATGCCAGCACGTTTCGCAATGCCTCAAGTCAAAGCTCATGAGACTTTACGCCATGTAAACATCATTCTCATGTTGTCATAGACCGGAGAAGGTCCGAGGGACGAGCTCGCGAGACATTGACCCGAAACAGCGAGAGGAGGGGCAACGATGTGGGGAAATTCTCGAGTTTCCCTCCGGGCCATCAGGTCACAGCATCAGGTCAGGCTGGCAGAAAAATTCTTGGCGCACGTTTTGAGTTAGATACTTTATTTTAGCAGGACTTTACTCCAAAATCTATGTACCATTCTCCTTCAATGCGCCGACCGTATTCCCGTACTATGTAATTGCCTATAATCAAGGATAACTCTATGTCCGCGTGCTCTGCCTTGGTATTCTGGATCTTCCTGGGTATTTGGGGGTTCCTGCTCCTGAGTAGGGCCTTGGGCTCTACCTATAGGCTGTTTTGGGGCCTCTGTCATGAATTCCATCCAATCAGCTCGAGTTCCTGGTGACAGAGCTCGCTTGCAAGGCCTTATAGGCGCTTCCTGAGGCCCTATAAGCTCCTCTATTAGCTCCAATGGACTATCCGAGTCCTCAGATAAGCCTATCATCGATCTGCGTGGAAGGATCTATGGTGCATACGTATTAGAAGACGACGTAATTCTATCTTGATGCTCTCTTTATAGCCGCGAATCCATGGGTTATCGTAAAGAGTCAACCTAAGGCGTATCTGGTCCTTAGATTCGAACCACTTATTTATATCGACATCTAATCGATTCGGCGACAGCGAGGTTCAAATATAAGGCGAAAACGGCGACAGCGAGGTCGATAGGATAGATGTAAGAGGATAATATCTATGAACGGTCGATAGAACAACAAATTACACGCGATTTACTATGGTAACGCGTTATCTTGGCACCCGATACCGAAAACGATTTACCGCTTTACCTGATGCTCTGACCTGATGGCCCGGAGGGAAACTCGAAATTCTCGATTTCGTCGGCGGGGTATACCACCTGGGCTAAAGGACCTTCTTTACTGTTGATCAGCCAATATATACTGTACCATTGTGGGCATTTGAGAAAGAGTTGGTTGTATGTAATATTGTGTCTATGAAAATCGTAATGTATCCAGGTTGAGATATGTTGAACAAATGATGGTAAACCCAATGTTAAGACCTAGAGACCTTTGCACCATGACTTCCGATTTATGCCGTACCGTTGGTGATTGCTTCCTCGGCTTTCGACTCACTTGGGGCTTTGAGAGCTTTCTGGGGAGTGGGAGACAAAATGTAATCTGCAGGAATCAAAGGAGCAGCTGGGTTGACCTCAAGACCAAAACCGGGCTTATCCAAAATCGATACATCCAAGTACCCATGGGTGGGAATTGGCTCGTTTGTGAAAAGATTGCCAAAGACTGGCAACACTGACTTTCCATCTGGTGAGTTCTGCAAATATTCTTGGAACGGACTGCCCCATTGCGATACGACAAAATGGTAGGAATATGGTCCACTGGCATGAGGAACGACTGGGATGTCGTACGCTGATGCCATCGCTGCGACCTTCAGCAGTTCAGTCAATCCACCTAGCCACATGACGTCTGGTTGGATAATGTCGAGGTTTCGCCCTTCAATCAATTTGCGGAATCCATATCGTGAATATTCATGTTCACCAGTTGTGAATTTGGCTTTGGGATGCGCTCGCTTAAGTTGGACAAAGCCATCGAAGTCATCCGGTGACAGGCATTCTTCCCACCAATCAATGTTGATATTCTCCTTTTCCGCTGCTGAAACTAAGTCAATGGTATACGAAACGTTGAGAGACATATAACAATCGACTCTTAACGGGAAGTCAGGTCCAACAGATTCCCGATGTTTCTTGAGAAATGCGATATTCTTCTTGAGTCCGTTCACTCCCTCAGCTGGTCCATATGGCAGAGGCACCTTGGCGCCAATGAATCCAGTCTCCTTTGCGATTCCTGGCTCAGGGCCCGTACAGTAGAAGCGTAGCCTTTCTCTTGTCGCACCACCAATAAGCTTGTAGACAGGTTCATTCCTGATCTTCCCTAGTAAATCCCAGAGTGCAAGGTCGATCACTGAAATGACAGCAGTGGGAAGACCCTTGCGACCATAGTACATGGAACCGCGATACATCAGCTCAAAAAGATTGTTTGTGTCTCTTGGGTCTATTTGAATCGTAAGTAGATGAACATCTTGATGCCTCTGGGCTAGAGACATACCGGCACCGATCAAGAATCTCTCAAAGTGCTGCTGGACCAGCCAGCATGCAGGTGGACCTCCGAATCCAGTTGCAAACCCTTTCGTACCATCACTGGCCTCAATTTCCACGCAGAATGAACCGAGGACATTGATTCCCCAGCTGGTTCTTGATTTCCGGTATTTCTCCCAGTTGGACATGGGCGTTGCAATGGGACTATCAATCAACCAATGTCCACCTTTGACCTGAATTTCTTAGTTCTGTGTCCAGTCGCAGAGCTGATTGGAATTCATACATTGTGATAGTCTCCACCCGAGCCCGGGCCTTCAACCACGAAAGTCCTCACAGCTTTGATCACGGGGAAACTTCTGACGGACTGTGAAACCATGGTTGCTGGAGATCTTTGATTGAAGAGACAATTGAAGTAATCGTTCCGGTATTTATACTGGACAGCCTGCTTTTCTACGTCTCCACGATCGAAACTTTGGCTCGGTGTCCGGAATACTGGCCGGCAAAGTTGAATATCTGATCAGGGACGAACCTTCGTGGTCAAGCTGAGAATTGAATTGTGGTATGCATGTGAGTTCCTGGGCCTGGTTCTAACCCAGGTAATGCACATTTTGCGGGCCTTCTCTCTCGTCTTGGTATAGTGGCTGGTCGCTCCTCGGTACAATGTTCCACCGTGAAGCAATTCGCGGTTAGCTGTGGCCACTGTCGAAACTCAGAAAGAGAAATTGCCGAGGTGCTGTAGAATACAGAACATCGGCTGCTTGCAGGGTCCAATAAATGGATCATTGAACATCTACTTTGCTAAGGTAGCTCATCTCCTCTAGCACAATTACAATTGTGCGGATTGTTTGTTTGCTGAGACCAGTTGCTGTTTTACGCGTTCCCTGAGCTGCCTCTGAACTCCGCCACGTTAATTAAGTACAATCATCATCTTACTGTGCAGACTATAAATATACATGTCCGCCAAAGAGGTACAATACATCAGTACCAAGGTAGTTACAGCCAGCTTGAACTACCTCAATAGCACGCATGTGCCCTTATAGTAGTCAAATTTGATGGTGAAGAACAGGATAATGCTTCACACCGGACGGTACTGGGTGATTTGTTCAATAAATTAATATCTCGAAAACAATCAATTGCTCTTCTCCGGTTATTCTCTCCGCTCCCGGTACTTCTTTGCCCCGAACATGTCACAGGTTATATCTGCTCAACATCAATGCGACAAAAGACATGACCAGCAGCTATGACCCTAAATCCTTGAAAGCGACCAACAAGGATGCAACCACTCATGATGGTGATCAAGACTCGCCACCACCAGACGACGTATGGAGTGCCGCTGAGAGCGACGACGATAGGGATGCTGAGTCGGTCGGTGAGAAGAAACGTAAGAGGCCTATGAGCGTTTCTTGTGAAGTCTGTAAGCAGAGAAAGGTACGCTGCGATCGTGGTCAACCTGTATGTGGCTGGTGTTCTCGCAATAACCATGTCTGCGAATACAAAGAACGGAAGAAGCCTGGCCTCCGCGCTGGGTATGGAAAGGAATTGGAAAGAAGATTAGAGAGGCTGGAAGACATCACTCGGCAGCAAGGCCGCCTTCTCGATACCTTTATCACCGCCAGACAACCGACCGCACCAGATACATCGCAAGCGAATCTGGCAACATCGCCCCTGGACACCGCAACCACTGTCACGCAGCAGTCACCCAATGACTCAAGCCATACAGCATCACACCGAGGGCCTAGCATATCGCAGTTATCACCTGGTGGCGATATCGTACCAACCTATGCACAGTCACAACCAGGCTCTACGCCTCGTAGAGGAGGGGTGAATTCCTATGTAATTCCTGCTGATCCAGCTCGAAATGGCTTACCAGCGCACGTAGCAACACCGCTACAGGCCCCCAATGGTCCGGAATATTTCAACGCCTCACCAACATTTTCAACGTCATTTCATCACGATGGATCATCTGTACTGGCCGATCCTAGTTCAGACTTCCCGCCTTACGATCTGCTATACGCTCTTGTGGATCTGTACTTCCGACACATCAATACGTGGTGTCCAATTCTACATCGAAAGTCTACGCTTGATTCCCTATTCGGCTCCTCCCCACTGGATGATTCAGACAGAATCATACTGCACGCTATCGTGGCCACGTCTCTTCGATATAGTATCGATCCGAGATTGACGGGAGAGACAAGACAACGGTATCATGACATGTCGAAACAGAAAGTCTTACTTTACGGAATGGAGAATTCAAACGTAAAGTCACTTCAGGCATTGGTTATTCTTGCCATCGACATAACAGGAACATCGAATGGCCCGCCAGGCTGGAACCTTCTGGCGTTGATCACTAGGAGTGTTGTCCAATTAGGGCTGGCTGTAGAGGCAACTTCCTCTCTCGTGTCTCCCAATTTACTCTCTATTTATACGCTGAGAGCCATAGTTCTACCCGAACCAGAGACGTGGATCGAGGACGAGAGCCGGAGGCGCCTGTTCTGGATGATTTATCTCTTGGACAGGTATGGAACAATTGCTACGGCTTTCGATTTCGCTCTTGACGATAAAGAAATCGACCGCAAACTACCCTGCAGAGACGATCTCTTCTCTCGGAACCAACCAGTTGAAACCAGATGGTTTGGAAGCAATGAAAGAACAGACCATACAGCCGATCGACCTGAGAATCTCGGAAGCTTTTCGTTCTACTGTGAAGTTCTTGGTATACTAAGCAGTGTCCACCAATTTCTCAAGCGACCTGTGGATATCACTGCTCTGCAAGATGTTGAAAGATGGCAGCGAGATTATCGCGATCTAGACAGCAAGCTCAACCTGTGGAAATACGGTCTTCCCATTGAATTCGGGAACGGCGCCAGACTATTTCAGCCGGGTGCCAATAAGCAGATCACTTGTATGTGGGTTATGCTTCATGTTACCTATCACACAGTCGTCATCAGATTGCATTCCTCAGCCGCTTACCCTACTACGCGATCTCCGATTTTCACCCCTTCCTACAGCGCCATGATGAGGTGCCTATCAGCGGTAGATGCCATCGTCGATCTGACAAAGTTTGTGACCGAGAACAACATGCTTGATAAGCTTGGACCTCCATTTGCCTTTTCCCTTTGGGTGTGCTCACGTCTCTTGCTTGTACATGGTTCAACAGTCGATCACCGCGTCAAGTCGGAAATCTTCCTCTTCGTGAACACTCTGTCGCAAATAGGCCAATACTGGCAAGTTGCTAAACGTTATACCCAGCTTCTAGCTCGAGTCCTGGATGAATACCAACAAACACAAAAGGAACGTACGGCTTCAGTCAACTCTTCCGATGTAAATGAGACCCCTGCTTCCATGCACATTCTCGCGGACATGCGTCGAACAGCATTTGATCTCGACTTCTTGATATCCCATCAGCCGAAACTTCCAATACGGAACAGTGTGAATCTTGACTCGGCCCCGAATCGGTCGCCTTATCCCTCTGCAATGGCTAATGCTACCACGAGTAACATCATTCAGAATCCACCCTCCACAAGTCGAACCCCGTTACCAAACGAGCTCGAGTATTTAGATGTTTTTGACTTCTTCAACATGCCTAGATTGCCAACCTTTGGACTCGATACAGGCATTCATAGTAACACCAACAATGGACATGGCTTGTATGAAAATAGAGGCGGCGGTGGCGGAGCGGCTGGAGGTTTTCATAACATCATGGATTTCATGGTACCGAACCCCGAAAGCGACTGGTTTCTGAAGAGTTAAAGAGCGATGTCGTTTCATAGAAGTTGCGTAAAGCTTCCGGGGCAATGGTAGGGCCAGTCGCAGTGTTTGATAACGCATATTGTCGTTGCAGAGGCGCCAGAGCCTTCATAACAAGAGAACGGCAACCATCATTGCTGTGCTTGTGCGTACGCTCCGATAGCGTGTAGCCATCTACATATCCTCGACCTACATTTCGGGAGTCATATGAAATTGTCCATATCCACAGTACAGACAATATTGTTTAACCTTTGGCAATAAGGGATATCTCGTGCTGATTTGTGATGAATTTCCAATGATTCCAAAGCTCAATTCCATCAGCAGAAGGTGATCACCGGGACACTGTTGTATGCCCATCGAAGAAGACTGAAGATATCTGAATCACTTCTCCATACTTGCTTTACAGAATTGATTAATCACACGGCGAATTGAAGCGAAATGTTAGATTTAGGAAGGTGATACAAGTAGAACAGTGTTATTTGATCCACAAGAAGACTAGCGTCGCAGGCGAGGTTTAGTCAGCTTTAGCGGCTCATCCACTCGCTGAGACTTCATATACCACCTCCTTTTTCTACTATGTAAGTCAACCCACCTAGATTTGGCACACCCTAGATTTGACACACCCAACCAAACACTTCAAAAACCATACCTATAAACTTTAATATCCTATAACTCAATAACTATAATCATTATAAAAGCCAAATCGCTAGAAAAGAATTAGGCGATTCAGAAGACCCTGATTGCCTATTCAAATAGAGAATTTACGTCGATGCGAGCATACGCAAAAGTATTTAATATACCTAACTCGACTTTACGGAACCGCATTAATGGAACCTAAAACTCATTGATTAGTTACGCAGTATAACAGCTATTAGCTTCTACACAAGAAGAGATGCTTGTCTAATGGATTCTGGACCTAGATTCGTAAGGTCATACTCCTACGCCTGCTTAAGTGCGTGAAATAATTTAAACTATTCGAGTCTACAGCGGAGTACCTAAACCTATACCTCTACTCAACTATAATTAGTTTATACGTTTTAGATAACGCAATCCTATAGTTTTTATAGTTATAAACAAGGCTCTAGATACTGTTAGAGTATAAGGCATAAATCTTAATGTTTTAAATAAGTAGTTTACTCGATTCTATAAAATAATAACTAAAAATCGAATTTAGCTGTAAGATATATATAATATAAATGAAATAGACTTATCTATTGGTATAGGATAGAACTAATATATACTCGAAAGGCCTGAAAAGACTTATATCTATATTAAAACGCTAAATAATAAAGAATAGATCTCTATAATCGAAATTATCGTAGTAGATGGTCGGGTTTTACAACTCTTAGTTATTTTTAAAGGACAGAACCTTTAATCGACTTGGTTTCTAAAGGATACCATTCCTAAATGGAAATATACGGTATCAGATAAGAGTTAGACCTTAAATGAAGTCGCTTTGGGTTGGTTATAAGATATATTCATCCCAGAAACCTTAGAAACCTAATCTATTCGTTTATTGATTATAGATGGCTATAAAACCTATTATTCCATAGATTTTATATAGAAATGCCGTTAAAATAGGATTATAGTTTTATATCTATCTATTTATTTGTTTTATATTACATAACTATTAGATTTAACTTGTTTCTCGTCTCTAAAACAGTCTTATAGATATCGAATAATAATTTCTATATTATTTAATAGTTCTACACTAATCTAGAAAATCTAATTCGTTTAATTATATCAAAAAGCTCATGATGACGCTTTTAAACAACTTATTATTCTTAACGTATAGAAAACTGCTGGTTTAGTTCCTTATAATCTAGATAAAGTCTATAATAGTCGATTAATTAGAATTAGATATTAAAATAGTTCTATATCTAACCCTAGAAGTCCGAAAACGCCTCAAAAGACCCAATTGACTATGGAACAGACTTTAATGATGACACCCTATAATTCTTATTAATTAAGTGCTTCAATCAGGGCTCTTTTAACAGCTATCAAACCTAATCGATCTATTCGAACTTAAATAGGTAAAATTCAGAAGGGTTTTCAGATATCAAATACTCACGAGGTAATTGTTATTTATACTTATAAAAGTATATAAACAAAATTAGACTCTATACGAGATAAAAGAGATCGAATAAAGGTTTCTATCGATTTTAATACTATATTTATAAATATCAATATTATAAAGGCATCACAGGAGAAGAAGTAGACTAAAATAATCCAATACTAGGCCCAAAACCTAGAAACTAGCCTTATAGAAACTTCCTAATCGATTCAGAATACTCCTATAGAGTCGTTTATGTATAATTATTAATTATAATGCTGTTGTTGCGTGTTAAATTGCTCATTATATGGTTTTTGAAGTATTTGGTTGGGTGTGTGTTNTTGGGTGTGCCAAATCTAGGGTGTGCCAAATCTAGGTGGGTTGACTTAGGCACACACCACGGGCATTTATTGACCTGCAGATGCCATTGGTCGAATTTGACCATCCAGCATGTGGCTGGCCAGCACATGTCAAGTCAGGTACATACAGTACACCAACCAATCACTATAGTATGTAACCAATCACAGCAGATGGTACTACTACTATCGATAGAATATACATACTAGTACTACCAGTACATACATACTACTACCTACAGTAGTAAGTTCACTTTCCTCTAAAATCCTTAAAACCGTCTCAAAATGTTGTACGAACGCATTATGTAGGTACCTAGTTCTGTAGTACCGTGGTACTACTATACCTAGTAGTACTATGCAATTCGACAGAGAGAATTCATCATGGCATGAAATTGAGATCTGAGTCCTTGTTACTCTGAGAGAAAAGGATGATGTCTTTCCCGAGTTCCTGGATGCCACGATGTTCAACGGGGTCTTCATCTGGAACGATGTACGATCGCTTTGTGGCCGAGTGAGGTTTGATGTGGGAGAGTCTTCTCAATACGTCCCGGGCTTGCTGCTTGAACGAGGACTTTTTGAGAAGACGAGATATTTGCCATGCGATGTTGAGTCCGACCCCAGCAATTCGCTCCTGCGCAAGTACATCCCGGCCATTGATCTGTAAGGAGATCATGTAAGCTTCAGCATGAAACAGCTGCCCCGCACTGTACCTAGTAATGGGGTCAACACGACATGCGAACCTTGCTCGCGAAGTAAGTCTCCGGTACATTCACATCGCCTAGTACCGTCCTCGGCCAGTTTCCGTAGCTTCAAATTCGTTAGCATTGGCAAATGAGTAATCTCTATGGGCTCGTCGGCTATCAAGGATTTCCTTCAGATGGGTTGCAACATTTGATGATCATGTTCCCTAGAGCAAAGACATCGCGACCACCGTCCATATTTTCGTATATTCGGTTGGATGCATCGCAGCGATCTAGTACTGGACTTCCAATACCTCAGGGATGCCTCCGAGGTAGAGTTGAAATAGATTGGGATTGGGTTGAAGTCGTTGGGTTCAGGATGATATCGACCGTACAATGGCTCATTCACATAGCAATCGGTCTTTGGTATCTTATCAGGGTTGGCTTCATAATGGACGGCAAATTTATAACACCTTCTACCAGTATAAGTCGCCTTCCGAGATTAATGGCGTTAACGTCAGGCGAGGAAAATCTGCGTTCGGTCTTGGCGGTCTGCCTCAATTCGGACATGGTCAAGGTCCGCGCACCGCCACTTTGACCTTTAAGGATCCTTTCCCCTTTCTTTCGATCTGGTACATATAGGATCCGGTCCGCCAAGTTTATAAATCAGTGCGAGGCTGGCGGCAGAAATCTATGACACTGTCGGAGACGACAAAGAACGGGTTAGATCGTGTAATTTGTGATGGGCGGGCGACATGCCTAGTACTCATCGAGATGGCAATGCTAAATATCTATTTCATTGCTGCATCTTAGTACGATATTGTGGATCTCTTTACGTATATGTACGCGACTGGCGTGTGGCTCAAATAAGTAAGTTACATGTAATCATACTGTATATGCTGGATCTTTCTGTTGCAAGTCATGAACCTCCCCCAAGTGTCATGTCGGTTGCGACAATCCCGTACCCTACTCAAGCTCATCATTCGTACGTATAAAGAAAGGCTTGTTGATCTGTCACCCATCATTTTGGTCAAAAGAGCCCTTCCAACCCGAAAAACTTTCCCCCGAAATCTAGAAATGAGGAGTATTCAGGGCCATGACGCAGAGAAGTCCAGAAATCAATCCAGCACAGGGCAGGGTCAACACCCATCCCATAAAGATGAAAGCCAATTGTCTCCAGTTGACGGCGCCGAAATCATAGTTCATCAGAGCAACACCCATAGTTGAGCCAATAAGGCATTGGGTGGTGCTGACCGGGAGGGACAGACGGGATGCGAGTAGGACGGTAATGGCAGCGCCAAGTTCAACACTGTAACCACGGGTTGGTGACATTTGAGTGATTTTGTTTCCAAGGGCTCGGATGATGTGATAGCCGTAGAACCAGAAACCAGCACCCAAAAGGAAACCGGCAACAACCAGGATCCAGACGGGAGTCGCTGACGTAGTGTCGACTTCACCGGCTTGGTAGGTTTGATATGATGCGGCCCATGGCCCGACAGCGTTGGCAACATCATTACTCCCGTGTGCGATGGACATGAGCATCGCGGAGGCGACCTGACAGTAGGTCCATAAATGTTCGACTCTGACATCGTACTTGTGGGCTCGAGCATGGACTTCTCGCAATTTGGCGGAATCGTGAGTCACACAATCCATGTGTACGCCGCGCAAAAAGCCAAATTTCAGGTATGCCCACCAACGTTGCGGGTTGGTCCGCGCAAGGTCCTTGACAGGGTCTAGATATCTCTCTTCTGGGGTCGGCGGTCGCTTTCGAGCGATGAGACCCGGGCTAGTGGTGGTTGTGTGTTCCTTCTGACCCTTCTCTAAAGCCGAGGTATCTGCGACGATTGAATCATCGGCGTCAGAGGGCGACTGCCTCTTATTCGTGAGTGAATTGACCGTCGATTCGTCTGATTGAGCATATGGATCTTCGTAATAATCAATGACATACTTGCCATCATCCTTAGCAGGATAGTATAATGACACACCCTCCTTGCGAAGGAGAGGACCAAGAGGTATGTGGTAGAACTTGACTCGAGAGTCTTTTTTGATGAGGCGACGCTCGAAGTAAGGCATGAAGAATATATAGCAGATGACTAATACACCTGCCCATACACCGAGGACAATGCCGACAGCCTTGCCAGCGCCAAATTCCTCTAGGGAGGGGGCCGTTGGAGCTTCGACGACGATGAAAAGCGCAAGAATGGCGGCTGTGGTAGCGAAGTAGAAGGGAATAAGTCTCATGGCCCATTTGAAGGAGTCCTTTCGTTCTAGGACTAGGTACTTGACGCTGCCAAAGATCAAAGCAGAGAAACAGGCGGCAATCACAGGTGCAATACCCCATGAAGCAGCAACCTGGGACACACTTCCTGTTGCCCAGGCCCATTTGATGTCGGATTGGGATGCAAACCCTACGCCTATCAAAGCACCAACAACTGTTTGAGTTGTGGAGACAGGCCAACCGAGACTGGTCGCAAGCATCAACCACGTTGCACTGCCGACTTCGGCGCATCCCATGGCCAACATTAAAGCTCCTGGTCGGCCCTCGAAACGGTCGATACTGATGATACCGTTCTTAATTGTGCTTGTAACACGAGCACCAAGCGCAACAGCACCCACGAACTCGGTAATCATGGAGAGGAACCCGACTTGCTTCATGGTGAGGGTTCGAGCCGCCACCGATGTGGCGTATGAATTGGCGACATCATTGGCTCCATTACCAAAAGCACTGAAGACAAAGGCAATGGTGGTAATTGCGAGGATCCAGTCATACTTGGCTGTGATTGAAGGGGCCATGGCTGGGATGTCAGCCTGGGCGGAAATCGAAAAGAAACTTACTCAGTCACCTGGTGATGCTGGAGAGAACAGTAAAGCACTCGAGCAGACATCCTAGCTTATATATGTAGGAAAAAAACAGAACGCAACTGGTGACTTCGGAAACTATTCATTATACAGGGTAATCTCTGTGGAGACGTCATCTCCATAAGACGCAGGACCAGTGAAAAGCCACGGAAACCCTCAGGTTCTTGAGATGCTGAGATTATTGGTCCCTTGGTGTTAACACATAATCTGCAAAAGGGAACAGGCAATGTGCTTGTGAGAGGTAACCATTTTGATGTTTGTATTGGATCGCCTGTTTGCCCAAGGACTCCAAAACGCCAAGAGGTCCGCCAAGGGGGTCCACAGCGCCAAGAGGTCCGCCAAGTTCTTGGGGGTCGTATCTCCTCTAGTGATTTTCCTCTACACACAGTATACAACTAGAAACGTCAACTCTGCGGCGAGCTTGATTGCATGAAAGTTGCCTCAAGTCAAAGCTTGGGTAGTTCTTCAGCGAATTCGAGAAACAAGAAAGGTGGAGGTGAAATCTCAACTTAAGATAGGTTGACCGGGGAGTTACACGTGACGAAAATGTATCTTAGCAATCTTCACATAAGGCATTTGCCATCAGTGAGGAAGAAAACGACAAGGAGACCTGAACTCTTTAGTTGCTTTAGTTGTGAATATGGAGCAAGACTGGTCCTCGGATGGTCATGGCTCCCATTGTCTCGAAGAAAGTGTGTTAGAATGCCGACCATTCAATGCCGTCCAAAGATAGCCAATTGAGATGGAGCACGGCGGCACGTGGCCTTGGCAGATTCAGTGGATTCGGATCGAGGAAGTCGGGCTTTCCCAGACACATTTCGGTGCCCAGTCAATGTGTCATACCAACAGGGATCTTCGACTTGCGTTGACCGAGGGCATTCTGACATCCCCCAAGATCCAGAGTGGCCACTTGCATAGGATGATAGAGCCAAGTAGGGGATCGGTCATAGAAAGGAGACACAGCAAAACACTAGTACAGAACTTTGACTTGAGTCAGTTATTAGAATGTGTAATAAGAGATGGGCAACAGAGGCCTTAGGATCTGGAAGAATTCGTCGTCGTGGTTCATCATGAAAGTAATTCATTGCGAGGGGTGGGTATAGGTACGAATTTGAATGGCCTGAATCAATGGTCGTCTTGATCAGGGAATCCGAAAACGCCTGCTATGCATGGATTATAGTATACATGATTGTACAATCGACCAACATTCAAGTCAGGTGCTGACTAGTATTCATCCGTGGGCCGAGGAGGGAATAATGTTCCTTCAGAGCCCTTTCCCAGAGGAATAGTTGGAACTCCGTAAGAAGCATCCGCTCCAAATTGTGCATATTCGATGGTTCGTCGGTTCTCATCAACGCCTAGCAGACCAAAAAGCATTTTCATTTTCTCAGGCATAATGGGTTGAAGTAGTATTCCAACTATCCGGACCGTCTCAATGAGATTGAAGATAATGTGATCGGCTTCACCTTGTTCCATTGCGTGGTCGTCCTCAACAAGTCTGTAAGGGCGACGAAGCTCCAGATACGCATTGGCCTAGCTGTTTAGTCTTCAAAGAGGCAAGGTATGGTGGAGGGCGAGACTTACTTGGTAAATTGCGTCCACCATGGCCTGCAAAGCTCCCCGGCTGTTCAACTCATCCATCAATCTAGTAACTTCGGCGGCCAATTTAAAAATAGCATCTTTATATGTCTCATCAGGTTCCTCCAAGGGAGGCAATGATTTTTGACTGGCACGCTCGACAGTTCGACGGATATTGTAACGCTTGGCCCGAACCAACCTACTGACGAGGTTGCCCAGGCCACCTTGAAGACACTTCCTATAATCTCGAGCTACATATCGATTCTCGTAATTTGAATCATCTGCGATGCCTCCCTGGTATATCAAGTAGAATCGAAGGGGGTCAACGCCGAAACGACCAAGTGCAAGAAATGGGTTCACAACATTGCCGTCAGATTTGGACATTTTTTTGCTCCCCATAGTCCAGTGCGCATGAGTCAATATTCTGCGTGGTAGTGGTAGGCCTAGGGCCATCAGGAGAGCTGGCCAATAAACGCAGTGAAAACGTGCGATGTCTTTTCCAATGACATGGACATCTGCTGGCCAGCCCTTGGCGCTCTCTTGCCCAGGAGTAAATGGGTATCCTGCACGGGTGGCATAATTCATAAGCGCATCCACCCACACATAGATTGTCTGTGACTCGTCACCGGGGACTGGTATACCCCATGATAATCGTTCGGAGGGACGAGATATGGACAAGTCTTCCAAGCCTGTTTCAACCCATTGAATGACTTCGGTCATGCGACTCTGAGGCGTTACCCAATCTGGATTATCTTCGTAGAATTTGAGAAGCTTTTCCCTGAAATTAGATAGGCGGAAGTGATAGTTGATTTCTGAGGACCATTCAACTTCTCTTCCTGTCTCCATCGAAGCCATATGCTTGCGACCTGTCGCAGGGTCTAAGACAAGATGGACTTGGGACTCAGGATAGAACGTTTCGTCTCCAATAGAGTACCATCCCTCATGCTTCGCCTGATATATATATCCATGGTGCTTTAACACTTCCCAAGCATGCTTGACGGCCTTCTTGTGATCTAAATCTGTTGTTCGAATGAAGTAGTTGTAATCGACATTGGCCGCCTTTGCAAGCTGTTGGAATTTCGTACAATTCTCGTCACAAAATAGTTTGACGTCGACGCCAGCCTGAGCGGCTGCTTTCTGGATCTTGATGCCATGCTCGTCGGTGCCCGTGAGCATCTCTGCATCGGTCTCTCCAAGTACAGCCCGCCATCGCTTGTAGACGTCGGTCAAAACGAGGGTATACAGATGCCCTAAGTGAGGTGCCGCATTAACATAAAAGATTGGTGTTGTGATATAGTAAGGTT
This sequence comes from Phaeomoniella chlamydospora, assembly GCA_001006345.1. Classification (NCBI taxonomy): domain Eukaryota; kingdom Fungi; phylum Ascomycota; class Eurotiomycetes; order Phaeomoniellales; family Phaeomoniellaceae; genus Phaeomoniella; species Phaeomoniella chlamydospora. Next base: position 220,897 of record LCWF01000006.1, on the reverse strand, counting down.
TCCCTTTCGACGGAGTTGTGGTAGCTATTGTCCTGTGATCGAATACTGAGGCGGCGCGCCAGCTACGGAGTGGCCTGGCTGCTTGGGAAGCAAGCTGAAGGTATCTCGGAGCATTTCGGCAAAGATACCTTGATCCAATTGGCAGCAGCATCAAGGAATGAAAACTCCGTGAACACCCTCTACTGAGCTTCCAAGAATGTTTGGGACATCAACAGAAGAACATAGCTTGTTTATACACGCACTTCGAAAGGTAGCTCTTTTATCTCCAATTTTTCTAGAGGCCCAGAACTACAGAGTATGTATTCGGAGGTGTATTACTGTAATCGTAAATACGCACCACTATATGCGATACGAGTGTACTGTACTGGATTGTATTTGGTCCCCGCGGAGCTGATCGTCAATACATTCACTTTTTGGATCCCGTCACTAGTCTGCGACCGTACATTTCTGGACTTTTCGAATATCAGCACCAAGATGTTGCAAGCTGCCCCAGCTGAGATACCATTGTCACATTCTGATTCTGACCAGTTTTACAAACGTGGCGTTTTGTTCTCCAACCATGGCTTCACGCGCAGATCTGGTTAAAATCTCCGCCGATGGTATGTCCTAGAATTGCTATGTCCTAGCAATCTTCAAAGTTCACGAGCTAACAGACCACGAAGCTGCGGAGAGATTTGTCGACGACTATTATAAAGCTCTTTCGAAGCAGAGAAATACCATTGCAACATTCTATGTCGAAACACCAGCGGCCGACACTATCCTCTTCAATGGAAATGCGTTGCCTGATGGCATTGCGGTACAAGAGATTTTCGATACACAAATGCCCCCTGCACAATACGAAATTCAATCCGTCGACTGTCATGTAATAAATCCTGCCTTTGTCGGTCCAGATACGCCTGCGGATGCCAAATCGCCAAAGCAGCAACCTTCTATACTGGTGCTTATAAGCGGATGGGTGAGTTTCAGCGAGGAAAGAAGCGAACCACAGCGTGGCTTTAGCGAGACCCTTGTCCTCGTACCAAACCCTCAGGCAGAAGATGCTAAGGGTGGTAAAAGCGTGAAGGACTTTATTATACAGAGTCAAAACTTTCGCCTTGTGGTGTGATAGAAGCAGACGGTACAAAACACCGAACTCGGAAACAAAAAAGACCACCCAGAAGACTACAATCCAAACGGAGTGCACAGTCTTGAGCTTGATCTCGCCCAAAGAGCAAAGCATCGCGCATTAGGCTCAGCTTTGACACAGATAAATATTGCGCCAAGCAAGGGTAGGATGACAGCACATTCTCAAGATGCTCTTGGCGCTTTTAAATTTGTCTTGACTCGCTCGATCAGCTCTTCTCTCGATGCATTTTTGGCCGGTTGAAGATTTCTCTGAAAAGAACGGAGATATCAGTGGATGGGCACATAAGGAAGAACCATTCGCAATGAAATGGCTGCACAATTGCCACAGCTGTCAAGCAAAAGTCACAATAGACTTACCGCATTCAACCACCGTCTCAATTCCGTTAAAGTCCAGGTTTCAGGATCTTCGAGAACTTAGCTTTGGAGTCTTTCAATTACCAAAGAGAGAATTGCTTACCTCCTTTCGGATCTTGCTCTGCTGGAAACACATCGCCATTCCAGATGCTCCATAACGAGGCGGCAGTGACAATCCCGGCGAATCCTAGACGTGTTAGTCGCTGCAGTCTGCACAAGTGATACACAAGCTCTGTACCTAAAAATATGTTCTGTACAGCGTGTCAATACAAGCTTGATTTCTGGACAGATGGTGGCCAACTCACCCGTGATTGCATTGCTCGGTCGATTGGAGTAGGCATATCTGATTAAGGATTCGAATCACAACGAATTTGTTTCTTGTTACTTGGTTATTCCGGACCTATGTAAACAGTGGGCAAAAGCAAGTTGTCGTGTCAGGAAATATAGAGATCTAGAAATGTAATGCTCTGCCTAGGCACAAGATATTGATTGACTAGACCAGCGATGACGTGCAGCAGGCCAGGGTCCAATCTTCTGGGTTCGGAGTGGAATAAATTACAGTCCACGTACTATGTAAATCTGTTATTGAATTACAGTACCAAAAGCTAGTAAATTTCGGATTAGGGCAACAAGTTTTCTGTCCCCGCACACTGACGGATTATGTATGGATAGTGTGATAACTCCAATTGCGTCGGGTGCAATTTGCATGGTGTGTGAAAAAGTCGTCCAATCTTGAAACCCTCACCGTTGTTGTCGCAAGCGATCAGTTACCTCTTTCTCATATCCATATCCATTCATTTCGAGCAATCAGTCAAAATGCCTTCCGAAGTCGCAGACATCAAGCAGTTCCTCGAGATCGCCAGGAGAAAGGATGCTTCCTGTATGTTATATCCTTTCCTTTCCCACCCACATTCCCATCGGATCCAAATTTTGCCTCTACGACCGGAGAAATTTGTGCGATCTAGATTTTGTCGCTATCCCAGTCTTTCTTGGGATCTTGCTAATCGTTTTCTAGCCGCGCGCATCAAGAAGTCCAGCAAGAAGACCTCTACCGGTGGTGCCCACCAACAAATCAAGTTCAAGATCAGATGCCACCGATTCGTGTACACTTTGGTATTGAAGGATGCGGATAAGGCGGATAAGTTGAAGCAGAGTTTGCCACCAAGTAAGTGAACTCGCTTTCTTTCTTGATTTCTCATTGTTTTTTCTATTGGTGGTTTCGGGTTGCTTGGTTTGTTCGAGAAAAAAAAAACAAAAAAAAAAACGGAGGGGTCAGTGGTGAATCCGCCATATGGGCTGTGAGATGGATGTATGGATGCAACATGGAAATGACCTTTGGGAAAAGGGAGTTTGAGGACCAGGAATCCAATATCGGATGCTTGAGAGCGGTCGGAAATTGGACACCGGAAGATGCGAAGCGACATGCGAATTCTGAACCATCTGGCATCGAAAGACGGCTAGTCGTTCACCCCCATGACCTTTATACTCCGGTCTTTCCATCCAAACTGGAAAAGCTACTCAGTCCTCGGTCTTCCTGCTGAATACTGGTCCCATATATTGTCCTGTCCTTTTCATCTTCGCTACAATCTCACCCCAAATCTCTGACCATCTCCATAACTAACCATGCTCACCATCGACAGATATGCAAGTCACCGAGATCAACAGCAAGGGAAAGAAAGGATCAAAGAAATAGATTTCTAGACCTTCGATGCAAAGGGGAGGGAGGGGTGAAAAGAAATCCATCGATATGAGAAAAGATTCATGAATGAAAAATCAGAAAACGGATGCATAATTCCATACTTAGTTGTCATGGAAAGAATAACTAAGAATGAGCTATTAGAATAGTTTTGGGGAAAGGAAATGCTATCTTTTGATTCTTCTCACATCGATATATGTTTTTTTCCTTCCTATATGATCACTTTCTCTTTTGCTGAGGTATTAACGAAGATATAACTTCCGTCACCTATGAATTTCGTAAGAACGAATTGTTGATATCGAGTATACAATGCAAAGGGTCCTTCCTATCTTGCCCAGCGTAATAGCTGAAAGGAAGCGACGGTATTTAGCATGGCATGGCTGGTTCGAAGGATGGGAGAAAGACTTCGTGTTGTCGCGAGATATAATGTTTTCAATGTAGAAGTGTTTGAGGACCGAAAGGGAGGAATAGGCACAGAGGTCAGCCACAATGTCGGTTCCTGATGGATCGGTCGATGAGGGAATTTCAGAGGCGTTGATTATATGAAAACAGAAAAATGGATCAGATTTGTAAGTCGCGATATGTCTGCTTCTATTGGGAGTTCGGTCAATGACGAACCACTTGGCACGTGTTTTGGGATCATAATTCGCGAGGGCATCAACGAAGTTCTGGTGAAAGAGGATGGGAAGACCAGAGTCATAGGAAAAGTAACTGTTCTAGACGCACAAGATGACGTAGCGTTCTGTAAGAAGAATTGAATGGATGTAGGCCGGTGGATGTCTAAGAGTGGCAAGAATGGTGGTCTTGCCTATTTTGGCAGAGACACTGAAGACACGATAGACACTGGTCAGGCCGACGGGATCAAGGTTGTAGTTGTAGACATCGCCTGTTACCGGATCTATTTTGGCATGAGCTCCGCTTAAAGGCCCCGAAAGCTTGGGATGGAGATTCTTCTGTTTTGCTAAACCAATTGGTTCCAAGGTCTCTGGATCTAGCATCTGAATGGTAGATTGATCTGACTTGTTGCACAGGGTCACCAATGCGTTTGCCATACCGTCATGTTCTATTTTGGCTCCAGTAGAGGAGAGCCCTGGAAAATTGGCAGTCAAACTCACACCAATATTCACATTGCCTGGATTGTCCATAGGCATCGGTTTGAAGAAAGCCTGTATTATCTGAAAAATGGACATACAAGGATCATACTTGGCCCCGAAGGTGATTTCTGAGACATATCCCGTCCTTTGAATTCTTTGCAAAATGCGATAACATGTCAAGCGAGAATTGTGGGTTACCTTGACTCTGGGATTGTCCGGGGTCGGAGCATGTATCTCGAACCTGTGGACTTGGGCAAGGCCATCGAACCAATGGCTCGTTTTGTAGGTCGTCTCCTTGTCAGTCTCAATCTCTCGCGGACCGAGACCATTCCGAAAGAGAGTACCTGCTGCATAGGAGGGAATAGATCCTATCACTTCGAGATCTGTAGGTGCAAGTTCCTGATATCGAACATCAAACTGCCGGTCCTTAGCAATAAGCCTTACGACAGGTCGTAGAAGTGTTCTTACCCCTTGATGGTTGGGCAGTCGTTATAGGAACAAGCATTTGAAGTCTCTGTCGGAGACGGCTTTTCAAACGACATCTTTCTCGTCTTCTATGACGTCAAATCAGCAGGAAGAGAGAGACAGCCTGATTTCAGACTATATCGACCTGGTTGCCTGTTCAGCTTTCTGGAGATCAAGGTCATAGGCAAAGCTCGGTACAGTTGAAGGGACATAGTCGATGGGATATGATAGTTCAACATATTCTTTCGTCAAAAACTTGTGTAATTTATAGTCTGCTGGATCGTATTGAAGCTGGTCTCCGACAGCTGATATGTGACGGACCTCTTGCAAAGCAGATAGCGAAGTAACTGCATTCGGATCCTTTCGCGACTGCAACACCACCCAACCAGGTAAAACCGAGATGTTACGGCCGTTGAATACATTCATTCGGCCGTGTCTTCCGTGAATAGACATAAGTGAGACGCTATTGACGTGGATGAGGTTGACAGCTCATGTTCTGTGCGGGGTTGAACCCATGCATCCGGTTTGGGGGCTGTTGTCCATGGCATGAACCTCACCCAAGGTAACATGAACCCTGTTGACAGCAGCTAGAATTCTTCCAATATGATTCGTTCTTCGTCCGACTTTGGCCCGTCATGTCAAAAGATATGCAAAGTTGCCTTGATGAAGGTCCCATAACTGACGAAGTCAGGCAGAGGGTTGCCTCGGATCCTTGCGGAGCACTTGACAATTCATTTTTGAAAGAGTTTAATCAAAGAAGGAGGAGCTTAGCTTTGGACTGCCGACTTCAAGACCTGTACGAACCAGTAGATGGTCAAAGGTGGCAGCTGGGCGCATACTGTTGGTCCTGAAAACCAGAGGGCTGAGGTTACTTCTCGGACATATGCAAGGCCAATCATTCACAGAACAGTCGAATACTAGTGATGAGCTGTGGTCTCGAATCTTTCACTTCTACACTTCGAGCTTTCACGACCGTGAATGACTTCATGACCTTTGTAATCATGCATATTATAATCAATGATTCACGACAACACTGACGAGATATTTCCACAAAGCGTTAGAAGCGACGCCCAACTCCACTATCATCAGATCGTAGTTTCTCAGTGACGATCAAAGCTTGGCCGGTGGCTACCTGGCGAAACCCGTGCAGCAGATCCTCAAGCGGGAAAAAGAATCGCGCTACGACGTCATGAAGGTTTTTGGTGACATTTACCTCAAGCCTAACAGTCTGGCGGTGAGAGAGGAGCTGGAGAGCCTGTGTGACGAGCATGGGGTGACAGTCCTGCAGGGGACGTTGAGGTGGTTGATGCATCATTCTATTCAGGGGAGACAGATGGAGTGATCCTTAGGGCGAGGACCAAGGAGCAAGCTAAGGCGAATCTGAAAGCTTGCGAAGAGGAAGAATTGCCGGACAAACTGGTGAAGTGTTTTGATGGGTTGTGGGATAGGGTCAAGGAGCGAGCTTGGCCATATCATTCGTGACAGGGAAGATATCGGGGAATTATATCAGGCGAGAGCATTCTATGAACAGGAACCGTGCCTATGACTTTGTACATCGCTTACAGCTGAATTCCATCCTAGTGCCGATAGCCTTAACTAGTAAAGTGGTCTACTATGACGACGATCTGCAGGAGGCTGTGATAGATCATGATATAACAAACTCGTAGACAAACAAGAACGTAATGCCACGAGGACCAAAATCTTATGTTATCTTACAGCACCATCTGTGCCTCTTTCAATCTAAATCTATCCCAATCTACCGTTTAATTGGAAGACCCACAAGCCCTGCCCTTAATCCTCTACTCATACCTAATCTCCGTCCACTCTGTCTCCTCTATTCCTGTCTCCTTGAACAGACTCTTGATGTTCTTGCTCCCCCATCCTTCCCTCTGTAATCTCATTTCCAGCTCTCCAAAATAATTTGGTTCCTCGCTTACCAACTCGAACCCAACTTTCTTGAACAATGCGATACTCCTAACATTTGTTGCGGAGATACGGGCACGGAGGTATGAGAGTTGGAGGTCTGAAGAGGAAGGGCTGGAAAGCGAGGGACCTTTGAGTTGGCCAAAATCGGAGGAATTGTCTTTCAAATAGGATTCAACGATCTCGGATTCATGGGTACCTATGTATAGGAGAAATGTGAGGAGGGAGGTGTGACCAAAGCCGCGGGATTGGTTTTTGCTGAGAGCAATCATTAGTTCAATTTCACCTACTAAGGGAATCTGATTAGAAGGAAGGGCAAAGGCAAAACTATTTATGTCCGCGGCTTCCATATCTTGTTCTAAAGGGGTTAAGAATAGATTGATATCTCCCAGCATGGTATCGTGGTTGTCGTAGGTCGAAGGTTTGATGGTGATGTACTGGTGGGTTGTATCATCTTTCCCATTTGGCAACGGTGCAATAATGTGAGAGGATATCGGCAGACAGATGATGAATGTAAGTTTGTCGGCATCTAGTCGCCAGCTTCTTTGCATAGAATACTCTTCGTCAAGAGTCAGAGGTTCAGATGCGGTGGCTTGTTGTATAGCCTTGGCAGTGAAAAAAGTCAGAAGTGTTCAACTTTGTGTGAAAATCGACTCTTTAATGCAAGCAGAACTGGTGTCGACGGACAGGGTCTTTCATCCATTCATGATAGGTTAGGACGTGATGTTCTGAATAAGGAACCAGGAGGACCCTAGGGGTCGATATTCCTTCAGGAGCGATAAGTTAGTGAGTGTAGAGGATGAAGCAAAAGAAAGACGTCTCACCCGTGTGTTGATTTAAAAGCATCTTTGCTCAAAACATTTGTGAAAACAATGAAACAATCAGCATGTACTTTCAACCCTTCGGTAATCCACTATTACATGAGTGGCATTGACGAAGAGAATTTGAATTGACTACAACAAGGAGGATTTTTGATGCCAAGCCGGAGTAAATATGCTCTATCCAGTATCATTGTAGATGCCGGCATGATGCTTCCTTGAAAAAGCCGCTGCGTTACAGCGAAATCCATAGTGACGACGAGAATTCTTTAATTATGCTGCATGGAATGGAATACTTCCTTGGTTCCAATACTGACGCAGAATCTGCTGGAGAAGAGTACAGCTACAGCACTATCAAGGACGGCGATATTAGTTACTATCTCGAGAATGGCTCTGGAAAAGGGACGCTTTGTAGATATGTATTTTCAGCCCTCCGCAGAGCCTAATGAACTACTGCGTCTCCCTCGGTTGATTTGCGAGATATTTTGTAAATTCTTTTTGGATTGTTCGAAGCCCAGACATCTATCGCATTATATTCAGCAGCAGGGATTTCAAGCCTGAGTTGGCCTGGTGGACAAGCTGGAGTTTTCTCGGAGAACCAAAGCCACAAGAAGAGATGTTTGATTCATAGCTGCTCAGCCCTGCAAAAGACCTCTTGTCCAATCACTGGACCGGAAAGTGTCAGGCAGAAATGAGGTCGCTGTTTGACAGAATCCGTTTTGGGGAGTGCCTTTGACCAAACATGTTCCGGCTCTAGCGTAGATCGCCTCCATTACGAATTGTTGAGTTGGCCTAGAGGCTGTAGGGCGCGATGACGGAATGGACCAGGATTTTCATGCACGGGACATACGGTGTGGTGGGCTTAGCAGGCAGAGGCAAGAGACGTGTCCGAGGTGGAGAATCGTCCAGAAGGGATAAACATATTGCGCTCCTGGTTTAAATCTACTCTCGAATTGCGAGTGATTCACTCTGGCAGATCTTGGACTTCGATCTTGACAAGCTCTACCTCAAGGGTAGCAACATCGAGGAGGACAACTTCGCCGCTGTCGTTGAATTTTGGTACCGAGATTATCCGGACCTGCTGACCTACTGGGCCTTCAACGACCGTTGAATCGAATTTAGGCTGGTTGCCCACAAAGTAGACATGTGGGCATTCTTCGACAACAAACTGATCCTTATCCTGAAATGGATAGCACCCTATTTCAGTATCAGCAAAGGGTCAGGATTGTTATCTCAAGACCTACTCACATAATGTGTCTGGTGCGGTTGGAGCACCACACCTCCACCGTAACATACTTTCCATCACCTCTAATCGGCCATCAGCTCCTTGACCATCTTCTCCACCAAACTCGACGTATCGGAATATATCATCGACGGGCTGTCCGCTATTTCCCAAGAAACGCCAGCCTTCGATGTCCCCTTCCCAAGGGTTTGTGACCGAGTCGAACCAACCGGGCTCGGGAATTTCGGATTCGTCATGAACAATCTTGGCAGAAGCATACGCTCTTGCATGGGGGAACATGGCTTGGTGGATAGGCTGTTGTGGTAAAGTGGAATTTGCGGGATCATATTGACCTGCCATAAGAGTGATGGGGATACTAGGAAGAAGTTCTGCCAGAAAGGCGTCGAGATGAGCTGTTGGTGCTGGATTATAAGAAGATGCATCGTATCCATACTTCTTACTCGCGGCCTTCTTGCCCGTCTCCGGAACATTTGCGGGCAGAGCTAAGTATGGATCACTCAGTGAATTGCCAGCAATCAGCAAGCGTGATATTCGGGCTGCAGATTCCTGATCGTCTGAGCCTAGACCTTCGCCCAAGAGCCATTCGCTGAGGAGCGACAAGTTTAAATTGTCGGCAGTGTTTCCAGATATTCCAAGACCACTGACAATGGCAATCTTCTTTCCCGGCTCGTCTTTGTGATCAATGTCCATCTCACCGGCTTGAGCAGCGTCAGAGTCATCACGCTCCCAGCGCTGCGGCTGCCTTGGAAGATCTGGCACATGTGTTTCTAGTACCTCAAAATCACCATTTGCATTTTCGGTACCAAGTACAGCAACGATAACGCCAGTGACAAGCAAAGCGGACTTCAGCAGGGCTCCTGTCAGTCGTAATCTTCCTGATTCATCCTCGAGCATCGTCTGCGTCTGGTTTGGGTCTGTGGAGAAGTATGAATGTCTCGGAGGTGGACCAGATATAAAATGCTGCACCTGTGTTAGGAATTTTCTAGTCCAAAGATCCAGAGCCACCCACATCTTTTGAAATATCCTCTAGAATGTTGGGCTTCAAAGGCATGTCCATATAAATTGTTCCTACCACCCAACATAATTCGCCTTGTCGTACATCAAGCACTCTTTCAACCCGCCGCGCCTTTTCTCCTGCAATCTGCGATAGATTAGCCAATCGGCGCAGATAGATCGAGTACATCTATCTTGCCTGAAAGTCTGCCCAAGCATCTTCCGCGATCGCTATAACTGTTGGTTTCAACTTGGCGAGGCGTAAGAAATAGGTGTCTGCGAATTGCTGCTGATACTGCTTGTTATCGCCCTTTGGCAACCTGAAACTGTGTTTCGGATTATATGACGAAGGTAATCTGTTGGGCACCGCAAGGCGAGCAGAAGATGTGGGCGCTTGCAGGAGGTCTTCGGTAGCTGCCATAGTTCTTGTTCTGTCTTTTTGGCAGTACGTGTCGCTGCAAAATTGGATTGGTGTCTGTTGTTGATAGCAGCATTCGAAATGATTTATCGGCCGACGCGATGTACTGTACTGTACTGTAATAATTGTCGCGTATTTGGTTAGATCCAGGCCAGGCAATGGTGGGGCCGTGCGAATCGTAGTCCGCGGGGAATATCAGTTCGAGGCACATCGTCACGAATTACAGAGGTCTGTTGAGTATCTTGAAGGGCTTAAGTAGATAGGTCCCTGAAGGATATAGCGACGATAATGCACAAACTTGCGTATTCTATTTTGCTGTTTCATCTGTTTTGTCTAACTCTGCAATTCTCAAACAAGTTTAAAGCACAGAAGTCTATAGTTGAAGAGAGCCAATTACAGCATTTCCTGCCGTGCTCAAAGTCATAGAAAGGTAATTAAGCCAATGCAATTATATCGACGGAATGCAAAGGAATGACACGTCGTGCAGGTAAACAATCCCGTCTATGAGAATAAACCACCCAGACAACCACTTTTCGATTAGTAGCTCAGAAGGGCTGTTGCACCTGGCTCTGTCGATGTATAGATGACCGCGTGGTCGTCAGTAAATCCATTGAAACGAGTAGCTGAGCATTTGGTGTAGGCTCCCATGTTTTCAAAATAGAGCCAATCGCCCACATCTAGTACACCGGGAAGGACACATCGATCGCTGATGAGATCGATGCCATCACAAGTTGGACCCCAGATCGAGTACTCGGTGGGGGTAGCTTTGGTACAACCAGTCGAAAGAATCTGTCCCACGGGATGTTGGTGATCAAAGATGATATTGGAGAAATTGCCATAGACACCATCGTTAAGGTAGAGCATATAGGAACGTTCGCCAGTAATGCGGTCGTGCACATCCCGTCGGGCAATGACATTTGTAGCCAGAGTGAACGCATTTGCCACATAGTAGCGTCCAGGTTCACCAATGACACGAACATTCGACGGGAAGTAATCCTCCAAAGCTTCACTCAGTGCACCCGCAAAGGTCTCGAAGGTTCCATCCTCGAATCCGCCACCAACATCCAAAGTCTTGAGCTCAAAGCCGAGTGCGTCCGCCTGGTCGAAAACTTTGCGAGCATCGACCACAGCCTTTCGAAAGGCGGAAGGGTCTCCAGCACCAGAGCCGACGTGGAAACTGACGCCCACAACGTTGAGTCCGAGGTCACGAGCCAATGTCAGCAACTCTTCCACCTTGTCCAGGTGAGCGCCAAACTTGGCACTGAGACGGCAAAGGCTTGCAGAATCATCGGTGAGGATGCGCAAGTATAGTTCAGCATTCGGAAAGATTTTGTCAATCTTGTAAAGCTCGTCGGCGTTGTCGAATGTCATTTGCTTGACGCCATGCTCACGAGCATAGCGGAGATAGGATTTGGTCTTGCATGGTTGAGCGTAGATGATCCTATTGGGATTGACACCAAGGCTTAGGACTCGCTCTATCTCGTTTTGAGAAGCGCAATCGAAGCCGGTTCCAATTTTTGCCATGAGCCGAAGCACCTCCATATCGGGATTGCATTTCACCGCTATTGATCAATCAGCATTATGATGACCTGGCAATTGCGAACTACATACCGTAGAACGGCTTAACACGGCCGAGATTCATTTTCCATCGGAGATGCTGGCGATAGACCTCCCCAAGGTCGGCGACATAGAAAGCATCCTCTTCCCCCGGTCCGCATGTGTCGGTGTCGATTGCCGCGATGCGCTGCTTCAGCAGGTCCAAGACGAGATCAGTGGATATGGGTTTTGATTGAATATGTCCATGATTGTTTAGATGAATCTTATTTAGATTCTCAAAACCTGTAGTTGAGTAGACAGTTTCAGTTGCCGTAGCTGATGGTGCCATAACCATGCAGCTCGTTGTTCTGAAACGCGCAAGAGGTGTTAAGGTGGTCGGAATGGTTCTGACCCGTCAACGAGTGGACTCTGCCTCTGGGACCCTTCCTCGTGAAGAGGAAGAACCTCGAGAGATGTCCTATGCGGCAGCTGAGACGTGGATGGGACCGGGGGGAGTGGGGAGCTGATGCTGAAAGCGACGACGAAGTTGAGCTTGCTAAGGACGGTCAGCAGCAGGAGGTGGTACTGTGTTGAGAACGTGAGGATTCTGGAGGGATCCAAGTTGAAGATGAGGATCGTAAGTGACTTCTGAGTCCGTGATGCCAGAAGCCTTTGGCGCAGTTCACCAAAGGCAAGCCAGGGGGGTTTTTTTTGATCCTTTGACGGAAGCCGAGCAAGAAAAACTCGTAGGAAATGTGAACTCAACGATGAGCGATTGTTGGGATAAGCTACCAGAGATAATGGAAGCCGATGTCGAGACACTTGAGAGACTTCAATTGAAGGTAGAGGGAGAAGAAGAGAGAGGGCGGCGATGAGGGAGCTAAGTTTTGAATGGGGGCATGAATCGAAAAAAAAAGTGTGGTAATGGCAGTGTGTGGTCGATTGTTGTGTGGCCACTGCCCGCGCTGCCTATGAGGCAATTTCGTGCCGCTAAAATTATTGGTCTGAACTTTCTTGAACTCAATCGATGATGACAAAAAGTGCAAGTGAGATCACCTCCCTTCTCCTTCTTTCCCCCACTTCATCCATGAGCATTATTGACATGCTGATAAGGCACATGCTGGGCCACGTACTGTAGGACAATCCGACATGTACTGTATTTTGAAGGAGCTGGATGGAATGACTCTCTGACCGCCACACCCTGCGCGCTGCACTCTCCATCCATCCTCCACATGCAAGCAAAGTGACTCAAGCGCGGGCATGCCAATAACTTCAGCCTGCGGATCGATGTTGGGCGTAGATCCAGGTACATGTCAAATACAAGTCACACTCACCGACTTTCAAAGCCAAAGGATCGTGTTTACCGTGTTCCTCTGGCAGAGAAAAATCCGTGGTTATTTTAATGTTTGTACCCACCATAAAAATACCCCTGCATGGGCTTCATCACAACACATTGGCCAGGGGGCTAAGGAGAGATCCGCCAATTGCGTTGGACACCTTCTCTTGTCCCGCTTTTGTCGAGTGTGTTACCATTGGCTACCGGAATGCGCCAGAAAAATGAAGCAGAAAGCTAAAGAGTTGGGTATCATAATTTTATGTACAGGAGATAGCAAGACAATAATGACTGGAAGCATCATCGATGGCCAAAAATTCTTCACAGGTGCTCGGTACAATCACGCCTCGCTAATGCCCATCTCTTGTACCTGCCAGCCATCCTTCATCCAAGACAAGTGCGGGCCTAACACTGCTGCAGCTTTCTGCTCGGCTGATGCTCCCACAAGGAACTTATGAGCAGCTTCTTGCACTTGCTCCTTCGTGACATCGAGCAGCAGTTCCCGCGTATTCTGCTCCATTTCCTCTGTAATGCCAAACATGAACCGCTTGGAAGCTTCGGTGTTGACGTCGACTGGGGCATCAATCCTCTGGAAGATGCTGAGCTTGGCTTCCTCAAGTTCCCTTGCGCTCCAAGCCTTGTCTCGGGCATACTGTCCGGCTTGGTCAAAAACCTGTAATGAGTTCCTTGGGTTTGGGTCTCGATAAGATGACATTGAGAAGAGACTTCCGATGGGACTAGCAATAGCCGAGGCTCCGTATGCACCCCCTTTCTCTCGGATTTCAGGATGGAGATAGTTATGAGTTAGCAACTGACTGAGGACTCTCAACGGTGCCTTCTCTGGCGATGTATATGGCACGGTTTGTATGCATGATGCGGTATACGAAACCTGGTATGGCAGCTTGATGAGTGCCTTTTCGGCGCCACGAATGAAGTCTGGAACATCGTAGGCGTCCTTTGTCACTGGTAACACATTTGGAAGACCATTCAAAAACCGGCCTAGTTCCTGCTCAGTCGAAGATACAGCGGTTGGTTCACAGACAACCATCAACCCAAGACTATCGGTCGATGAAACGGCAATTTTTTGAATCCCTCGAAGTTTTTCAACTAGCTGTGCGAGACTAGATCCATCAGTGCGGGCATTGCGAAGGAGTTCTGCTATGGCATTGATCTGCGTGAGGCCCGACAATTGCTCTTGAGCAAATCCACGTGTAGTTAAGGCTGCAGATGCACTTGACATGGCGAATGAATTCCCACTATCAGCCACCGCATCTAGAGCTCCTGATACCTTGGACTCGAGGAGCTCCCGGACAGCTGAGACGGCCGTTGGACTGGTGAAGTCAATGTCTATCGTCAATGTTCGTAGCAGGTCTATGAGCGCTGGTACGTTCTTTTCCAAAGCATACCCTGAAACAAGCAGCCCTTCTTCAAAGCCGTCAAGGCTCGCTAGATCAGGGCTTTGGTAGGGTGTGACGGTGATGCCTCCAGTCTTCAGCAATATTTCTGCTTCTAAATCTCCAACTGTCTTGTCTTTCGTGCCAAGTCGCATCAGACACTCAGTGAACAAAGGCAACAATAATCTCAACTCTGGAGAGAGAGCCTTGAACTTATGTTTGGCTGTGATATATGTCACTCCATTTGTAGCGGTCTCTCTCCATATGCAATCTGCTCCCCCGACCTTTGAAGCACGTGTCGGCTTTTGTTCCCTGATCCTCGCGATATCATCGACATGGAGCGACGGCAGGCATTCGACGCCGCTATTTTCTGGATTTTCTTGATCAGCAAGAAGCTCTTCCTCTTGCCTCTTGATCTGTTCCACGGCACGGCTAGAGTCATTGTCATTCTTCGCCACCAACTCTTGGAATTTCGCACGTAACCTTTGTTGCTCCTCACACTCCAGTCTCTCGTCGTACTCTTCGCTTGGTTCCATGGTGAATTGGAGACAATTGTTGTTCATGAGATACTTCTCGAGCAAGTTTTCAAGGAAGTTACCATTAGAGTATTTGGACTTGAAACCATCAATTACAGCATTCCACGAGAGCCCTTCAAGAGGGTCAACGCCATTAAACCACCCAGATACTGTCTTTTCCAGGGTACCCATCCCGAAGTTGGAAGATTTATGCTTCAAAGAAATTTCAAGCTGATGCAAAAGACCTTCGACCTTGTTCGGGACAAACGCATCTTTGGCTTTCTCACGGAGCACTTCCTGCAGTTTCTCCAGAAGAGACGGCACATCATCCTGCCTCATCCCATCAAGTCCGATCGTAAATATTCCCACTCGACCGGAAGTGTCAAAGCCAGAATTAGAGCTGTAATTATGACCCAGTCCACTCTCTATAAGCCCTTGGTATAGGGGCGAACCATAACCACTGGTCAGTAAGGAGGCCATAAGGCTCAGTGAGAAAGTCTCCAAAAGGTCAGAGGTTAGGCAAGTCGTCCATGAGATGGAAGACTTGAATTGACGGTCTGAACTCTGCATTGTATCGTTAGGGCCAAATGTGTTGACGTGTAAGGGTCCATTCGAAAGATTGATGGGTAATCTCTCAGATTGTGTTCGATCTGCTCGCTCGAATCTGCCCAGGACTGGAGACACGAGCTCTAGGTGGTTTGAAAGGTCCAGGTCACCGTAGGAGAATAGCTTCGCATTACTAGGGTGGTAATTCCTCTCGTGGAATTCCCTTAGTTCGTTGTACGTCAGATTGGTCATTTGCGCTGGATCGCCACCAGAATTGTGCAATGAAGGATAGATAGCGTCTCTATACCGAGCGTAAAACAGATAGCTGGAATCTGACATTTGGCCCTTCATCTCGTTGTAAACAACTCCTTTCAGCTGCACATCCTCTTCGCCATTGTGGGCCTTGGGGTCTTCAAAGCCTAACCGCCAACCTTCCTGTAAGAAGTCGGATGTCTTCAATAGAGGATTAAGTGTAGCGTCGAGATATACTGATGTTAAATTGCGAAAATCTTGTTTGTTGGTAGTAGCGAAAGGGTAGGATGTATAATCGGCGGCGGTGAAAGCATTCATGAAGTTGGAGAGAGATCGGGGGAGCATCTTGAAGAACGGATCTCGTACAGGATACTGCTTGCTCCCGCAAAGCGTAACATGTTCCAGTATATGCGGGACGCCGGTCGCATCATCAGTGTTCGTCTTGAAATTGATTGCGAAGACATTATTTTTGTCATCTCGCGCTATATGAAGATATTCTGCCCCAGTCTTGTCATGGAAGAGCTGGAGTGCCGTAAGATTCAACTCTGGTACGTCCTTGCTGCGATGCACGGTGAATCCATGGACCTTTTCACCAGCTTTTGGTAAATTGCTCAGTGATATCGCTGTGGCATATTGTCGTTGTACATCCTGAGCTATTGAGCTACTCAGGATTCTCCTGATGGCAGGGATTTGCCGGCCAAACTGCCTTAAACCATGACGAAACATAACACCAAATGATCCTTAAAGTTGCGGCAACGAAACCCTCCAGAGCAGTGCTATAAGTACAGCCAACGACTCTGTAGTAGGTATTTACCCACTTCTGAGAATCTGACTGTGATGTTTCTCTCCAAGACACTTTTGCTAAACAATCGACGTAATGCAAAGACCAAAAATATCGCTGAATGACGTATTCGTAATCTTCTGCAGACACAATTCTAAATCTCGAAGGGCGAAAGGCAATAATTTACAGTCCTAAGAAAAGAAAGTTGCGATGTAATTGGGCGTGTAGATGAGTGTTGAGGTATTCAGACTTTTTGATATCTTCGGTCGGCAATCGGAAAAACTTCTATGCCGTGCTTGCGCCGATCTCGACGGGACTGGATAATGTGACTTAAGACTCCCACATCCAATCATAAAGGTCATCTCTAGTCCTTACGGCAGCGACATCATAGCACAGAGACAGCTTGGAGCAATATTGGTAATTATTGATAGTATATCACGCTGCTTGTTCACGAATCTTCCACTTCTGGCTCAGCTGGAAGAGGGAGGAGACCTGCTACCGAAAAATTCACCACCGCGATTCGAGCCCACCCAGTGCACTCTCTGTTCAATCGGTCATGATCTCCTGCGGAAATTCTGAGACTGTGTTTCTTATCCTGTTAGAAAGGGTCCTGCACTCACGAGGCAGTAGTCCTGCGCGCATCAGAAGTTCGCCTGTGCAGTTGATAGCATAATGAACGGCAACGTCGAGCCCGGTGACCTTTTACCACCTCCGGCTGCACCTGCGCCGTCTGCGAAAAAAGTCAAAGCCAAAAAGGAAAAAATGGGCGCCGATGAGACATCAAAGCTCTTAGCGGCAAAGATCTCGCAACTGGAGCAGGATGCCGCGGGGGAGAAGGATCAAGAGATTGAGATTGGTCAGCGCGCACGATATCCTCGCATACCTCATGACTGACTAAAGCTGTATAGAGCGTGAGATCAAGAAAGCAACGAGAGACCTTAGTCAGCTATTAAACAACATAGAATCGCCAATGACCCGCATCGATACCGTCCACAAGAAATATACAGAGCTACTTGCAGATATGAAAAAGCTGGAGAGAGAATTCACGAAGACGAAGAAGAAGGCCGACCAGCAGCAAAAGGACCTTGACAAAGCAAAATCTGAGACCAACAAGACAACAATCATGAAGGATAAATTAGAGAAGCTTTGCCGTGAGCTGACGAAGGAGAATAAGAAGGTCAAGGTACGCATTTATTATGCCGGCAATTCTGAGGAGAAATTGCTAAACGTGGTGCAGGATGAGAACAAACGTCTAGAAGACAACGAAAGAAAAGCTCGTGGCGCTATCAACGACCGGCTTGACAATCTTCTTTGTGATGTACAGGACGTCATGGAATCTCGAGAAGTGGGTTCAGGGGAGAACCTGAATGCTGAGATGGATGAACTGTATGTTCAGCAAGCTTGCGTCCTGACTCCTATTCCTGACGAAAGTACAGATTCAGAACACGTTGCCGAGTCATTGCGGACCAGGCAGAGCTCCGTGAACAGCATTTTCGCACAATTCTACGTCACAAGGACGCCGAGATCCAGAATCTGTCTGCACGCTATGAGTTGGAGAGAAAAAAGGCCGAGACTGAAGCTACACGATGCCGAACATTGAGCGCACAAGTGTCAACATTCTCTCACACCGAGGCCGAATTGCGTAGTCAGCTGAATATCTACGTGGAGAAATTTAAGCAGGTAAGCCATCCGCGACTATCCTCCTTCGAACGACCCAAAGTGAATGACAGTATAGCAGGTCGAAGACACCCTAAATAACAGCAATGAACTCTTCCTCACCTTTCGAAAGGAAATGGAAGAGATGTCAAAGAAGACAAAGCGGTTGGAGAAGGAAAATCTTAACCTCACCCGGAAGCATGACCAAACGAATCGCAACATTCTAGAGATGGCTGAAGAACGCACCCGTGATAAGGATGAATTAAAAAAGCTTCACAAGAAGGAGTCACAGATGAGATCCATTATCCAAAGTATGCGTGAGCAGGGAAGAGCTCCGGCACCAGGACTTGAGCCTATCCTTGACGACGAAGGTACGGAGAGTGATTACGACGAGGAATATGAGGACGAAGATGATGGAAGCTATGACGAAGAGGAAGTTCTGGCGGCAGCTGAACCAACAGCTACCGAAGAAGCAAAACCCGTCTACGGACCAGAACCCCCACCATCTCTGTATCAGCCCACGACATCAAATGGGGGTACCAAGAGTATTGTCAATGGCGTGAAGCATTGATGGCATAGATCAGGGAGACACTGTTTGACCCGTTCTAAATCTTGGAGACTATGCCTGTACGCTTAGCCAAGCAACCAATGTACCAAACAAATATCATTCATCAAGAAAGTAAAAAAATTCCGTGCTCTGAAACATGACAACTATGTCTTTCCCTCTCGATGATCCGTCATCCAATCCGTCTCCCACGTAAAGTTCACAAAACAATCAAATAAATTCATAATGTAACTCCATAAGCTCAAGTAGCTTCCCGTCGACTACAACTTCGAATCCCGCTTCGTCCCAGGGTTCAAATACTCCTGACTCGAACGCAACATCTCCACTGCCTCCTTTACCATTTCCTCAACGATCTGTTTCGCCGGCTGAAAATCCCGAAATTTCTTGCGTTAGTCTCATTTTCAATCACTGATGTTTTCCCCTGAAGGAAGGGGAAGAAGAAGGGGAATGTAAGACGGACCTTAACATCGCCAATGGCCCCAGCAACCTGACCCATCAAAAAGGGAAAATCCACATCATCCCTTTCGTCCAAGAGATCCTGTTCCATCGGCACGATACCCTGTTCCGTCAATTGTTTGATCTTCTCGGGTTTCTGTTCCCAAGCGGCGATGTACTCGTTTCGTTTGACGCGGAGAGGTCTACCGGATATCACGAGGGTGCGTAGCGTGTCCTCGAAGGTCGCATCGATGACGGCTTGTTTGTGGAGTTGCGAGGATCCGGATTCGAGGGATGCGACGAACCGGGTGCCGACCCAGACGCCGGAGGCGCCGAGCATGAGAGCGGAGGCGAGGGAACGGCCGGTGGAGATACCGCCGGCGGCGACGACGAGGGGTACGCGGTGGGTTAAGGGGCTGAGGTGTTGGCATGCGATGTCGCAGACTGACGGGATGAGGATGCTCGTGGGGATATCGCCGGTGTGGCCGCCGCCTTCGGTGCCTTGGGCACAGATCTTCGGGGGAAGACAGGAAATGAGTATGGTTGGGCTTGTGGACTGGTATGGTTGGAACAAGGAACGGGAATGCAACATTATGGCCATGGAGATGGAAGAACAGAAGGTGAGACGACATGAGACATCAGAGGTTCAGATAGAGAGAGAGAGAGAGAGAGAGAGAGAGAGAAAGAAATATCATCTGCTCTTTGAAGGTCCGGGAAACTTACAATGTCAACGCCTCTTCTCAATGCCTTCTCCGCGTGCTTCGGATGCCCAACCATATTCATTATTAGAATCCCTGCTTCGTGAAGTCGCTTGATTGTCCTTTCTGGGGGAACACCAACAGCAGAAACAAACAACTTCGCCCCACTGCGAATTGTTACTTCGATCAATTCATCCAATTGGCCATTGGTATAATCATGATTGGTCTTTCGAGCCGATCCACCGACTTGAGGGAGGGCGAGGTCCACGGCGAAAGGGAGTGATTGGGAAGTGAGATGGGACTTCAGCTCATCGATGATCTGGAAGTGAATAAAAGGGGGTTGAGAATGAGTTATTGAGATAAGGAACAGGAAGTACTTAGGATTTTAGGGGTATAGAGCATGAACGAGGCCAAGAAATGGCCGTGGGTATGTCGAGCTGAAGACAAGACGTACTTCTTGTAATTGGTCCGGAGTATATCCCAGACCTCCTATACACCCTAAACCGCCGGAATTGGAGACAGCAGCTGCTAAAGGCCCGCCTGATGTCCGAGCCATACCGGCGAGGAGGATTGGAAATTTGATCCCCAGGAGGGAGCATAGTGGAGTTTGCAAATTAGGAATGGTATCATGTGGCAGAGACATGATGATGCGTTTTGTGGACGAAATTATCGCGAGAAGCCAACGTATTGCAGGAGAGAGATCGGGCAGAAAATGACACTGGAGACGACGAGAGGCAATTTGATGAAGATACCTTACATGTCATACAGAAACAGGAATGAAAACGAACCAAAAAAACGGAAATATTGAGGCCAAGTAGATACTTTTGTGTACCGAATTCACCGATGTGTGTTCTATCGTTGCCCGATTTGGGACCTGGTTGGACGACATCTGCTGTCTATGCCCCCTCTTCGTACACTTCAATATGTAAGCTGCCGAGGCAGTTGTCGATGTACTGTACGTGTACAGCGGAAATAGCAGCACCCCGCGTTTCGGGTAAGGCTTTGGTCTAAGGGTATATGCTAGCTTCAAGGCAAGGTACAGTAATAATAATGTATCCATGCCAGAATAGTGATCGTCAACATTCGTCTCGCCGTCGTGACGGACCTTAAATCTCTCCGAATCGCTGCCTCATGTGTCTACGAACACTACAGGTTTTGAACATGAGTATTGGCGTCTCGTTACCAAAGATCAAGAGTGAACAGATAGCTTTACCAAGTGCAAAACCGAGCAGAAGCACTTCCTGGACTTCACATTGACTGAATCCTACATGGGAATCGACCTGCCAGTAGTTTGCTGGACAATTCGAATGTTATAAGCGAACTATAAGCCGGTGCATGATTTTCGAATTCATGTGATTAAAACTGGTCACGCTCGAAGAAGCGCAAATACTGTCTTTTTTTTCATGAGCCTTCAATCTGGATATTTCGGATCTGAGGTTGTTCTCGTCCTGTCTCAAATGTCCGACAGATCTTATATGGGCTTTGTAAAAGAGCTCGGAACGTCGCTCTTGCTGACAGCGTACCCGTTTTGCTCCCAGTCTGCTTTGTATTCCTCTCTATATTTCTCAACAATTTGGGCCGTCATACCACTGCCTCCGCATACAATGATTATAACCTTGCTATCCTTCCCAAAGCTCCCTGTCTTCTCCTCAACAACCCGTTTGAAAAGGTCCGGCTTGTAACACATAGCCAGACTAACACCACAGGCTGGTTCGACCAGCATCCTCTCGTCATCTGCAAAGCGGCATACGCCCATTGCCGCGTCGGCATCGGACAACACCACGTCTTTGACGTTTGGTTTCTGTGCCATTTCCCACGTTCGTTGTCCAACACGAACGGCTCCAAGTGATGTGGCTATGCTCGTGATACCAGGAAGTGTTGTGAGCTCCCCCGCTTTGAGAGATGTACTCAAGCTGGAGGCTCCCTCGGTTTCCGTAGCAATGAGGGCAACGGATGACCAGCCTGGGGTGGACGAGAGACCATATTGGACGCCTGTGAAGAGGCCCCCGCCGCCCACGGAGCAGATGACGGCATCGGGAGGTGAGTCTGCCGGAAATCCAAACTCCGATAAGAGTTGTTCGCGGGTTTCCGTAATAATCTTGCTGTTACCTTCATACACCATTTCGTGTTCAAAAGGGGGGACGTAGACGCCCTCTATGCCTTTTCTTTGGGCTTCTGGGAGAACAACCTCCCGAAGGTACTTGTCGGCAAAGTACCAACTTTCACCGATCTGAATCACGGAACTTGCACCAGCAGATTTCAACTGTGCGATGACATGAGGCTTAGTGGTAATTGGCACGGCGATGGTGGAAGGGTATCCCAGCTTGGTGGCCGCTGTGACGCATCCTAAACCTGCATTGCCACCAGACGAACAGAAGAAGTGCATGGTTACCTTGGTGGTAGACGACTCATTCCGAAGTACATGCCGATAAACAACATTACCTGGGCCTCTGTAGAGTGTAAATCTCAGGAATAGACTCTGTATGAAACCGAGCACAATACAGAGAGAGGACATGACGAGCGCAGATTATAGTGAGACGCACAATAGACGCAAAAGCTTACCTCGACTTGAAGCTGCCTGAAGGTTGCAGGTTCTCAAGCTTCAGGAAAATTCTGCTGCAGGGGGTCAGCATATTTCCACACGGTTTTCGAGCAGACTTAAGCAGAATGCTCATGGAGAGGAGATAGCGCCATTGAACGACAAGAAACGCTGAACAAGGAACTTCATACCAATTGGCTGCTCTCGATAGTGCAGCAGATTCAATCAACGGGGTTTTTATCCATGGCGGTCGAATATTCTGTGACGCCATTGCGGTATGTGGGTGCAGTTGGTATCAATCCAGCCGCTCAGAAATGAAGATGTGTTTCTCGGTTTGTAGATGCATGTAACGGCATCAATCAACTACAGTAAAATCAACAGAGAACGGCACTGTATGCAGAATTCGTGAGGTGTATCTGCGTGAAACGGTGATTTATAGCAGTATGATTCATCAAGGGCCAGATCGTGAGCGTGTGGATTTATAGAATATTGTGCCTATTTACAAGAATGGTTCTCGACATAGGGCGCGCGCTAGTAAATGGGACAATGTAACATCCAGACAAGGAACCAAGTGGAACCGCAGTCAGAATCGTGTCAGATTCAGATGACAACCTACATCCAAAGCGCTATTTGACAATCTATCAGAATGAGGAAAGGAACGATGTTATAGGTAATGAATCTAAAATGCCAACAGTCGCCAAACGACTATCCTACAAGATCCCGGTGCCGTGCTATGCAATGCAAGAAAAGCTGAGATGAAGAAAAAAGAGGAAGTCGTGTGTCGAATATTTTCTTTACTTGGTGTCACAGTAACCAGGAGGCTTCGAGCCGGTTTCGTTGATCCAAGTGCTAATGGTGAGAGCCGTGGTATATACACACCCGATAGCGCCGAAAATGCAAAGCGCAATGTCCATGATTTGCTGGCGTCGACTCGAGGCACATGCTTTGAGATGTAGCATTGGCTTTGAAAAGTTAGCAAAGATTATCCCACACTGGAATCGAGATGACCATACCGGGTAGATATAAACCAAAGGCACACAAGCAAAGCTTCCAACCAATGCTACAAACTTGTCCAGATCACCTGCACCAACCAGTGCAATAACAGCACACAATATGACAAGGCAGAATCGGAATACGTTTTTCTTCCACTTGATATACCGATTGTATTTGCCACTTCTGGTGAACCATTCATTCTCCAAGATGCGGATGGCAGGGAACAATTGCAAAGGAGTGCTGAGAAGTATGGCCAACGAGTAGAGAAATTGCACCGCATTGACAAACTTGTTCTGTTGTGGTAAGTTCAGTAGGACAACGGTTTTGGTGGACGATCCATATGCCGCATAGGACAAGGCACCCATAGACATGAATACTATCGTGATGCCAATCATGACCATGGCCAGAACACCGGGAAATCTTTTAGGCTGCTTCATAGATTCTTGGATGGGAATGATCAGCCCTACGCCTTCGAAGGTAAATATTGCGGTACCGATGAATAGCGTCCAAGTCGACGAATTGAAAGCGGCGATATCAGCGATCCCTTCCTCGACAATAGTGGCGATATCGTAATAGTAAAGATATATGAGACCGAGCAGGATAAAGAAATCGGCTACCAACGCCGTAAATCCAAGCTTTGAGATATCGCGTACCAGACTGAGGGGTAGGAAAACAACCAATTGTAAGAGCACCATGAACTTGATATCAATGAACGACTTGCATTTCGAAACTGCAAGAACGAAAGCCTGCAAGTTCTCTGAGACGAAAACGATGTAGGCTGCAACAAAGCCCATCTGACTTATGACGATCGAGGTGAGGATAACGGCACGCATGTATTTTCCGTACAATGCTCCGCCAATGTCGCCGAAAGAGCCATCGACCTTTAGGCGGGCGTTGACGAGGAGGATGAAGCAATAAAAGCTGAGTATAGCCACTCCCAAAAGCACGAGATTTGAGAAGAGCATGCCTCCATTGAGGTAAGCTTTGGGAAGAAAGAGGACACCCGTACCAACGAAGGACTTTAGGAGTAGTAAAGCGGCTCCCCAGCTTGTTGTAGTTCCCGTTTGTCGTTCTTTATGTTTCCTTCGTCGTTTTCCAGGCGTCCCAGGGCCAAGCAGAGCGCTGTCTTCAAGTGGCTCACCATCGCTTCCTTGATCGCCGTAATCAATGTGGTCTTCCCAGGCTTCTTCGAAATACTCATCAGGCTCCAGTACCTCATCATCCTCTTCCAGCTCTTCGCCTGCAAAATGGCCGTAGAGCGTCAAGAACTCCAAGAAGTTGTTGGTGAGAAGCTTGGGATTCGGCGCTCTTCCTGCCGAGCTTGGTCCATCGTCATACACGGTTGTTCCACGACCCGATGGCGAAGGACTATCTGCGGCCTTCCGAATGAAGTGCCGTCGGAAACCACCAGGTATCTTAATTGCATTGATGTCGACGACTTCACTTTCGGGTTCTGGTCGAGTAACGTTGAAACTTCTGCTCCGTTGCTTCCTAGAGCGCTGAGTGCCTCCCTCGCTATCTTCGGCCCATCTATAAATCGGGCGGGTGACATCGCCGCCTTGAAGTTGTAGACTCGAGAATTCATCATCTTGAGCAATGGGCCCTTGAACAGAGCGCAATGAGCTTCCATAACGACCAACGTTGTTTGCGCCTTGAACTAGATGGCGTCTTACAACCTCTGGGTCTTCGTAAGTTCCGGCAGGACTCCCACTGACCGATCTGTTATCGAATGATCCATAATTGCTTTTGACGGGTTTGTCAGGAAGTATAGCTGGTGAGGCAGCTCGGATCGTTTGCACGCTCGTTCCAGGAGATCCGGTGTCCTTTCTATCCCTCAGTGCCGCAGTCAATGATGATGGTCCAGGGCCAAGTGACGAAGGTGTAGTCCCCAGGCCTGGAAGTTCAACCATTTTGTCTCTGTCCGCTGCCACTTGCGCTGGAGTTGGAATTTGTTTCACAGTCGGAGTGCCTGCTACACTCGACGGTACTGGGGAAGCCAGTCGTACGGTTGAAGCTCGACGCGGGCGATTGAAGGACGAAGGAGTAGGCGATTGTTGGCGCGATTTCCCATTAGGACTTCGCCCTCGAATCTCGACGGGTGCGGAAGAGGTCGGTGGAGTTGAAGACATTGTAATGCAGATTCTTATCTATAGGCCATTCCAGTCGGGTTCAATGCTCACACGCACGGTGGGGAGGTTCGTAAATTCTGCTAATTGATGGATTGATTTCGACAGGTGGTTAGGGAAAAGAAGAGAAGGAATCAGAAATGACCTCCTGTATATTGTCTAATGAAATGCACGAGATTAATAAGGTATTGTCGTCTATTGGAGTTGAGATCCCTGTTCGGAGCGAGAGACGATGATGTTAGAGCAGCTGATCTTTTGGTCGCAAGGCACTCTCTCTCACTCATTCACACACTGTGGTGAGGCAGGCCTAAGCTGCTTGCAGGATCTCCAACCGAACCAAACCAAACCACTTGCAAGCGAAAAAGTCAAACAATGTGAACCCTGACGCGTATTCCTCGGTAACGGTAATTTTACACGATTCTTCCCCATGTCTCTCCTCTCTCCAGCGACTCGAGTAATCAGATTGTTGTTGGTACTGTAACTCGTTTTCATCTGTTACCGACGGGCCCTCCCGTACTCGATCATCTGACGTCGTGTTTCACGAAGTCTTGGTGCTTGACCATTGGACAATAATATGTAGAATTTAATGATTGGCATTCCACGCTGTTCGTCAATTTTAATGTTGTACAGTTGGACAATTGCTCCTCTTCCAACATCTGATTCCAACACGTCGTGCATTCGCCCTTTTTCAAGATTTGGATCGTGTTATGCGTTATGAGAAGCTAAACTAATGTAAAGAGCATCGAAACAGTCGTTCATCTCTATTGATAAACGTAAACAGACCAAGACGACGACTACCCCGTCGTGAAACTGCAGCAAAGCTGCCCCGTCCTTTCATGTCTAAGTTAGGGAAATCATGGCAGACCAGGGAGGAACACCGGCGGGATCCCAGCCTGTGCGCCCGGGGACCTTGAAACGTGGCCGCTCAACCTTCACTACGAAGACCGCGCAGGAAGATGCTTCACGGTTGTCCAGACGTTTCTCATTGTCGAATTCTGGGACACCAGAAGCTCTTGATCGTTCCGCCTATGGAGATAGGCGTATAACGTCTAACAATACCTCCAACAGTAACCGTGGCAATACTTGGCGAGGTGGCCTTCCGAGCTGGATACGCAAAGCTTCTGATATCTTTCGTCTTGGCGGCTGGCGCAGGCGCAGCAGAAATGCCGGAAATGCCAGTCACTCAAACGATGGTGGTCGTTTGGATGACGAAGCCTCCTTAACTACCCCCCTCCTGGGTAATGGGGGAAGAAGGAAATCCCCATCACCCAACCTTAAGCCTATTTTCAAAGCCGATGAAGGATCTGAGAAGCTCGGTACTTTCTCTGGTGTCTTTGTGCCTACCACTTTGAATGTGTTGAGCATTCTAATGTTTCTTCGCTTCGGCTTCATCCTTGGCCAGAGCGGACTGCTTGGCATGCTGGCCCTATTGGTGATTGCATATTTGATCAACCTTGTTACAACTCTTTCTATATCTGCAATTGCTTCCAATGGAACAGTCCGTGGTGGTGGTGCATATTACCTCATCTCTCGTTCTCTAGGTGCTGAATTCGGTGGCTCTATTGGTCTGGTATTCTATCTTGTAAGTCTACACGCTTCGAAAATCCACCCGAAAGGCAGGCCCCTCGGGGCAAACAGAGCTGCAAAATATACGACTAGAATAGAGTTTGCTGATATGACTAGGGGTTTGTATTCAATACAGGAATGAACTCTGTTGCGCTTATTGATTGTTTATTCGAGAACTTTGGCCTCACCTCCGGAGATTGGTACAATGTTTTACCGCAAGACCTCGGCTTCAGATATTTGTGGACAACCTGTGTTCTAGTGCTCTGTACCGCTGTTTGCCTAGCTGGGAGCTCTCTTTTCACAAAGTGTAGCAATGCCCTATTAGTCATCCTCCTCATTGCTACATTCTCGATACCCTTTTCCGCTCTCTTCTTGAGCCCGTTCAGCAATTCCAAACAACATATTCAGTTCACAGGGCTTAGCCTGCGTACTTTGATGGAAAACCTGACCCCACATTTCACGAAACATGCAGCAGGAAGTCAGATTGATACCAAAGAGAACTATCCCGATCTCTTCGGTATTCTATTTCCAGCAACAGGTGGGATTTTCGCCGGAGCAAGCATGTCTGCTGATTTGAAAAACCCTTCAAAATCTATCCCGAGGGGAACACTGGCTGCTCTGGGCGTTACATTCGGTTTGTATACTATCGTCGTACTATCAATGGCTGCAAGTATCACAAGAGCCTCGCTATATAGCAACGTCAACGTCATACAAGATACCAATGTCTCCGAAATTTTGGTCTTTCTAGGGGAAATAGCAACATGCCTTTTCTCCGTACTGATGGGCATCATCGGCCCCGCCAAATTGCTTCAAGCAATCGCCAGAGATGACTTGCTTCCGGGCCTGAAGTTCTTTTCTCAAGGCACAAAGGCGAAAGATGAACCTATCTATGCTATAATCCTTACCTTTGCCATTTCACAGGTCACTATACTGTTTGACCTGAATCGCCTTGCCTCCCTAGTCGCAATGACATATCTAATGACTTTCCTGGCCACAAACCTTGCTTGCTTCCTCCTCACGGTTGCTTCGGCCCCAAATTTCCGACCTTCATTCCGCTATTTCAATCGATGGACCGCAGCAGTTGGAACGCTGGTCAGTGGTGCCAGCATGTTTTTTATCGATGGGCTTTATGCAGGAGGATGTATTTGCATCCTCGTGGTACTATTCGCTCTAATCCATTTCACGGCTGTTCCGAGGTCATGGGGGGACGTTTCTCAAGCCCTTATATTTCACCAAGTTCGGAAGTATCTTCTAAGACTACGGCAAGAGCACGTAAAGTCTTGGAGACCTCAAATTCTCCTCCTTTTGAATGATCCTCGACGCGGTTACAAACTCATACAGTTTTGCAATTCTTTGAAAAAGGGCGGTCTCTACATTCTCGGCCATATTATCGTTTCATCTGACTTTGGGAATGCTGTACCTGAAGCAAGGCGCCAACAGACCGCTTGGATGAAATTGATTGATCTCTCTAGGATCAAGGCATTTGTGAACATAAATATTAGTCCGAGTGTTGAATGGGGAGCCCGAAACCTAGTCTCTGCAGGACTCGGCGGTATGCGACCGAATATTGTGGTTTTAGGCTTTTACAATCTCGATGCATATAGAACGACCCAGTCTATTCCAGAGCTTGCAAAAGCATCACCGGAGACATGGGATCTAGAAGCTATCAATCAAGAACAACAAGCAAGCACCAAGAAGAGGCGGCGGCGACGATCAAAAGCCGATGCCGCTAAACCAGGTCCTACGGAATCATATCGCTCTGAAGGCCTACAGGATATCCAAAGCTACATAACTGTCCTCGAAGACTTGCTTCTCAATCTACGAATGAATGTTGCAGTGGCCAAAGGCTTCAGAACGCTCGAGCTACCATACCAAACATCTGAGGAGCGCAACACGAAGAAATTTATCGATTTGTGGCCTATCCAGATGTCAGCAGAAATCTCGGAAGGAGACCAGAGTGTGTTGACCACTAACTTCGATACATATACCCTTGTGCTTCAGCTTGGTTGCATTCTTGCTACAGTCCCGTCGTACAAGAGGGCATATACTTTACGAGTCCTGGTCTTTGTTGAATACGAAAATGAAATTGAGTCAGAGAAAGCAAGGGTCACAACATTATTGGAAACTCTTCGCATAGAGGCAGATGTGGTGGTACTCTGGCTTGCATCTGGGAATATCAAGTCTTATGAAACCATCGTCAACGGGATAGATGGAGGAGATTCCAAAGTGGAGAAGGTCCTCGGTGATCAGGACTGGTGGACAGAAGTCCAAAAGTATCGAGGTACTATCTCTGACCCTAATGCTAGACTGGCAGATGGTATCAGTCAGGCTGAAGACCTCCTTAATAATGCACCTTCCTGGCCCATTTCATCTTTTCAACAGGGCCGAAGGGATGATGCCCCACGCTTCAACGGATTGAGACGATTGGTAAAGAGTGCCAAAAGGCGCCGCTCTATGAGCAGCCTGAGTTCCTTGGGCGTCAGTCTAGGAATGAGAACGCACCGACTTCCAGAAGAAATGCTAGACTTTCATAACAGTGGGAGCGAGGACACTGGATTGTCGGACTCCGATTCCGAATCTTCCACTTCTGACGGATCTGAGGTAGGAACTCGCAAGACCGCGAGCGAGAATGATGAGAATCACAACCATACCCAAACTATGGGACATTCCAAAACCTTATCCGGTTCATCACGAGCTTCGTATGGCAGCAGCAGGCGAAGCTCGAGAGCAAGTCAGCAGAGGAAACGCTCCGGAAGGCATGCTGCTAATCGAAGGTCTGGAAACAGTTCTCTCGTGGCCAGTCCAAGGTTACGTCCGGTGTCGTCGGAATCAAACATTCCTTTCACTCGGTCACACCGTACCAAACCTATAGAAGAGGACATCGATTTAGAAAACCAGAGATACGAAGATTTCAGCGAGGGCCTAGATCTTCATACACGACCGGTCAAGATTGGTCAGTCTGATGGTGACGAAGATGCACCGGGACCGTCAATCATGTTCAGTAACGTGCCAACTCCTCCTCGAGCAGAAGTTAGCCAATCAAACCATGCTCAACAATCCATTTATCAAAGGAAAGTTAGTGGGCAGAGTTCCCGAGCATCTGGATTCCCTTCAGCTGCATCCCTACCCTTGTCTTTCAACGATTTACCATGCCGTGCTCAACACCTAATCTTGAATGAGCTTATGTTGCAACAGAGCAAGGATACGGTTAGTATACGAGGGTTCCGTACGTAGACATGACTGACATGACTATAGGCTGTGCTGTTTAGCACTCTCCCTGCTCCTTTAGAAGGAACGTCTAGAAGTGAAGCAGATTGCCTATCATATCTGACCGACTTGGAAGTTTTGACTGAAAATCTCCCTCCAACTCTTCTTGTTCACAGTAATAGTATGACAGTAAGTATCCATACATCCTTCTCTACAGTCGAGATGGCTGCTTAGCAGCCCTTCTTTTCGGTCCTCGTTTTTTTTTGAATATCGAGCTAGATTTTTCTGTTCTTTCTCGTACACAACTAATTACATTTTCCGTAGGTGACGACAAACCTATGATGATCATATGAGACCCCATTTGATATCCAACCCGTCAGGATATGCAATCTGGTACATTTAGCACCATTTGGGAATGAGCATCTATATATGTGCAATCGACTACAATTCCAAATTTTCTAGAAGGCTTTCTCTATAGCAAATTGACCAGTGAAATCACATCCAATTGACCGCCACATGTCGAAACTGAATTGATGTTGTCCTCCTTCCCTTTTCGTGCGCTGCGCTCGCTCCGGATCCTGCCCAATTTAGTCGAATGTCCCCGCTTTTCATCTTCATACATTGTTTTCACATCCTTCTATTTCTCGGTGATTGTTTCGTTTTTTGATACGACCATGTTAAAACTTCAGCCAAGACTACGACAAGGTGAGAGAGTTCCCGTCGGTTAGTCCGAGGTCTGAAGGGTTGAAAATTGAAATTGAAATGAAATGAAATAAAAAGAGAAAGAATGTATATAAACATATCATTTCCTCATATCTTTTCTTTTTCCTTGGTTACATCTTGATGATAATTTGGGGAATTTTTGGTATGTATGTATGTATGTATGTATGTATTCTGCTTGCTTGAATTTAAAAGTGACATTGGAAAGAGAAATGGAAAAAGGAAAACAGGATCAGAAATGGAATTGGTTGGAGATAAAATATTTACCTGCTATTACTCCTTCTTCTTCTTTCTACGAACTATTACTGTAGATAGTAGTATGCATGCATACCTAGGTATAACTAGTATACTCCTAGTGAGTTAAACCTGAGCGGCTCTATATGCCCAAAACCCCTTTCTAATCCGATCCCATTTCCCCGCCAAATCGATGATCCAGATATCCTTGGCTTCCTGGATTTTTCCTTGTTCGAGATAACAATCTGCGAGGAAGGAGAGGGCGTGGGTGGATTTTACGTTCTCGCGTGGTGTGGTACGAATATTCGAGTCGGGGGATTTGTCTGGGGTTTCGGGAATTTGGTTGTCAGGTGGAAGCATACCGGCGTATTGTTCTGCAAAGGGTTGGAGGTCGGATTGAGTGGTGGAACCGACAGAGGAGGATTTTTCAAGGAGGGCTCGAAGATAGGACCATGGTGAGGGGTTTTGAGGTGCTAGGTGGATTTTGTTACTGGTGTAGGCGATTTCTCGATCGAGGATATCGAGGTCGATGATTTGAGTCGTCGTTGTGGAGGCTTCTTCTTCTTCTTCTTCTTCTCCTCCTGATTTTGGTATCGACGAGGTTTCATCACGACCGAAACAAAGGAACCATCTATGATTCCAAGCGGAATTGTTGCGGACATCACGAGTAAGAAATGATTCGACGGAAGAAAATTCCGAAGGCGAGTCCCAGAGGGAGAAGTGTCGAACCAGCCATTGACGGTAGGTCCATACATGGTAATTCTTGGTGTCGAGTAAGAGGATGCAGTCAAGAAAGGCGGGTTCGGTGGGAGGTGGAGATGAAAGTTTGGACATAATTGTTTGACGATGGTGCCTAGGTGGTAGAAGCGAAAAGGATCAGTAGAAGATCCAGGAGAGACTTTGTTGGTAATGCCGTTCCCCTTTTAGAATAGACGAGAGACCGTATGTACATGAAAACCAGCCAGTATTGGCAGTACACATGGAAGTCCTTCAAACAGTCATGCCTCGAGTTCCATGGCCATAATGCTCAAATGCAAACACCTCCGTCGTCAACAAAAAATCGATAGACCCCCCTATACAGATTCCCATAGCAGCGGCCCGGCATCCCAGTCCCCCTTGCCCAACAAGAACGAAAGCAAAGATAAATGCCAAAAGAAAAGATGGAGAGAATAGGAAAAACTCACCAAATCTGATAATTCTTCAAACTTTCCTCCGCAACCCTCTCTACCCACAGTAGTTCCTCTCTACATCTCTCCTCCACCGTCTTCTCACTCCGCTCACTTCCCTCCACAACGATCTTCGCCCGGTACAACCAAACCGTATAATGCGCTGGATTATACTTGATCACATCCTCTGTCAACGCCAACGCTCGTTCCGAAAGTTCGGTTTTTGCCATGATGGCACGCAGATACGACATAGCTTCGGAGTAGTGCGGCGGGTAGGAGATGGCGGCAAGGGAGGTGCCGGGGAGATCGGGGGCATCGTTAAGGGGGATGGGAGTGATATCGGACCAGAGAGGGGAGGTGCTATAAGATATTTGGGTTGGGGGGGAAGGGGATGAAGAGGATGAGGTGGTAGTGGACATGGTGATTTTGAAGATGGAGGTGGAGGGGAATTGGGGGTTAGGTTTTATGCTGAGGAGGTCATGTAGATCGAAAATAGGGTCGATAATTGATTTTATACTCGAATAAACAAGGCTTTCTCGGGAATCGAAAATGATTCTCGATATAACTATTTGAATTGATGTGCTGTGATTATCAAGTTTACGTGTGACAAAATGAAGGGTTGATGAATTGACTGATTAGGTAAGTTTTGAGGTTGCTCGAGAAAGTGGAGAGCTCGCAATTTCTGGGGGTTCAAAGAGAACAATACGAACACAGCTATTGTCTCATTCCCTGTCTGATACAATGGAGAGTTACGACAAATCGAAATGGCCTGAGGTTGCTGCCTACGGAGGAGTTCAAGCAGAAAGAATTGAATTCGCGAATTATCAATTATTACTTTGATCATGCTACAGACCATGACGACTATCCCTTGACCTCAAATCGTACAAAGCTCTTGCATACACTCCCAGCGACCATTTGGTGGGATCAGTGCTTTGCAGCACGTAACATAGTAAAACCCCAAACGCCGTTGCTTCCGCAAATGCTGTAGAAATTTTCAAGCAAATGAACATCCTCCTCTACTTCGCTTCGCCGTGTGCTGCTAGTTTAGTTCCAGAACTTCCATTCAGGCCGTTTCTCCATACCACCAACTCCACATAATTTTTCGATATCGTCTGAATCCGCTGCCGCGAGGAACTTTGCCTGGGTGATCTCTTCACCGCCAAATTCGTCACTGCCGTTATGGAGCACAGCAGGATAGAGGACGCCAACGCCATCCCCTCCAAGAGTTGTTCGATATTGTTCAAAGCCAGCAGCCGCGAATTTTGCATCGAGTTTCCTGATCTCGGCAGCGCTTGTCCCGGGCTTCAATAGTGTGATAGCGCACCCGCCACCACCGGCTCCAGTCAGCTTTGTCCATCCGATTCCGGCATAGTCAACCATTTCTCTGATCAATTCTAACCTCGGATGCGAAACACCTAACGAGACAAGCAGACCGTGGTTGACTGTGAACAGTTCTCCCAAGTGTTCAAGACCTTCAGCCCCTGTTGGATCAAAGCCATCTTGGTTCACAACGTTATGAGCTGACATGGTGACATGGTCAATACTGTCCAAGGTGGCCTCGGTAACGGAAGGATGCTTTTTCTTTAGTGCGGCCACTTTCGCAACTTCAATCGAAGTTGATCTGGGCTGCCTCGTATTGACCAAGAGTAAAGGTAGTTCTGGGAAGTTTTGTAAGGGTGTCACGGTTGGTGGTTCTGCGTAATTCGACCTCTTAAATAACACGGCTTTTCCTTTTGTGGATACTGTGTTGTCAACGCCACTGGGGTTCCCGTGGATAGCGAGCTCGCCGACGAATGCCCAGCGATTGATACGCTCTAGTTGCACTTCGCATTCCTCGATCGGCTGATCACCATGTGGACCAGAAAGCACATGGATCTGCTTCAGCAAGGCGGCACTGATGCAGACACAGACGCTAGCACTGCTTCCCAGCCCTGCTCCGGTCGGGAGGGTCGATCGGAGAGTGTATATACAGGCTGGTGCGGTGCGCGAGCTTATGGAACAGAAGAGATATAGAAAGGATAAAGCTGCTCCTTGGCAAACCTTTCGTGCAGATTCCGAGAGGTCAGGCGAAACATCAGCAATGTACCCTTTGAGTGCGGTGACCAAGTCCTCATCCAACGAAGTGACCATGTCGTAGTAGCGTTTCTTCTTCTCTGTCTTCATGAAATGCTCCCAGGGTAGCGATTCGATGTCCCAGGTGTGGTTCAGTCCGATGTCTGGAAAGATCAACTGAATGGTTCGGTGACTTTTCGAGAGTGCTGTGACCAGCATGTAGGACCGCAGAGAAATCGCCGCCGCTATCGCTGCTTTACCATACACCACGGCATGTTCACCGAAGACGATGACTTTGCCTGGAGCAGAGACCATGAAGGACGGTGCCATGGGCGAAGAAGCCTTTCGGTCATGTGGTGGTCTGTCGAAGCTCCCCATTTTTTCGCTGCGAATTACCATTTGCCAGAGAAATGTGCAAGATGAGCTATGGATGTCAGGAAGGGAACTGGATTAATTATTTTGATCGAGGTGGTTCAAGAAGCGAACGGGTTCCAGAGGATAATGGGCGCGATCACGAGACCGACGCCAGCAAGCGAACAACACAAGTAATAAAGCCCATTCATCAATTTAGAATGCAATGAAACGAGCGTTGATCCAATCTATCTATCACCCTTGGAACATGATAGTTTGTTCTGAATGGGGGTGAAAGAGCGTGTCGGTTGTACACATGAGGTGTTCCGTGTGGTTTGTGGTTTGGTTACTCCTGATACATAGTAATATCGAATCGAGCAAATTGGAGGCTCCGTCTATTCAACACTTTACCTGAGATACTGTAACTTTTTTACTTACAGTACTTAGGGTTGTTCGCATCAATAGGGCACCTTTAAAAGGGCCGTGTGGGTGTTAGGTTTTGATGGCTTGTGATTGGTCACTTGTCAACCATCTCTGGAACTCTGGGGTTCCGGAGTGGGCTGAGAAAATGGTTCTTCACCCCAATTACAGTAATAACCGTAATTACAGTAATGCATCAACCACTCAACATATACTACTCTGTATGTACCTAACAATACCACGATGGTACAGTACAGTCAGTATATGTACCCTGTTTTCACTCGAGACATGTACTTTCCTGGACCTGCGGACTATATTACGAGCATTTTGGCATTTTGATAGATGATGCACGGCATGTGTTACTTTGAGGCCGATGGACGAAGATCGGTTGAAATTGATTTCAGATTTCTATGGCACATAAAAGTCGACAATCGCTCCTAAACACCAATACCATGCGCCTATCGCTGACCTGATGCCCGTGTGTATTCATCCTGTAGGGATCCCAAATGTACAAATCCAAATCCAGTTCCAGTTTCGTGACGGTTCATTGCTCTCGATCTCAAAGGGTATCCCAAACCCAAATTGCGCGCCAACACCAGACGTATCAGAACGCAGCAAAACTTCAGCGGCCCAGCCAGATGATTTCGATCCAATCTTCAACTCGTTGACGATTCTTCGCAATCTCCTCGTTGGCCCTCCACATGTCGATATACAGCTGATGAATATTGCCGTCGACCAGTTTTGCATCTTGCAGATACCAACGCTTCTTGTCGATCCCGGGTACCACCTCCCGTCTGAGGGGACCGAGTTGCTGAACGTAATCGTCAAATTCGGGCATGCCCACAGCTTCCCACCATGTGGCCTCACGGGCAGCGAAGTCGATGTCATCCACACCAGGGTGGATTCGATATCGGACAATCGAGTAGCCGTTGGTCAAGACAAAGAACTCACGTTGCGTCTCCTCCGGGCTGCTGTCGTATGAGTCATTGGTGGCCTCGACCTTTCGATCAAAGACATAACGGTGCCGAACCGATGACTCTCCGGCTACAGCTTTGACTGCGGCCATCTCCACCACCGGAGTTGGTGCCCAAGAATCATTGGTCCAATGATGAAATGAATAGATCGGACGGCCATCCTCATAGATCCCAGCGGGAGAACCATGGACATCGAACTGACGCAGTTCGGACCAAATAGTCAACTCAAGGTCTGGCTTGACCTTCTCTAGGCATGCCCAAACGTGGCAGTCACCACCAATGGTTCCATTCGTGGGCACAACATCTGACCCCATGCAATACTCGTAATTGTCATGCAGAGCTTCGAGGACCGGTAACGAGACTATGATCCCACCACCTCCGTACGGGAATCGACCTAGGTTTTCCAAATGATGTGTCTTTTCCGACCAGGCGCCGTAAAAGTGATCTTGTTCGTGGTTCAAGCCCTTCAATCTCCGACCGAGAGAGCGCAAAGACGGCATGTAAGTATCGTCGTCCGTCCAGATGATCCATTTCGTATGCGGTCGATGATTCTTGATGTGGTAGCTGAAGGTCTCGGTCAAAGTGAAATACGATTCGAGAAAGGGTAGGTTCGTTGGATACAGAGTAATGTCCAGGCCCCGTTCGCGCATCGACTGTTGTTTGCTAGGGAGATCTGGGGCTTCCGGGACGAGCGCGATCATGGACGCATCTGTCCCTTGGAGCTGAGACAGCAATGAATCGAAGGTGTTCTCTATCCGGTCTACTGTTGTTGCAACGCCGATCAGGATTGGCGCGGTCAACTCGACAGGCGGATCGCTTTCCAGCGTTACCGTTGCAACATTTGATTTCTTGCAAGCATTGTTACTCTCGGGCGTAAACGCATCGCCATGTGGTAAACCAAACGACTCTAGAAAGGGCCTTTCAAACTCGAAGAGGTCGTCGTCTGGCTTGGCGTCAAATCGTGGACGAATGACACCTCTCGAGTAACGTCGTACATTTCGATTCGCAGGTATCGGGAACGCCGAGCGTTCGTAATCGCAGTCGAGAAGAGAATCTGCCAATTCTGCTGAGATTGGCTGATAGTTTCTCCGATATAGATAAGGAAGTAGTAGAAGACCAAGTATGAAGGCAAATGCGACGGGAAGCCTGACCATCAATGCTTGGGTGATCATTGTGTGGTAACAGTCTTTCACCAGATTTTGCGATTCAGACAAGACAGGAGATGAAAACACCGACTCAAATGTATCCCATGGGTAAATCGACCACACATGAGAATGACGCTTACGGTGAAAGGAGAACAACAAGGGGATGTTGGATAGGACAACAAACAAAACACAACTTCACCCTGGTCCCATGTTTTTCTAATCTGCTACTAGAACTACGCATTAGGGACACCCAGACCTGGGTCCATTATTTTGTTCATCGGGTTGATACTTTCTTTGTCTGGCCGGGCTGTGAAGAGTTTCGAAACTATGCTGCTTTTTCGCCCGTGTTGATTACCTGGCACTGGAGAAAAGGGAGATCCACAAATGACGAATGCGTGGGAATCGTTCGCCATTGATCACCTCCATCCATCCCATGAAATGATTGACATGCGTGGCCCATAGAAACGGCACACCACGCCAACAGGAAAAGCGACCGTGCATCGTGTTTGCTGTACATACCTGTAGTAAGTCGAGTTCTGGCATGGATCACCGTTTCAGAGGCGATGGAGCCGACAATCTTTTGTTCCTGGTTTGTTTGGTTTCCGTGTTAACACTTGCCGTTTTCTTGTTTTGGCGCCACCGAAGATGAGCTGAGCTCAGGAAAATCATCTGGGACGTTGCTCAGAAGAGACCAGAAGATCGTCCAGCTAACGAAATTAGGGATGTCTCGGAAGTTTTTTGTTCAGACGTCAAGATCGTGATCGCTATCAGTCCTTATGCAAGTCACGCAATCACAATTTACTGCCGCAAGTACATAATACTATGGTACAGTACATACTCTGAGGGATCATAATCTGTTACGATACCGAGGGTCGTGAGAAAGGAGATTGACAGCAGCGATACTAATCTGGTATCAGAGGATGTCCGAGCAGCATTTCAATCCGTCTTCTGCCATCGTGAGAGATGGTCTTTTGGGTTCATAGGGCACAGTTACCATACATTGGCCAAGAAAGGTGATTTCAGAAGGAAATGAAGAGTTGAAAACACAAGAAAGCCTGGTTGCTCGGCAGGGGTTGGCTTGACGCTTCTGTGACGTACTCTGGCACTGCACTGCCGGCATCACGATAACAATCACTGATTTATGTAATTAATATCACCGTGAGCTACAGTACAGCTTCATGCCTGAATCACCGTTTGCATCTCTTCTTGAAAGAAGTTAATGAAAATGAGATACTGTACGTTTCAGGAGTGCATCTTGCTCTTTTCATGATTTAATCAACGACTGCCATGCCATGCCATGCCATGCATCATACCGTATCGCAGTCGCCCTCTCATCGCATTGCTCCCATGAGATTTTCTTATCAAAGGGAATGACAACCTTAGTTATGTACCATAGTACAGCGGACAGGGAGAGTACTACTGCTTTCTTGGTCGTTGTCGCAATTCCTCTATTCTCGATTCAATCTGTGCAGGACTACAGACTACAGAAAAGAACTCCTAACCCATCTTCCTATGGTTCGGTATTCCAGTGGACTCGTCAATCAATAACAGAACAGCGAGATAAATAAATTACAGCAGTCAATAATTACAGACCCGACCCAAACAATCATCTTCATTTTGTTTTGGGGGGTTTTACAGTACTTTACAGTATTAATTAGTATTCAGCAGTCCGCGGGAACAGTCGACGCTATCGATAGATTGAAAGTGGGAAAGAAAAAAAAAAAAAAGGGTAAACGTTGTGGGGACAAATCCCAACGAGGGGCACTCGTCAATGGCGGGACAATGACAAAATTGATTGTACGGGGACCAGTACAGTAGCACAGCAAGTCAACGGGAGAGGCACTTTGGGACTCTGAATATAATATCTTGTTCGACTGTCTAGGTCTACATTTAGAATCACAAACCCGGTTCTCATTTCAGTCGAGAGTAGCTCATCGTGACATGAGACCCCAGAGATAACAAAGCATCAATCTCATAACCTTGTAACGCCCTTGCACCCTCCAATCATGGCATCGCAAAAGACAGGTATAGATGTCTCCCCGCATTGGCTGCTTCTTGCTGGCATTGACTGACCGTTCTGCTTCTACCATTCAGCCATCATTTCGGTATACGATAAGACTGGCCTTCTGGATCTGGCAAAGGGCTTGGTCAAGAACAACGTTCGTCTTCTGGCCTCCGGTGGAACCGCAAAACTGATTCGCGAAGCTGGCTTCCCAGTCGAGTATGTCGTATCAGCACTCAACCGCACCCCCCGGAGTTGACTAACAGACTTGCAGAGATGTCTCCGCCATCACCCATGCCCCAGAGATGCTCTCCGGGCGGGTCAAGACCCTACACCCCGCCGTTCACGCTGGTATCCTGGCCCGCGACTTGGCCTCCGATGAAAAGGATCTGGCCGATCAGAACATCAACAAAGTTGACTATGTCGTGTGCAACCTTTATCCCTTCAAAGACACAATCGCCAAGATCAATGTCACGATCCCAGAGGCAGTGGAAGAGATCGATATCGGAGGTGTCACCCTGCTCCGGGCGGCAGCAAAGAACCATACTCGAGTGACAATCCTGAGCGATCCGCTAGACTATCCCCACTTCCTCGAGGAGTTGGATCAAGGGGAGGTGACAGACACCAGCCGCAAGCTCTACGCCCTAAAAGCTTTTGAGCATACCGCCGATTACGACACTGCCATCTCCGACTTCTTCCGCAAGAAGTATGCCGGTGACGGAGTCCAACAGCTAACATTACGATATGGCGCCAACCCTCACCAGAAACCTGCTTCGGCCTTCGTGAAGAGTGGAAAGCTGCCGTTCAAGGTCTTGGGTGGGTCCCCCGGCTATATCAATCTTCTAGATTGCCTGAATGCCTGGCCCCTCGTGAAGGAACTCCGACAAGCCTTGGACCTCCCAGCGGCTGCAAGCTTCAAGCACGTCTCACCTGCTGGCGCTGCTATTGGCGTCCCATTGAGCGAAATTGAGCGCAAAGTATACATGGTCGACGACATCGATGGCCTTGCTGAATCCGGGCTGGCTCAAGCCTATGCTCGTGCCCGTGGTGCTGATCGCATGTCCAGCTTCGGTGATGTCATTGCGCTCTCCGACAGATGTGATGTCCCAACAGCCAAAATCATCTCACGAGAAGTGTCCGACGGTATCATTGCACCAGGATACGAGCCCCAAGCTCTTGAAATCCTCAAGAAGAAGAAGGGCGGTAAATACCTCGTTCTAGAAATCGATCC
Source organism: Phaeomoniella chlamydospora (assembly GCA_001006345.1). Lineage (NCBI taxonomy): Eukaryota > Fungi > Ascomycota > Eurotiomycetes > Phaeomoniellales > Phaeomoniellaceae > Phaeomoniella > Phaeomoniella chlamydospora. The sequence goes on along the minus strand of LCWF01000006.1, from coordinate 180,331 downwards.
CAACTATGAGCCACCAGCGCAAGAACAACGCACCGTCTACGGCGTGACCCTCCAACAGGGTCGCAATAATGCTCAGATAACTCCAGAAAACACTTTCGGTGGTATCATCGTGCCCAAGGACTCTCCAGCCCTCCCTGACTCCGCTCTTCGAGATCTCACTGTGGCCACTATTGCCCTCAAATATACTCAATCCAACTCCGTCTGTTACGCACTGAATGGTCAAGTCATCGGTCTGGGTGCCGGTCAACAAAGCCGAATCCACTGTACTCGTCTGGCCGGCGACAAAGCAGATAACTGGTGGATGCGATTCCACGAGCGAGCCCTGAACCTGAAATGGAAGAAGGGAACCAAGCGAGCCGACAAGAGCAACGCCATCGATATGCTCTGCAGCGGTCAACTCCCTGCCAAGAACGAAGTCGAACAAGCCGATTTCGAAAGGAATTTCGACGAAGTGCCCAAACCATTCACAGACGAAGAACGTTCAGCCTGGTTAGCCAAATTAAGCGAAGTCGCCGTATCAAGCGATGCTTTTGTAAGTATCCTCTTCCCCCCATTTTTCCCTTTACCTCCACCACCTCCACCACCTCCACCACCACCCAACCCCTTTGTGGAAAAGAAAAAAAAAAAACACCTCCTGTTTCTCCCTGTCCCTCCCTCTTTCCCGCGCCACCAATCCCTAACAATCACTGACCGGAACACAGTTCCCATTCATCGACAACGTCTTCCGAACCTCTCGGTCCGGAGTCAAATACATCGCCGCACCGTCCGGAAGTCAAAATGATCAAGCCGTATTCCAAACGGCCGAAAAATTGGGTATCACATTTGTCGAACAGACGATTAGATTATTCCATCACTGAAAACCAGAACAAAACAAAATAAAACGTGAAAAAAGGATTAGATAGTAAGGTAGCTTCCTTCAACAGTGTTGATACCCCCGTTCTGAATGATTGACTTCCCTCTTGAAAGGGGGTCCCGTTCCCCTCTGCTTTTTATATAAGTGTAAGGACTCTAGCTAAAGTAGACAGCTAAAGTAGGGAGGTATCTGATACTCATCCATCATTTTTCCTTCTCTTCTCCTTACATATACCATCCACACTCCCAGTCCCCGTCCCCGTCCCGTTTCGCTCACTTCCCTACCCTATATCCGACCCTCATATCCTCATATCATACCTCATCCATCCATTCAGCTTCACCTCACAATTCGACTTAGAGTTTCCCCCACCCACAAACATCCTTTCCAAACCTAACAATCAATGCCGTCGCAACTCTCCAAACACAATGCAAAGTCAATTGCTCGAGTCCTAACAGCAAGAGCAAAGTCGAAGAATAGTTAAACATTGTGTTCCAATGTGAAGAGGATGTTCTAGTCGTTGCTGAAATCGAATTTAGACCGAGCCATGATCCTAGAGGTCTGACGATGGGTACGAGGATACCATGACTGTTTTGCGTTGTGAGATGGTTTAGCATTGGACTGTTGATGGTGGAGAATGAAGGGGCGCGGGAAAGGTAGTAGGACGCGATGGAGCGGAGGTATAGGGATTGAAGGGGCAGGAGAAAGGCACTCGTGAGGACGGTGGTAATATGTGAGGCGAGGGCATCGGCGGGGTAATTGGAAAGCGTTGTTACACGGTGATGAGGGTTTCCGACGTTATGTTGGAAGGGAAGAGTGTCTGCAGTTGATGGTCTGACATCGAGGTCTTCGTGTGCAGGAGTTAAAGATGTGGTGGTGTTTTGAGGAATCTGAATAGGAGGCGCTGCGAATATACTCTCAAGGCGGTCGAGGGCGGTATCTGAATCAGGCTCTGGCTCCATTGTTGTCTCTGTTGAAACCGGTTGGGCCATTCGGGGAATGTGAGAAAGTGGACGTAAATATTCGGCAATCTCACTCTCAAAGCGTTGGACTTCCACTTCGGTCATGGTGGTAATTTCAGGAGGCCCATTACCTTCACTTGCTGTGTAAAAGACCGCATCCTCCACTGCATTGCGTGCAATTGCTGCAAAGAGGTTACGCTGATCAGCGAAATTTGTCAAGATTTCTTGAAGATGTTCAGGAGGGGCTCCACTGAAAACGCCTCTTTCGTAAAGATGAATCCACCGGGTGACTTGATCTATATGATCGATTGCATGATTGAGATTGTTTGAGGTAAAACCATTATAAGATAACAATTGGTGACGTGTACGCCCCAACAGGATAATTGTTGATCTTGCTTGGAAATACATGTCGCTGAGATCTTGTAATGGCGATCTTCTGGGATTTGAGGGAGTGATCTCTAATTGTAGAGTCACCCAGCCTGTATCACGTTGCAGAAGGCTTGCTCGCAAAGTAGGCGACGTTGGAGGGGTTGAAAGAGGCGAGCCATCTAGAGAAGTGAAATGAACACGTGACCGCGACTGACCCAACTCGTTAGCTGAGGGAGAGGCGAGCAACAAGTTAACAGCCTCAAGGCGATCACGATCAGTAGTAGCTGGAGCTGGTTCAAGGGCATGCGATGGGTTGTCCACCGTGGGAACCATGTCTGCACGGGAGTTCATGCCACTGGAGTTTGCTGTCACATTTAGAGGGGGCGCTGATGGCCGACCTGCTCTTTCATCATCAGGAGCCGATGCATAAAGTACCGAACCAAGATGTATGTCGATGGACGAGCCTCTGGGTTGCCCAGTTCTAGACTCGTTCCTAGTGCTAGAAATGTGCGCTTGCAGAGTGGATGTACGAGATACCGGTGATCCACCCGACTGACTTATCTCTGCCTCATCCATTGGTGCCGGATCAGTACGAGACTGAATGCGAGTTGACCACCGATTCCTCAGCCTCTGAAACCATTGGACAATTTCAATATGTTGCTTTCGTACATCATCGAAAATGGCTCTTGTAATCTCATTCGTCCTTGTCGAATCCAACTGTGATAGCCCTGGTATGTCTGAAGGATCAAGCTCAGAGTCGATCGCCGCTTGCATGGACACTTGATCTGGATTCTCTGGCTTTGGAACTATCTGACGTATGCATCGAAACAACAGTCCCTGTATCTGGTTTTGCACCGCTTCATAAGCAAGCGCAAATACGAAAGGACTTGTTAATAATGAGTAGCTATACTTGACAAAGTCTGGAATAGCGGCACTAGTCGGAAGTGGGGGAAATCCAAACAGGGATTCTGGATGGAACGGTATGAAGGCCCGAAGTGGGATGAGTGCATCGGAGGGTATAATCTGTAGCGCCTGCAGGACCGCAAATAACTGAAAGGGGACCGCAAAAGTGAAGAAGACATAGTCGCCGCTTTGATTTTGTAAGCTTGAGTAAAATGTGCAAGGTATTGGGTCTGAGCCGACTTACATCTGACAAAAGGCCTCAACATATTGGCGGAGTCGATCCTGTTGCTCCTGGTTCCTTGCAAACACAGGTTGATACATTTTGATAACTTCGACGGCGCCTTGCACAAGCCGGCTATGCCGATTATCAAGCAGTGATCCTACCACCCAGTATGGTAAGCCAGCAAAATGAAATGATAAGAATCCAAGACGATTTCGTTCTGTTTGGATGATTCGTGTGAGGGGAAAAAAAGAGTATGTTTCGAAGGTCTAATTTTGTGAGCATGACTGCCGTTATCAGAGAGAGTTTCTCACCTGATATCTGACCCTTAGGGAATCAATCCAGCAGGCACTCAGAACAGTCGAGACAGAGTCAAAAGCAGCTGCTAACAATCCGTTGCCGTTTTCCTCTGTCACATCGTTTAGCCTCTTCCGATTTTCGTTCTTGCCTACTACGCCGACGCTGTACAAAACATCATTTTGCGCTTTACGCATCTGCTTGGACGAACTCTTAATCGTGGGATTTTGAGGGTGCCCTCTTTCATCGTACAATTGAATATACAGCCCCGAGTGTTCTCGAACCCAAGCTGCTTGGCGCGTAACATATTCCTGAGCCTCTGTTGGGTTGGGCCGTTCATATGGTGACCGTCCCTAAACTGAAGTCAGCCATGAACTTCATGCCTGGAGGCTATATCCTGCTGGACATCTGCGGAATCTCTATACAGATGAGATGAATTATATTTCAAGAATGGCCCGTCCAACAAAGCTCAGGGGCCATAAACAAGCAGAGGAGACATGCATGACATGACATACCAAGGCACAGACAACCGCAGATGCTTGTCGACCCATTCTGGATAGAGCGTCATATATCGTACATATTGAACCAAAAGTATCCAATTAACATGCCAGTCCTCGAGGATTTTTGGATGACAGTGTATAAATCATGAATTCATGACCAAAGAACGTCTGTCTGCCCGGCCGTCTGGATTGCTGAGATTCTGACAGTAACGAGAATGAAAGGTGAAGGGTTTATAGACTGCTTTCGTTACTATGATTCCAGCGATAACATCAGCGAGTTAAGTATAAATCTTTGGGCCAAGCCGTTGATGTATTTGCTTTTGAAGATGATCTCTGTTCCAGGTTCCAGCATGACAGACAAGATGGCCAGGGACGATCTGGGGAAGGTGTTGGCTCCTTCGGTTTCGTGGTTGTGAGGGTCAAATCAGCGGGCGCTACACGCACCTTAACCTTACATAAATTACTGTACAGTAACCTTAAACATTGGCGGTTTTATCGCTTATCGCCGGTCACTTCAAAAAATTTCTGGGACTCCAGAAAAATTAAATGTCGAACTTCAAACATACAGTACTCGGCGCCTCGAACTTTGGCGAATTCTCAACATCTAATTTTTATTCAACATCACGAGCATGAAGCTCCTCTAAGTCTGCCTGCTCCATCGCTACATCGGTGCGTGGAAATCATTCAGCGCCATGGCTGCCAAGGTAGAGGTCAAGACGACGTTTGAACCAACACGTACCATTGAGCCCATCTACACCGGCGGTGATGTCTCACTTGATGCGAGTGGCAATATTTTAGCATCATGTGTTGAGGAAGATGTTCTGATTGTCAATCTCAAGACTGGCCAACCGTTGGCTCGAATCGAAGGAGATGGCGAAGCAGTCACCTCGCTCGTGCTCTCCGCTTCTGCAGCTCATCTCGTGATTTTCTCGAGATCTCTTTCCATGCGAATCTACTACCTGCGGGAGATTGATGAAGCGGGGAATCTTGAGACTGTACTGCAGCGCACTCTCAAGCCTCATTCCGCTCCGATCGTGACCGCAACTATCGACAGGACAGGAACCTTGCTTGCTGCAGGCTGTGCTGATGGTACGGTAAAGGTCTGGGACTTGAATGGCGGATTTGCAACGCACACATTCCATGGACATGGAGGTGTCGTATCTGCCGTAAAGTTCTTCCCACATGAATCAACCACTGAGGCCAAGTCCAATCAATTAACCAGGAAAAGGTCTCAGGACGGCACACGCAAGCCGGGATCTGGATCTTTGGACGTTACAGCAGGTTTCTTTCTCGCGTCTGGAAGCGAAGACGGCAAAATACGGATTTGGGACCTTCAGAAACGGAAGTCCATAGCCACCCTTGATTCTCATGTTTCTGTGGTCCGAGCCATAGACCATTCAAGGGAAGAGAACGCACTGCTTTCTTGTAGCAGAGACAAAACGCTGATTATATGGGACTGCCGGACGTGGAAAACGCGCAAAGTAATCCCAACTCTAGAGCTTGTTGAATCTGCTGGATTCGCAGCGAATGGATTATTTTGTTACAGTGGAGGCGAATATGGGCGACTGCGGCTATGGGACGCGACTGCTGGACGAGAAATCACAAAAGGCCAGGAAGCAGGGACTGAGAACGACTCTATCATTGCTACCCACAAACCTGAAGACGCCGAATTTGTGCTTTCAGTTCATGTGGACCAAACATTAAGGCTACATTCAACTGCTGCTCTAGCTGAAGTCTCGAAACAATCCAAGGTCGACTCTCTACCAGTCATTCAACGAATTTCCGGGAATCATGATGAAGTGATTGACCTTGCTCGACTTGGTCCTGATCGTTCATTACTTGGCTTGGCGACGAATACAGAGAGTATCCGCGTAGTATCATTGGCTACCACACGTACAGAACAAGCATCGTGTTCTTTCGGTGAGGATGTTGCCTTACTTGAAGGCCATTCAGACATCATCATATGCGTCGATGTAGATTGGTCCGGCCATTGGTTGGCAACTGGAGCTAAAGACAACACAGCTAGGCTTTGGAGGATAGATCCAGCATCCAATACTTTCAAATGTGCTGCAGTCTTCTCTGGGCACGCAGAATCACTCGGAGCGATTGCCCTTCCTCATTCATCCCCACCTGCGGGCACACCATCAGCACAGAACCCTCTTAGCCACCCACCAGAGTTTCTTCTCACAGGTTCGCAAGATCGGACAGTCAAGCGATGGGACACGTCAAAGATCAAGTTGAATCCAAATTCTTCACAACCCCAAACTGGCATTCGTGCTCTGTTCACTCGAGTCGCCCACGAGAAAGATATAAACGCTATTGATGTGTCGCCTACGACGCCCATATTTGCTTCCGCATCACAAGATCGCACCGTCAAGATATCTTCATTAGAAGATGGTTCGGTAATGGGCATCCTTCGTGGTCACAAACGAGGAGTGTGGTCAATCAGGTTTGCACCTAAAGATACACCTCTCATCAACACCGGCGATGGCGCGTCAAGCAGTTCTCGAGGCGTCATCGTCAGCGGTTCTGGGGACCGAACTGTTAAAGTGTGGTCATTATCAACGTACACCTGTCTCCTTACTTTCGAAGGTCATAGCAACAGCGTCCTCAAAGTTGTCTGGCTCTACCCACCAATTTCACTAGAATCCTCGAACAATGACGATATCGACGAACCATCGTCTCGTAGTCGATCCTCTCATAACCAACAACATCCTCTCATCGCCTCCGCTTCGTCTGACTCCCTGATCAAAATTTGGTCTCCCTACAATACCTCTTCATCGTACTCTGCCCTCGACTCAGCCTCGCTTCTAACAACCCTGGACAACCACACTGATCGTGTTTGGGCTCTGACTTCCCACCCACAGTCTCCAACGAATCCTTACCCCCTTATTTCTGGCGGTGCTGATGCCACAATAACCTGTTGGACTGACACGACATCCTCCACAGCCCAAGCTGCCACCCGAGCCGCCGAAGAACGAGTTGAACAAGACCAAGCTCTACAGAACCACATACATGCCCGCAATTGGCGCGAAGTTATTACTCTCTGCCTCCAACTCAATCATCCGGGCCGTCTCTTGAGAGTTTTTCAAGATGTTATGGCATCATCATCGCCCACCACCACTACAGAAGAAAACGAAAAGCCTATAACCGGCTCTTTACAAGTAGACCGAGTCCTCTCATCCCTTTCATCCACCCACCTTCTCCTCCTGCTCCAACGTCTACGAGATTGGAACACCAATGCTCGAACCGCACCAGTCGCGCAAACAATTCTCCACTGCCTCCTCAAAAACTACTCCCTTTCCACCTTCATTAACATCTCCCAACGACGAAAACCCGGCTCCAAAAATACCTCCACCCCACTCATCGATGCAAACGAAGCCATAGACGACACCGAGCAAACCTCGAAATCCAAACCAGTGGATTTAAAGAGCCTAGTACGAGCACTCGAAGTCTACACCGAAAGACATTACAAACGCATCGAGGATTTGATCGATGAAAGTTATGTCGTGGATTATACGTTGCGAGAGATGGATGAGATTCTAGGCATGGGGGCCGTTGACGGTGACGGCGATCTTGAAGGGATGGGAAATGGGGATGTGATGAGAACTTGAGGCTTGAAGTTGAGGGCGCAATGGAACATGGAGCTGTCGACAATGAGCGTAAAGAAGGTGGAGACTGAGATACAAAGGGAAAATGTGTCAAATGATGGATGGAATCTGTGTTTGTTTTAGTTTTGTTCTGGGTGGATTTGGATTGTCATCGAATTTCAGACGTTGGATCTTTGATAATAGGAATGAGATGGTATGGTAGGGGTAGGATCTGAAAGCACAAAATCGGGCGTAAATCAAATAAATGCAATCATCTCGTCCAATGCTACAATAAATGATCCATAGATCAAGCAGACGCTTTGCTTAAATCATTCACTTTTAGAGGGACATGAAGTACGATATATTGCCTAAAACTCCGGATTTGTAATCTTTATTTTCTTCCTAAAATCCAGTCCCATTTTCCAGATCATCGGTTTTCCTTCTCCCATTCCCTTTTCCATTAATCGAAGATCTGTACGCCCTAAGCGAGGTCTTTTTCCAATTCTTTGTACCCCCGATAAGACCAACGTCTTTTCAGATACAAACCCAAACCGGCCAAAACAATGACTCCGATCAACGCTTTGGCAACAAGGCCGCTGTTATCAGTTATTGCGGGGAGAACTTTGACTTCATCTGATGAGGCTTTCTCCGGGGCTGTTGTGGAGGAATCGTCGTCTGTTGAGCTGCTGTCTGGAAGGGTTGCTTCGGGTTCAGCACCTTCGTTGGTGTCGGAGTAAAGATCTATAGAGGGGGAAAAGAGGGGGTAAGTCAGTTTTATGGTTTGATAAGGTATAGTTTCGAGATTGGGGATGTTCTTTTTAGCAACTCCATCTTTCTTTCTCTTTGCTTTTTCAAGGGCTATGTGAAAGATGTACGTATAGAGCCCTTTATTGCTTTTCTCGCAAGGAAAAACACACACTTTTGTAGGTACGTATTCTAGAGTTCGACATGTATACCTTCAGCAGGGACCTCAAGCTCTCCACTCTTGACAATCTTGATTGGTACAGCTGGCTTGTCGCCTTGTCCTTTCTTAGTGTTCTCGATCTTTTCGACAACATCGTAGCCTTCAAGAACCTCGCCAAAAACAACATGGCGGCCATCGAGCCAAGAGGTAATGACAGTGGTGATGAAGAATTGGGATCCTAGACACGTGTTAATAATTCGATGTTCGATCTTATTGGGCGCTGATTCAGCTAGATTTGTGCCCAGGGTGATTAATCATACCGTTGGTATCCTTGCCAGCGTTTGCCATGCCTAATTATCCATTAATTTCGATGTTATCCATAAGAGTAATACTATACTGACTGAGGAGTCCCTTCCTGGTGTGCTTCAACTTGAAGTTCTCATCTGGAAATTTGTCGCCATAGATTGATTTGCCGCCAGTTCCATCTCCTCTAGTGAAATCACCTCCTTGAATCATGAAATTCTTGATCACACGGTGGAAAGTCGATCCTTCGTAACCAAAGCCTTTCTCACCAGTGGCAAGTGCTCTGAAGTTTTCGGTGGTCTGTGTGATAGCGTCAGCATTGACCGGTTCCATCAAGAGTCGTATTTGTAGCACACCTTTGGTACGGTCTTGCCGTACAAGCCGATAACAATTCTTCCGAGGGACTCATCGCCCTCCTGGATATCGAAGTATACCTAGACAATATTGTAAGCTTTGGATCATACGCAATGAGTTGACAGTCTAGCTACCTTGTGGGTGATCTTTGGACCTTTAGCTGCCGCAGCAGTCTGACCCATGAAGAGGAATGTAGCTGTCAAGATCACCATAAGGGTGATCAGGATATTTTGAAGGTTCGCCATGTTGGCAATCGTGCAAGCGAGTCCCTTGAAGAAAAGCTGGGAACAAGACCTTCAAGACGGAAGTGTGGGAAGCTATGAGACAAAAGGGTGATGTCTTGAGAGGTGTCCGAAACGGAGATGCATTGGCAATGTACTCTGAGTAAAGACAAGAGGGGGTCCCACAATTGCGAATATATGGTCCGTGCGGGACCTGGAGACCGCAGAGGGAACTTTTGAGTGTCCGTGGATTGAAAGATACGATCTACGTAGGATATTAGAGATCACCACCGAGGCAGAACAATAAATCCGCATCTCGTAATCGCCATAATGGTAGGCCAAAAGCTTTCTGGTATCCGGATAATAAACTGACAAAATCTCAAGGTCAATATTCTGGGCGTCAATTTCCCCGAGCGACGGATTGTCAAGGTACGTCTTTGCGACACTCAACCAATTATCGCAAAGTCTTTTCCTTGACATTCGACACTGTGCAATGTCTAACATCTGATCAGAAAGCTCTACAATCGTTCTTTGGAATCGGTCCAGACACATCCGCTCGACTCCTAGCCCGCTATCACATACATCCGACAGCTCGAGTGGGAGAACTGGGAGATGACAAAGTGCTTGAACTAGCCAGCGCGCTGTCAAATATGACCATTGAAAACAATCTCAGACGGCAAATATTAGACGATATAAAACGCTTGAGAGATATAGGAACGTATAGAGGAAGGAGACATGCGATGAACTTACCTGTCAGAGGCCAAAACACGAGGAGCCAGGTATGTGCAACGTTCTCATCCCCATCAGCGAGGAAGGTTCTATGTATTGGAGCAGCTTCTTGGTCGTATCATAGATTCGAACACTGGACAGAAGCTAACGTATTCCTGCTGCAGATCAAGACAGCTACGAAGCTCAACAGAGTGGAGAGAAAGCTATGAAAGGGTTATCGATATTTTCTGTTTCATCACACAGAGATTGTACAAAAGTGCATTGCAGGCGAAATGGGTCATTTAACATTCCGTACGAATAATTTTACGGTTGGCAGCTAACGATACGAGAGTCTTTGGAGGCTGGTCTAGAATATACATTCCGCTGGACATTAGCAACGTGCCTTTGAAAGCGCCTTGTCTTTAATATGTACAAAGGCCAATGAGAATCAGTCGAGCGTGTTCAAAGAGTTGCCCGTATACACATGTGTGCAAAAGACAAGTCCAGCGACCACATCAAATGAGTCACTGAGAAATGGGAGACAAACGTTTTTAAAAAGTGGATATCATATGCCACAATAGACTCTGTTTTGCTTTCTTTTGGAATTGCCTCACTCAACCAGATAATATCCCTCGGCCCCTATTGATTTGGACTCTCTTGTCCTCTCCCACACTCACAATACCCAAGGATTTATCCCAACAAACGCCGAATACCTTGACGCCTTCGCCCGCGACTTTCTTTGCTTGACCTTCGGCGCTTTGCCGTGGAATAGAATATATGCTGTCCCCTACCACGCCGTCCTTGTCTGTCCTTGTAGATCTAACGTCCCATATCCTGCATATCCCATCGTGACTACCACTGACTAAACCATAGGCACTGTCAGGATCACGAGCAAGACTCACGACCGCATTCGTGTGGCCACGAAGTGTCATAGCTGAGACTGTAGCTGCAGATTGTCGAGGATCGATGAGTGTGATATGTCTGACAGTCGTACCCGCAGCAAGAAGATTTAAGTCCGGAAGGTGAACGACTGACAGAAGTGAATGGGAAGTGGTTCTGGTGTCAACCAACGCTGTGGTAACAAGATCCCACGTTCTTAACGTATGGTCCCATGAGACGGAGTATCCGACCGTTGAGTCCTTCTCGTCAAAAATAGCTTCAGAGACTGGTGCAGTGTGTTGTTTTAATAATGACAAAGGTCCCCTTTGACTGACCTGTACTGTTCGATTCAGTTTGCGTCTCTTCGACCTTCTAGATGTTGCAGATGGAAGCAACGCTGACGGAGCCTCTGGCGCATCCGATTTTCGAGTAGACCAAAGACCAACGCTATGATCCGAAGAAGCCGATAGGATGCGATTTGTTGGAGTGTGTACTGACAAGGTGTCCACACTAGACTTATGACCGTACAGTTCCAGCTGTGGCTGTAGGGAGCCAGAAAAGCCACCCTCATCTTCGGAATATTTCCAAAGGCGGACAGTTCTATCTGCGCCAGAAGATGCTATCTGAGTGCCAGAAATCCATTTGGCAGATTTTATGGCAGATGAATGGCCTCCGTCTTGGAGCCCAGGTGAAGTAGAGATGACCTCTGAGGAAGTATTCCACACTCGTAAGTACCCGTCATAACTTGCAGATAATATTCTCTCTGGTACTGAGGCTCTCGTATCTTTTTTATACTGCCACTGTCCCGCGGGAGAGGATTCCGATAGCACGTCCACAGCCGACACCCAGTCATCGTGTTCAAAGGAGGCCACAAAAAGTGGGGGAATAAGTGCTCTAACATATTCAACTGTTAATGTAGTCTCCGCGGATATGCCATTTGCTGTCAAAAATTCGTCAATTGAGGTTCGTAGATATGTGCCATTTATGAGGAACTCGAGAGGCACAGTCTTTTCTGTGGATAATAAGTTGTTGACTAATGTAGAGAGCCCGTATCGTTGAAATGCTACCAAAATTGTCAGCACGGCAGAAGAGAATATGATGCCGAACAACGTACAGGTGGGAACGAGGATTGGACCAGTGGAGTCAGGAAGGGAAAGGTTCTCATCTTTCGTTGTAAGTTGTAGTCGTATTTGAGCATTTATTGCTCCCAAATATTTTGACTGAGGCATGATGAGCGTCAAACATGCAACAAGCAACAAGGTGACTCTTTGGCTGAGATTTCAGAGTATCTTCCGCCGCTTCTCTACTTTTTCACAGCGGACTGTCAAAGAAGAATTTACGGCAACCTTACCGGCATTTAACGCAATTTAGACGGAGGTTCTCCTCATCATCTAATTACAGGTATAGAAATGTAGACATTATTGGTTGTCGAAACCATGGAATTGACATTATCATTTCTGTGATATATACTCATGACCTTGACTCCCTCCGTATATCTGCGATAGCGTTCCTTCGATGATGTGAGTCTGCAAAAAGTGCCTTCACCAAGTCTATCACCTCTTCAGCAGAGAACTCCAAGCTTAGTTCACCTTCCGTCCAAAGATACTTGATATCGACTAGCGAGCTTTCCAAAATATTGGCCAAATACTGGAACCTTAACCAATCCGACACGTACACCGCTGTGAGCGGAACGTATTCCTTCTGGTGAGTATCATCCGCGCCTCTCTCTGGCAAGAATAAGGCATCAAGCTTCGTGATCTGATTGCAATAACCTGTGAGACGATTGCTTTCTGCTTCGGAAATGTCTTCCATATCTTCGACGTCTTTGATGACTTTGTCAATGACAGTGTCCAGTAAAGAGCCAATTGATTGCAAGAGCGCTGAATGAGATAAGACTGTTTTCCATTCGGCATATAGCGCACGAATGTGATCGACCGTCGAACCGACAGCAGTATCGCATGCTTCCGAGAGAGGGTATTCATTACATCCAGAGAAGCCTTGTGCTCCATCCAGAAGGTCACCCAAGACTGTCCGTTGCAGATCCATCTCACGACCATATGCAGACTTCGCAAACCGCTGAAGCATTAGCACGTCGTCCTTCCCGCTAGAAATGTCAAGCGCCTCGGCCACCTTGTTGTACTTTTCTGATAGGTATAGACAGTCGTTGTAGAGATGCATATTTCCATTCGGCACAGCGCTCTCGTAGAACGAAAGAGCAGTGGCTCTAAACATCGCAAGCATTAGCGCGGGTAAGGCGCGCAGACCGGCAGAAGGCGCTGCCGAACGAAGCCACTCAAAATCGTCTTTGCTCAGTTGTTCTGCATCATCCAGCTGACGTTTTATAAGATCAATAATGACATCAGGGACCTCGGTAATCGTATACACTTCTCGGAGGACAATTTCGCGCTCTAAAGGCGTATGGCTAGAGCCATTCTCGTCTGTCTTGATGCTGGTAGAGCGTTTAGCATTATCTTTGGATTCATGATCATCATCGTCGTCCCAGCCCCAAGCGTCGGAGGTCTCATCAACAGTGTCATTCTTAGCACTGTCCCCAGCCTTTGAGCTAGCTTCATCTTCGTCTTCGAAGTCCCAACCACTAACGTCATCATCCTGCTTTAAAGTCGGCTGCGCACCTTCTGTCTTTTCCTGTTGCCATTCAGAGTTCCATTCGTCCCACCCACCCTTGTTCAAACTATCCTCTGCCTTGGATACCTTTTGCCTTTCTACCCGTTCGACTGTCTTTCTTCTCCCCTCGTATGTTTGCAAAGACATTCGTACACGGTCCAAAGCTACAGTTCTTCGTTTTGTCAACCATATCCTAGGTATGCGTGTGATCCACTGGGTCAGCTGACTTGCCTCCCTGTAACCATTGGACGACAGGTAGGCGGCAAACTGTTCAATTCCTAATCGGCTGTTTTCATAGGTTCCAAGATCATCCAGCTCTGTTGGAATTGAGGGTAAGAGCCAGTCAGAAATTAGATTTGACACCAGATGCTGAAGGCATTTTGAAACCAAGATTTGGCCTTTACGGTCTGGAAGACCGTTTTGTATGTAGTCGATAGTCATCTTCAAATCTTTGAGGACGTTTAATAGATCCCGAGATGTCGTTGGCTTCAATGAAATGTATGCAACCTCGGAGTCTTCCAAAGAGCCAGCGCGGTTTCTGAGCAACAGAGGTTCTAGCAATAGCCGACCGACTTTCTTTGCAGCTCGGGAGAGGATCTCATCGGTCACGCCCAGCGCTTCTAAAGAATGGAGAACATCGTCCATTGATTGTTGGCCGTCATTCACATAAAGATGATGCCTTATAGTCAAAGATTCTTGACCTGAAGAGCCAGCCAAATGCACACATTGATCAAAACTTTGGGATAGTTGTTCAAGTACCTGGATCCGCAAGGTTCTAAGTTGAGCGAGAACCAATTCCCAGGGCCGTTCGCCATTCTCGCTCGAGATCCTCGCCTCCAGAGACTTTTCCAGTTCTGGTATTTTCAAGGCAGCTCTTTTGAGGTCTCCCTGATCAATTAGTGTCCTAACAGATGCCACATCATTGACAGCCGCCGTAATCGCTTCCAAGGCCCTAATGACTGCTTCGTTGTACTCTGTTTCCGAGTGCAAGAATCGTACTTTAGCGCTTGCTTCTTCCACCTTGGCATTCAACGCCCTGCTCGCTTCATGCTTTTGCACAATATCCCTCGCGTCGCGCTTCGATCTTTCGATATCTTGTTGTAATTGCCTGGCTTGCGAAATCCATTTGTCTACGTCGGATGAAGAGCTAGAACTGACTCGTTGTAATTCCGCCTGTAGGGTCCATCAGCATCAGAATAAACCCTGGCTTTATTTCGCTTACCTGCAGCCCTTCTCTCGACTGATTCAGAAGCCGCACAGTAGCAGACAAGTCTTCTGAGCCCAATCGTGCATTGAGAACATTTTCAGATTCGGGGTACGTCCCATTCTGAATAGGGTCCAAAAGCGCTTGTGCGGTATGCTGGGGTCCTTCTGTTGCCATAGTGCTCGGAGGATGTCTTCCGGGTCTCCTGATTGCCCAGGAGCAAGTTCGCGTATACCGAATCAAATGTTATATTCTTGACAGGCAGAGATCCACTTCTAGCCCATGGTGTAAATCTGTCGCTTCGCTGGGTTATATCTGATGGCTCAGATAACCGAGGGATGCAAAGGACGGGCTCTCGTGATCCTAGTAAGCTGTCATATAGCGCAATTTCTGCAACAGACTTTACCAGCCACGGGAGTATCGGCCATAAGGTACTGCAGGTCAAAGCAGTGAGGATAGGTATTGTATCAGGGAGAATGATTTGGAGCTCTTCTTAGTACCGCGGTTGGAGAAGGGTTCGGTGTGTCATGGACAATGCACAATGCAATGACAAGCCCAGCAGAAGGAGCTTTCCCCTATGGCCTTCATTACGGCAAGGCTTTACCTAAAATGGGGAGAGCGGAACGTTCCAATTGCCGCCCAACGAAATGTGCTTACCGCACTTCACGCTGAAATCTGCGCATAATGCACGGGCCCTGCCAGTTAAGAAAGTGGTCTCTGACTGGCCACAAGCGACCATCGGCACTCTGCAGACCCGGCTTTCATTGGTGAACCCTGAAAGAACGCATGTTTCTTCCCATGTTCCTTCGAATAGCATGTGAAGAAAAAGGAAGCTGTACAATTCATACCTCCTACAGGAATTGAAGATGCTCATTCTCCAGTGAGGCACACTCACTCGATCGATAGTACATAACAGCACACCACCCACCCTTTCTTGTCTCGTCTGCGGTCTC
Source organism: Phaeomoniella chlamydospora (assembly GCA_001006345.1). Taxonomy (NCBI): domain Eukaryota; kingdom Fungi; phylum Ascomycota; class Eurotiomycetes; order Phaeomoniellales; family Phaeomoniellaceae; genus Phaeomoniella; species Phaeomoniella chlamydospora. Next base: position 164,489 of record LCWF01000006.1, on the reverse strand, counting down.
TTACTCCCCTCCTTCCAACCCAATCCTCCCAGCTTCGTTTCGATATTTCTTACGGCTTGCGCAAATACGTGCCCAACACCTAGCGTGCTTTGGGAAGACAATTCCTCCTCTTTTTCCTCAGAAAGAGCATACAGCTCCGGAGCGGCATAGTTATTGGTCGGTACACTCATCCTCCAAGGTTCAATTTGGACAACTTATACCGCATTGTCTTTCAGTTGCTCGTCAGAACCACGAGATGGGAGACCAGAACAATATCCTTCGACCTACGCCTCGCCGGCCTTTCGAATTGACACCAATTTCGACCGACTCTTCTACCCCTCCGACACCCTCCCCAGAAAGCTTGAATCCCGAACTCCTTGATAGTAAGCTCAATGGCGAAGCTCCACCAAGCCGCAGTCGATCCCTTTTAAACTTGACATCGTCGACTCTATTCGGGATATACTCACCCACTGGCTATGATGCAGCAAGAGATGAGCCTTCGACACCATGGGGAACCGGCGCACAGACACCAGGCTTGCGTACAAGCTCTGAAGGAATCACGCCCGAAAGCCTTGCCGCAATAGAAGCTCGCACAAATACCAAGGCCTTGCACCATCCCCATGTCAGTCCTGTGCAAGTCATGATCTCGCTGCTGGTGCGGTCTGCCATTCTGTTTGCCTTCGGGATGGCATACGGTACAGTCATTACACACCTACACGAGAGCGAAGCAATGGTCCCAGTAAAAGTGAGGGGAATCAACAGACAATCCTGGTTGTATGGAGTATTCTGGGGAACTTGTGGAGTGGCTTTGGGAAACCTGCTGCCGTGGATAGATTCCAAAGCCAAGGGTCTTGAGGCGCAGAAATTCAACGGTGATGCAAAACAAGTACCACGAGGTGGTGTCCCGGACGAGGATAGATCATCTACCGGACCTATCGACAGCTTAGGAGCCGATTGGAATCCTGCTGTTCGAGGCATCGGTGCCTTCATTGGCATTGCATTCGCAATAGTATGTTTCGACCAATCTCCGCTCCGGAATCATTCAGGCTAACAAGAGATAGCGCCGCCTTCAGTGGCAGTCAACGATGCAAGTTTCCTTAACGCTAGCTCTAGTCAATCCTTGCCTATGGTACATGATTGACCGGACGAAGACCGGATTTGCCCTCTCGTCAGTTGTTGGAATACTTGGAACGGAAGTGTTACTTCTTATCAACCCAGACACTGTACCACCACCCACTACAAGCTCTTCCAGATCTGCGCTGGCCCAAGGATTGTCTCAAGGACTTGGCAAAGATGGGCTCGTCACCGATGAGAGGATTGCAGTTGCCACATGGATCGCGAGTGTTCTCTTTTGTAGCAGTGTTTGCTTTGGGAACATTGGGCGGCGTTTGGCTCAGGGAAGGCAAACGGAAAATGTATAGAGGATAAGAAAAGTACATCGTGTTATCGCCATGGGAAGGAGGTAAGAGCTCCATACCTCTTCCTAGCAAAATTAGATCTCTTCTCAGTGTACTCAACGTTGAGACACGTGACGTCTTGAAGATGTTCCTTCGCCCCGACTCTCCAACCGTATGTAAAAACTTGACATGATCCCAGGTAAGGCGGCCCTGGAACATCGGGAAGGTGATCGAAAATGGTGGCGTGGTTGGATGACTGTCTTGTGGCTGTGGTCAACTGACAAGTAGATTCCGTGCCACAAATCTTGTAAACAAATTATAAACGAGACCCATTCTGTACAACATCCTTCTCAGTTTTTGTTGATTCACAATGCTCTGGACTATACCATTCTTTATGGCTTCACCCTAAGATAATCCATTGCATTTTTTTCGTTGGAAAGTAGCTTGATACGCCCCCAGAGAGAGTTACCGTTTTCGGGCATGATTTTTGCCTCCTATAAATTATTTGGCCGAGAAAAACTTATGCGATCGAGAATGTGGCACACGACCTCTAGATGACAATAATACATCTGACAAGAAGCTTGATCAGGCCGGCAATCACAAAGTCGGCTTATAAAGAGGTGACTTGGTATATACTGTTGTTCGACCTCATAGCGCGGGAAATTCTTTGTTGCTTAGAATTTTTCGCTTTTTAGACAACGTTGCTCGAGGCGGTGACGCTACGCGCCTAATTCGAAGCGGCTGCTACCATTCAAGATCACGATAGAGACGGCAGCTTCTCCTCAAGTCCCTAGATTTCACGGCTCTAAATATTGTCAAATTTTCGATCTCCTGTCGCTTCTGGCCTTTCCATTGTCTTAGAATTGCATATTTCCCGCACGTTCAAAAGCCTTGGATCTCCACTTTGTGTTATACTTGGAACGCCTTAAACTCGTCGAGAAGCTTGACTACAGGGGACAAGATGGGTGACGCCGGCAGTACGAGTCATTTCAGAACCGTTCAGTCCTTTAGCGTGAACTATTCGCCGAGCAAGCTCACGCAATATGAGTCTGAAAGGACAGGCATGCGCGTCGTTGTCATCGACCAGCAGGGCCCGAAATTGAATGGATATTTTGTCCTGGCAACAGAGATCCTTGACGACTCGGGAGCACCTCACACCTTGGAGCATCTCTGTTTCATGGGCTCGAAGTCCTACCGGTATAAGGGATTTCTAGACAAACTTGCCACCCGTGCGTACTCTGGTACTAACGCATGGACGGCAACTGATCACACAGCATATACACTGGAAACAGCAGGTTGGAGAGGATTCTCCCAGATATTACCAGTGTACTTGGAACACCTTATATCTCCCACTTTGACAGATTCAGGATGTATTACGGAAGTGCATCACATTGATGGATCGGGAAATGATGCAGGTGTCGTATATTCGGAGATGCAGGGCGTCCAGAATACGGCAAATGAATTGATGGAGCTCGAGCTCAAGAGACTTCTTTATCCGGAAGGAGTTGGCTTTCGTTATGAGACAGGTGGAATGCTAGAGAAGCTTCGAATCCTCACTGCAGAACGCATACGGCAATTTCATCGCGATATGTACCAACCGAAAAATCTCTGTCTAGTCTTGACGGGAGAAATTGATCATGCCGAATTACTCGAGGTCCTAGACGATTTTGAGGCCACCATTCTGGAAGATATTCCAAGCCCAGATGCTCCATTCAAGCGCCCCTGGGTGGAGTCGGAACAAACATCAGCATTGGAAAAGTCGACTATTGAAACGGTAAACTTTCCTGAAGAAGATGAGTCGTTTGGTCAGATCGAAATTCGCTTTCTTGGTCCAAGCTGTGTTGATAGCCTTCAAATGGCAGCTTTGCATGTCGTAACATTGTATCTGGCGGGATCGTCTGCCTCGATACTTGACAATACCCTTGTTGAGAAAGAACAATTAGCCTCGGGTGTTTACTTTTCAGTCGACTCTAGACCTAGATCGGAGATTCAGTTCTCTCTTACCAGCGTTGAAACCGACAAGCTGAAGGATGTTGAACGTCGATTCTTTGCGGTCCTGAAAGAGGCCATGTCAAAAGACCTGGACATGAAATTCCTGAAAGAGTGCATTGAGCGACAAGTCCGAGCCTGGAAGTTCCAAGCAGAAGCTTCAACGACCGCGTTTGCCGACTATGTTATAGCCGATTTCCTGTTTGGAAAGAGGGACGGTTCAACATTGTCAGAAATAGCCTCACTAGAACAATACGACATTTTGGTGCAATGGGATCAAGAGCAGTGGCGCTCATTCATCAAGAAATGGATTTCAGATGCTGAACATATCTCTATCTTGGGTGTACCATCAGCTGAGATGTCCGCAAGACTCAAAGCCGAAGAAGAGAAGAGATTAGAAGAGCAAAAGAAGAGCTTGGGCGAATATGGATTGAAGGAAATGCAAGAGCGTTTAGATGCTGCAAAGGCTGAGAATGATATTGAGATACCGCCAGAATTACTTGCACAGTTCAAAGTGCCCCCAACGGACAGCATACACTTCGTGGAGTCCACCACAGCACGTGCAGGACCAGCCCTCAAAGATGGCAGACCGAACAATAGCCTGCAGAATATCATTGACGCCGATGGCAAAGATTCGCCAATGTATCTTCATTTTGAGCACATCCCGTCGAATTTCGTACAAATCAGCTTCCTCATATCCACACACTCTCTACCGGTCGATCTCTTGCCTCTTCTCCCAATTTATATGGAGTCATTCTTCACCTTACCAGTCAAACGAGGGGGAGAAACACTCGACTTCGAGCAAGTTGTAGCCGAGCTTGATAGAGACACCGTTGGTTATTCCATTGACTCCGCCAGTCGACTCGGTGCCGTAGAAAATCTTCGGATCACTTTTCAAGTAGAAGTTGAAAAGTATGCAGTTGCCATCAATTGGATCAAAGAACTTATTTGGAGATCGATCTTCGACGTTGAACGTATCAAAGCTGTAACTTCGAGATTGCTGGCTGATATTCCAGATTCAAAACGAAGTGGTGACGATATGCTAACTGCCATACATCTTATGTCCCATCTCGCCCCAGAGTCGATCGGTCGCGCTCGATGCACTCTCACTAAGGCCCTGTACCTCAAACATGTGAAAGCAATGCTCAAAACAGAACCAGACACGGTGGTTTCTAATCTTGGAAAGCTCCGTTCTCTGATCGGTCAATTTCAAAACTTTCGCGTCCTTGTCATCGCCGATTTGGAAAAACTTCAAGCCCCAGCTTCCGCATGGTTGACCCTCTATTCCGAACTAGATACATCTAAACCCCTAGTTCCTCTTGCTCTTCGACGCGAACGTCTGAGCAAATACGGACAATCTACCGGGTCGATAGCATACGTCGTCCCTCTCCCCACCATCGATTCCTCATACGCTTATCTAACAGCCCGCGGCCCCCAATCTTATGACGACCCTGTTCTCCCCGCCCTCATGGTCGCCATGTCATACTTCAATGCTGTTGAAGGACCCCTCTGGGTCGCCGTCCGAGGCACCGGTCTCGCTTACGGAACATCCATGACATACGACCTGGAATCAGGTTTCCTACACCTGGACGTCTATCGATCCCCTGACGCCTACAAAGCCATCGAAGCCTCCAAACAAATCGTGGTAGACCACATATCCGGAAAAATCGAATTTGATCCCCTGATGCTCGAAGGCGCCATATCCACAATCGTCGTCAAATTTGCAAACGAACAACAAACCCTTGCCAGCGCTGCAGCTGCAAGTTTCATCAGGCAAGTCACGAGAAAAGTTCCGCATGACTATATGCAGCAGATCCTTAAAAAAGTCAGAAATGTAACCGTGCAAGAGATCAAAGATGTATTAAAAGGTTTAGTCTTTGATATGTTCACACCAGGAAAAGCAGATGTTTTTGTCACCTGTGCCCCGGGATTGAAAGATGTGAGTTTTGTCCTTCTTCTCTCGATTCATTTTATCGCTCTACAAACATTCATACCTTCGTTACCAATTCTAACCTTCTTTGTCTTTTCAGAATATCAAATTAGGTCTAAGATCGGCGGGATTCGCGCCCGAGGTTCGAGATCTCGCTTCTTTCCAGGATGATTATGGCTTGAAAGCGGTGGAAGGCGAGGAAGATGATGAGGATGAGGACGAAGAAGACGAAGACGAAGACGAGGGGGGCGAAGATGAAGATGAAGACGAAGACGAAGAAATGGCTGATAAATAAATGAGATTTGAATAGAAGGGTGCATTGGAAGCAGGTGGTTAATGCTGCATTAATGAGGTGTTTCCAAACTTGACAATACATGTCCCTCGAAAGACCTGAGAATATAGCATATTTAGGGGTAGTGAACATGCAACGATAGTACACAACAATGTCCCATTGCCGTGATTGGCTATTACTATTGAATCTACCATATCCTTTGTTTGTGGCTGAAATCGATCTCGCTTCAAGAAATAGAGAACCAGTGCGACCAAGAAAAAGCACAATGTATCCGATGTGAAATATAGAAATGAAGAGTCCGTACTATGATGAAGCTATCAACTAAGATCTGGTGCATTATCACGGTCAATATAAGTGTAGGGTAAAAGCCCAGCACACATTGTACGCTTGTAGTGCTGTATCACAAGTACAGTACAGCAGAGTTACAGAGTATTTCTTTCCACGTGACTTGCGACTCCAAGGAATCATTACATAAGCAGTTCTTTGCTTTTAACTACATAGCATAGTAATTAACCTTCACGCACAGAAAACGAAATGATTTTTGGGTGGTGGCTGCCAAGACCGCGCTAACCGCACTTTTCGATTCTCCGACCCACGAAATTCATCGAGTGAAGAGAAGACTGGCGACAATTTCTGATTATCGACATCCTTCCCATTCAGCAACCTTTTCGACAACCACCACCTTTGTCCATATCAGTCGCCATGGCAAAGGAACGCTCCGGCATCGTTGTCGGGCTGAACACCGGTCATGTACGTGTATCTGAACTTTCTTTTACCGTCGGGATGGGATGGAGCAACGGTGGAAGACAGTGAGAATGAATTGAGCAAGAATCGATGAGCAAGAGCAAGTCCAGATTGGAATCGAATACTATATCAGAATACAACACTGTCGTCGAATCCAAGCGTCTATCACCAGACTCTGTCGTCGATGAAGAATGATGGGATTGTTTCTGCACTCAGATTGCTCGCTCATCTCATTCCCCCCTCCACGTACTCTATTCATCCCATCGTGAACTCTTGTGAAACGGCTGTCAAAATCAAAGCAAATTGCTAACATTACCGGTCTTAACAGAAAACAACCGCTCTTGACCGCAAGCCTCGACCATCCCGCACCAAGGGACACCTTTCCAACCGCACCAAGTTCGTTCGAGAGATCGTCAAGGAAGTCGCTGGGTTGGCACCATATGAGCGACGAGTCATCGAATTGTTGAGAAACAGCAAGGACAAGAGAGCCCGAAAGCTGGCAAAGAAGAGAGTATGTTACCAGTCTAATTGCATGGATTAGGAAAGCGATTGGCGCCACAATGATAAATGGACGTTGAATGATGCTAGGGAGATGTCACGCATGCCGAAGTCTCTGTCAAGAGCTGGAGGAGCATGATTTCTCCGTCATCTAACCATGTTCCATCTATTCTGGGCGTTGACCTTTCCTGATCCCTCCCAATCACAATACTTTACCTTCGCATCAAAATCATCAGTTCATGGACTAACATTTCATCTCAAACAGCTCGGCACATTCGGACGTGCTAAGAGAAAGGTCGACGAGCTCCAAGGTGTCATCGCTGAGGCCAGAAGAGCAGGTCACTAAGCGAAATTCGGTTTTTGTTTTTGTGACTAGTTGTTTCTTGCAAAGGCAGAGGAGAGGAGATGATGAAGGCTCTTCACGACCGTGGAAGTGAAGGAGAGAAGGAAACGACCAAAAAAGGCAAAAAGTCTCGCTATTTCACGATCATGACAAAAAGGATCGAGATTGTTCGCTCGTCTTGAAGCCAGAGCAGCAGCCCTATTGACTGATCGATCAAGCTATTTAGCTAGCTTGATAGTCGGCAATCGAAATACACAATTACACAAAGTACTTCATAATCAATCCGTATCCATTTCCGATCCAGAGTGTATATGCATGTACTGTACGGTATTCTGACTCTCGCCAACTACCTCACCTAGTCTCCCTCTCTCCCTCTCTCTTCCCCTCTCCCAAAAGGATCAGGCAGGGAAAAGAAATATACTGACTACGAACGAACGACGATGATAACATTGAATCAGGGATGACCTTGTTTTTCTCATTGTGATTTATGATGTAAGTCAGTACCAGATAGATAGATGGATGGAACGGGTTAGTAACTAACTCAGATTGTCATCGTAATCAACTAGAGAGACCAATCATTTCGTAAACATGATTGTGTGTCTGGTGGGATGGTAGGTAATGGATTGTAATTTCTTTTCCCCTGGATTTTTCGACTCGGATGGATACTGTATCTAATCTTTCACGTCATGTTCAAGAGGCACATCATACGGATAACAGGGCAACCAATATGCATAATCTCTAGATACATAACTAGCAGATAAAGAAACATGAGACGTCTCATTTCTTTCCCGGTAACTTCAACCACTTAGGTACCTTCTTTGCCCCTCTACCATCTTTTCCCTCTTTGCCGTCGTCTGCTCCTTTCCCAGATAGGTCGACCCGGACGCCTTTATCTTCATCTTTGTCTTTGCTTGTTGCTCCGATATCTTTGACTTCGATTTCTTTAGCTTCACTCCGTAACTCGGGTTTCAGTACTGTTCGCTTCATCCTTGCTTCCGGGGAGGTTTTTTCTGGGTCCCAGAAGAATGTCATCAGAGTTCGACCTTTGAGAGCGAGGTCTTGGATTAATTTGGGATGTGATGAGGGAGAAGTCGTAGAATCGGAAAGTGGTGTGACGGGTACTGTTGATTGGCCACCTGGTCTTGATGCTGCTAATGGACCTGTTGATGTGTTGGGGTATTTGAGGACGAATGGTTCGGACTGCACTGACGGATCGAGACATTCGCGCACAAAATTATACAGTTCTTTTGCAGTATCGGATTGGGCAAAGGTTGCGACGATGGAAGTTTGGTCAGGGAATCGAATTTTGATCTCTATCGAGGCAACAGAAGCGAGCTTTTCCCGGGCTGCTTGGGCTTGAGCTTCCAGTTCCGAATCAGTAGGAAGACGAACGTTGCGCGAGGATTGTTGGAGTAGGCGTTGATGAGCCTGAGCATGTTCGACTGTGGGAACATAATCGGAAGCATTGTGTGTAGTGAATGAAGCGGCAGAGGGAGTGGAGGATGTCGGTGCGGCGAATATCTGAACCGGACGGGAGGTTAGACTTGGAGAAGGTGGAGTGGATGGTGGTTGATCCGGGATCGTAGAGTCAGTGGATGGAGCGTCGGTCATCGGTGTATCATTGCCTGCTTCTGTAGGTTCACGGGGAGTGGAGGTAGTAGCGGCTTCGTTAGAAGGGGGAGGTTCTGAAGTAGTGGCCGGCTGCGATGGTGGTGGTCTGAAGTCATCTTCCAGCGACTTGAAGTACTCCGTTATCTGTTCCATAGCCTCATGCATAGGTGTCTCGGTGGTCTTGAAGTTCAACCGCAGTAACGTACTGCCGCTGTTGAATCCCAGCTGACCAAGCGTTTTTTGAAGATCTGTAAAGGTAGACAGCTCCCTCCCCATGATGTTTATACATGGTTGTTCATAATACAAGGCCCCTTCACCAGACCCGCCCTGCTGTATCACAGGAACGCTTCTTGCTGTCAAATTCTTCCCTGAAGCACCTCCGCCTCCCGCGACCCCTGCCTCGAACTTCCTGAGGACATGCCATAAAGTTGTTGTGCTTGGGAATTTATCCGTTAATCTCCCATTGGGCAGTCCTTGAGCCGCTGACTCGGGGAGCTGTAAAGCAACAGAGACGACAGAAGGTGATTTCGAGAGCTGGACGAGTTCTAACTTTGCGCCTGAAGACAGCCCGGATAGTCGTATCGTTCGAGATAGGTCCACTGGCTTATTGTTGTTTCTGTCTCATGCGTTGAGCAAGCTTCTTTGACGGCGGAAACACCCAATAGAAGGAAAGGATGGGGTCTGAGACGCACTTACTTTAGCCCATATTGATTTGGATTTAGATTCAACTTCTTACAAGCTTCTTCGAGGATATCGCTTAGCGGTTTCGCCGGCGTTGTTTTCACTGTGGCCCGACGAGCAGTGGAATCGATCACGACAACGTGGGATGCCATGATGGCGGGGTATATCGAGGATGTTCAGTCGCAGTGTGTAAATTATTGCGGAATAAAGATGAGTTTGTAAAGGACTATCCGAATCGAGGACTCCGTCCGCAAGTCTGGATCAACTGCTTGGTAAACGAGATATGAACGGTGCCAACGCAGCGCTTGTTGCCTTCTAGAAGTTTACATTGAGGTACCACATCCCACAGCAACAACGGATGACGCAGGTCCCACATATGTAGATACAGTACTACGAATTGTTAGTGTAATAGGAAGTATACTACCAGCGTCAGCTATCTTGCAGACCTATTCACCATACAACTTTCGGTGAAGGAGGTTCTTGGGTTACCTTGAAATAGATTGTATATTCGTCGTTGACTGATGAACACGTTGCACTAAAGCTAAAACCATCGGTGACGCTCAACTTCAAGCCGGAATAGCAAGGCGCTTTTGCATCAACTTCCCATCTGTTTAGCCTTGGCCTGTCGTTCCTCCGCAGCCTCAGCCCTAAGAAAAGCACCCATCGAGCCTGCTGCGTTCGCCAATTCTTTCTGAATAAAAAGTGTGGTATTAATGTTCTTCGACGGTCCTTGACCCCCAACAGCATGCGGCACAGAAATATCCCCTGTTCGTTTTCTCTTCTCTCCAAATAAGCATGTCCACAAATCTTCTTGCCCGACCATCTCCCCCGTATTGTTCTTAGACATCAATTGTGCCAGATTAGCCTCTTGGATTTCCAGAGAATTAGCCTTGTCGAGCGTTGACTCATTGACATGTGCTGGGGTAACAGTGCCCGAGCGGGATGATGAAGGGTCCTTTCTCTTCAAATGTGCAAGTCTGCGTTCGAGCGATATGTCGTATATGCTTTCCTCAACAGTCCCTTCCACGAGGTACATCCACACAGCTGTAGGACGATGTTGACCAATACGGTGAATGCGGGCAATAGCCTGGAGTTCTATGGCAGTATTGATCAGTGGCTCGCAGAGGAAGACGTGACTAGCGTTCACAAGGTTCATGCCACTAGCCTGTGCTTTTGCATGCAACAGGAAGCACTCGGTTGAACGATCATGTTTGAATCGTTCAAGACCACCATCTTTGTCATCGATGCTAGTGAAAGAAATCTGGTGCTGCCTGAAGGCACGACCGAGAACAGCGTGAAATTCCCGATACTGAGAGAAAAGAACACATTTGCTGCCTGGGTCATGAGATCGAAGAAAAAGGATATGTCGACAGATGGAGTCAATCTTCGTGCCAAATGAGGGACCGTCCATGTCGACCAGTTTGATTCGGTTGAGAGTTGCGGGGTCGATTGATGAATATATAGATGTGGTATGAGGAGACGGCACACCATTATCAGGTGAATGAAGGTCTTGTTCTTCATCAGAGGGTGCAGCTGGCTTTTCCTCGTGGACGATAAGTTCTTGAGGTTTATACGAGATAGAATGGATGTCTCTTGGCCAAGAAAGGTGCTTCTTGCACATGGGGCATGTTTTGTGTTCCGCCCACCAAAGCTGTATGCAATCTTTACAAAACGTGTGACCACAGACTGTAAGGATTCCGGTCTCGAACTCGGACTGACAAATGATGCACATGTGCTCAGTCCCTTCGGAAGTTGACTCTTCTTTGAGATGATGAAGATACCGTCTCTGGGACAGTAAGCTGGAGACCTTCTCTTCTCTCTTTCTTTCATCCTGACGGGTAAGATTGTAAGTTTTCTGGTCTAGAGGCTGGCCGAACTTATCTTCCTCCCATGGCGCAACGGTGTCAGAAATTTTTTGAAGGGCCCGGTAGTATGCGAGTCTTTGGTTCATTGTCTCACGGAAAAGTTCGACCTCCTTTTCTAACGCATTCAAAGCTTTCGTTTGTTCTGTAGACATTTGTGCAGCCTTGTTAAGAATGTCGTTTACAATCGTTAGCTCCGCCGCAGCCCGTACACTACCTCTACCTTCTTGCCATTGTAGTGAGGTCACGAGAGCACGGAGCTCTGTTATGATACCTCGCAAAGAGCCGATATCTTTAGTTGGTCTAGTTTTCTCACGCTCAGCAAGCATTTTCAAAAATAGTTCTGGCGCTGGTCCTTCTCCTCTATTCGCACCGAGCTTGGCCAGCTTCATCTCATGAGCGATGAGATTGTTCTCTTGGCCAGTGATGGCGTCGTGACGATCAGCGTACAGGGCTCGTAGGGCTTCCATGTACACATACATTTCGTCCTGATGCTTAGTTGATGCTTCGTATTCATCGCCCTTGAGCTCCACGCCATCATCCTCATCGATGAGTGACGACTCCAGGAACTCTATCATCTTTTGTCTCCATGTTTCGAATTGAGCGCCTTGGGCATTGAGAACTTCGCAGAATTCGTCGAGCTTGTCAAAGATCTTGCGATGCTCAATACCACCCTTCGGAGGATCTATTTCCATGGCGGGAAGTGGAGTCAACAGCTTCTTTTCTGTCTTCTTACGCACTTGTGACAAGACACGGTTGACCTTCGCCAGACTCTCAGATAACAACTCGGCTCGAATCCTTTTTGCTTCCTCGTAAGCCTCTTCCTCTTGTCGTTCAAACTGCTTGAATTCTTCGGAGTCAGGCATCGTGATTTCTTCGTTTGACTTTAGCTGAAAGTATACGTTGCCCATGAAGAAAATTGAAACGTGCAGTACTTCAAGGGCAGCTCGCAACCTCAGTCTCCAGGCACCAAGTCGAGGATTCTCTTCTTGATCATCTTCATCATCAGAATCTTTGTTTCGTATTGCCTCATTCGCGGATATTATTTTCGCTCGTTCAGCTTCATAACTGGCCCTTATCTCGTCGACAATCGGTTTCGCGGCATCGTAGGCGCTTTGATAGATATTGAAAGCGTCTTGACTCATCTTAGCATTTTCATAAACTTGACCTCTGCGGATGGTAAGTAATAGCATTGCCCTCTGTTCAGCACGTAATGCTGATTCGTTCTGGTCCATCATGACCTCCAGCACTTCTTCGACCGTCCGCAGTGGCCCTCCGCCTCTTCCTAGAGCACGTCGGTTACGACCGCCAACTTCAGGATGCAAACAGGTTTGCCTCAGCCGGACCAACCACGATCTCATTTTTTCTATTACGAAAGATGAATTCGGGTCCCAATCTTCGGTCAAGGGACCACCTCTTGTATCGACTTGACAATCATCACACATCTCCTGGAAAAGAGAATCATAATGCTGCTGCTCGATAGCAGAGAATGGAACAGTAATAATATGACGACTCTGGGGTGGTAATCTTAAATCTTCACGGACGCCATCTTTGCTATGACGAATTGCAATCTTTCTAAGGAATTGTCGAAAAACAGGCTTGAAATATAACAGTAATCGGTTCCAGATATGCAGCGATATCGACCACGGCTCGTAGCGCAGAAAGAGTAGTAACCCGTACAAGTCTTTCGCATCACGACGGAGAGGGGTCCCAGAGACAGCCCAGGCATTGACACGAGGAAGCAACCTAGCTACTTGTGCTGCATTTGATACACCACTTTCGACCATCTGAGCTTCGTCCAAGCACACCCGCCACCAAGATATTTTAATGAGGGGACTTTTTCGCGGCTCATATTTCTTTTCATGACGAAAGCTGCGTGCCGGCTGGTTTCCAGAGTAGTGTATTTCATTGGCAAGTGTGTTGTACGTACAGAATACGACATGATGGTTTAGTAAGTCGTCCATCAGGCCATACTCGACATAATCATCTGGATAATCTTTGATTCCGCGATAAATGAGAACTCGTAAACTAGGTGCATGGAGTTCTATTTCCTGCTTCCACTGTTTCAAGATTGACGGCGGTGTGATGATCAAAGTTGCACCAGATTTTCGTAATTCGTTCGCGTTGCCTTCATGAGGACTTCCCAGATCCCGTTTGTGTAGGCACATGAGAGCAATACACTCCACGGTTTTCCCGAGGCCCATTTCTTCAGCCAGTATTCCTCCTCGGATTTCAGGATACATAGTCTTGTAACTTTCTATGTCTGTCGTGGCAATTCCAAGCATGTGGCTAACCCAGCACGTCCGCCCGTCAAGCAGTCGTGTCTCCTCAAATGATAGAGGGAAGCCTGAGTCTTCTACATATTTATCAACAAGACGGCCATCCGACATCAAGGTGACGCCTTCTCTTTCAAGAAGCCAGCGAACAGCTCGGCGCTGAAACGGATAGAGCTCGCAGTCTAAGAGATCATTTTTGATCGGGGCGGAGAGCTCCTCAGTCTTATCTGGTATGTGAACATTGTCGTAGAAATCGCGCGGGGTCCAAGATTCTCCATGGAAAGACATTGGTCGAGCGGGTGGCAAATACTTGTACAGCATCTCGGCTTGAAGCAACGTCAACCTCTCCGGGCACACGGGCGAGTTTCTCCATTGAATTTCCAACTTCATGTTATAAATATTGTCTCCACGTCTGCCATCAAAAGCGACACTGGTGAATACGCGAAGCAGCGGAACATCACCAATCTTCCTTGGCGCGGAAGCAGCTATTTTGGCTGCATCTTGAATAGTCTGTGCCTCTTCGCCTTTCAACGATGTCGTTGGCGTTGAGAACGCGGTGTTCTTACGGCTGCCTCCACCAATGCGTATAATGGTTATATCTTTGCCGCCCACATTGTCCCTGTAGATTTGCTTCAAATCGACTGTCACCGAGCTGGGTATGTTCGGACCGATGACGTGTGAGATCTCTGCCGTCGCATCGGTCGTCACGGGAACAGTGACCGTAGCCAACAGCAAGAATTCGTCATCCCGTTCCGATAGGAGGTCCTCGCTTGGAGACAACTTTCGGCGTTTCGCTGCTGGTTCGGCCATGTTGCATTGCAGACTGTAGGGAGATCTCGGTCCGAATCTGATATGCGTTGGGAGGCCAGCACCCCAGTAGCAATTGCGGATATGAGAACCCAGGTGTGGTCTACATTTATTGTTCTATACGCAACTGCGGCCAGGCGCCTTCGCCAGGGAGGGACCTCATCTTTCGCAGGCAGCAATGAGATGCGGAGTGCAAAGAAAATGAGTTGGAGGCGAACATCCAATCGAGGCGAGAATGAGGGTCCTTCCCGATAAAGGGCCCCTTCTTATCTGCACGTGCTGATAAGAACTCATCTCTCGAAGTATTTTATTACAGCTTTTCTACACAGATATTTACCTGCATAACCCACCACGAGTTTAAACACATGTCCCGGTTTCCCAAGAACCTACAGTGACATTAAGACCGGTTGGGAAGACTTAGAAACTAGATCATAATTGGCACCTACCGGTTGATCATATAAAAGCCGCTAATCTCTAAAAATGGCAGAATTGAGCCCCTCATCAAAAATCCTCGTCCTGATCTCTGGCAACGGCTCGAATCTTCAAGCTCTCATCGATGCTGCCGACACCCCAAAACTTCCTTCCACCCAGATCATCCGTGTCATAAGCAATCGAAAAGATGCTTATGGACGAACAAGGGCCAAAAATGCCGGAATCCCGGATTCCTATCATAACCTCGTGGCCTATAAAAAACAGCAACCGGCGACACCTGAAGGGATAGCCACAGCCCGAGAAAATTACGATCAGGATCTCGCGAAAATGATCATCGATGATCAACCGGATCTTGTCGTGTGTGCGGGATGGATGCATATTTTGTCTTCCACCTTTGTTGATATGCTGGCCGGGGCGGGAATTGGGATTATCAATTTGCATCCGGCGAAACCGAAGGAGTTTAATGGGGCTCATGCGATTGAGAGGGCATACGAAGCATTTCAAAAGGGGCTGATTGAAGAGACGGGGATTATGATGCATTATGTGATCAGTGAGGTAGATATGGGAGAGCCCATTTTGGTGAAGAGTATCCAGATCAGTAACGACGAGTCATTGGAACAATTGGAGCAGAGGATTCACGAATCGGAATGGGGTTTGATTGTTGAGGGAACTAGGATTGCTCTGGAGAAGATCAGAAATGAGAAAGCATGAGCCGTTTTGTCATGAAGCTGTAAAGCTAGGGACTGCAAGCTACTAACCTAGGCACTAGAGTCAACATATTCTTAATAAGCCGCGTCAGAATATGGCACTTCAAAAGGAGGAATCTTATTCTCAACCCAAGCTATGAATGGACGATCAATCGCCACAAATACTATTCACGCGACGCCCGCAACCATTTCGCCTGGTCCCCTTCCAATGAATTCCCTCACCTCACCACTTCCGCTGGGCCTCACGGCATTTGCTCCAATAACATCGCTCAAAGACCAAGCCGAACTAGGTCCCGATTCACCAGCTGAGTCCGACACAACAGTCGCATTGACAGCACGCACATTTCTCTCGTATACCGATCCATATGAAGTCTCCTTGAAGTTTTGGGTCGTGTCGCCGAAAGAGTACGTGTGGTTTGTCACGGAAGAGTAATATCCCGTGCCATATTGAGTAGTATCCATATACGAGGGACCTGATACGAGGGTATACACCGAGATGTCAGGACGACCGCTGGCGGTAATTTCGAGTCCGCGATCGAGGCCCGCAGCGATGGTGATGCCAGAGTCATAGACACCATAAGTAGTGTTGACTGTGATGGGATAAGAGAATGCAACTGTGTTGTTGTAGGATACATCTAGTGTGTTGACTGAACAAGAGGATCCATCGGTTGACTGTGTGTTCGTTTGCGTCAAACCACCTTCGGTAACGTATCCAGTGTTAGAGTAGGAAAGGGCTTGCGACCATGTACCATAATCCGAAGAGATATAAAGCGAACGATTGGCGTGAACTGAATATGCTAATGAGATGTTAGTTCCGTTACTCGCTTCAACGATGTCATGGTTTGTATAGATGTCTGGTGTTGGTGCTGTAATATTAGGTAACGAGTTGGTGCCGTTATATTGGGTATCTCCCTTGAAGATGAATATTTTGCCTGTGACCAGCCAATAACTACCTACAGATGATTCCGAGATCGTAGCTGGTCCATTGCCACCATTATCGTCCACGCCAACCACTTTGATTGTATATGTGTGCGCGTTGCCGTCCAAAAGATAGGGCAAGAAAGGCGTGATATCGATCTCGCTTTCTCTCAAATCAAACGCATCGATGCCCACGATAGGTCGCCAAAATCCAGGAGCAATTCCGCCAGTGAAGATGATTGGGAATGGCCACACCACACCAGCAAGCATACCGTCAATGAAGAGCTGGAGCTCTCGGAATGGTCCATATCCCAGTAATGTACCGGCAACAGACTCGAACGTATGGATATCTGATTCTAGCACATTTGTGTACCAGAATTCCTCATCAATCTGCCCATTGGCAGAGATGGAGACCATGGCTCGGACGGAGTCTAGAGGGAGCGTTTGTTGGACAGTGGCATTCTCGGATGGTAGGCTGAATACACTACTCTCGCCTTCAGAGCCTCTTCCAGACGAGATAGGGAAAATGAGGTCCGCTTTAGTCGGCGCGTCTTCCTGATAGAAGAAAGTGGCGGTGAGGGTGGTGTTGAAGGTACCGGTATAAACATCAGTAACTATGTTGTCCAGGTCGAAAATGATGGTTTGAGGTTGCTTCCATAAGGAGAGATATTGAGACATGTCTTTGGTGTAGGTCCAGATGATTCCTGTCGTTGTTGGCTCTGCGGTACTAGATCGCCAGACCTCGATGTCACCAAGATACATGATAGCCAATCGGTCGTATTGGCGCCCAGATGATGTAACAGTGAAGTTGAAAACAACACTGTTGAAGTCACAGGCTGGAGGAGTGTAATTGCTGACGAAAGGTGTTCCATAGGAATATGCAAAAACATGTTCCATTAAGATTTTCTCAACTTTACACTTGCCCGTCGCATCAACCGATACTGGCTTTTCGACCTGAAAGTCAACCAACAAGCTTGTATTGGAGGTGGTCTGTCGGCGCACATCACGATATATCGGCGACCGAGCAAGAGCAGAAGACACTGCCGAGTACAACAGCACAAGTAAGGTAGCAAGGATAGCACCACGCATCGTGAAGGAGCTCCACGATCTCGTCTGAGCAGGTTTCACGAAGTGAAGGGGGAGGGAACGCGGATCTTCAACGAAAGAACGCGCAAGAATATACGATGCGCCGGCAACCGTGACCGCAAAGGAAAACCAAAAGAGAGAGAGGGGAAGAAAAGCATCGACAGCAAATAAAGAGCTACACCCATGCAGTGTAACCCTGGAGGATATCATCACGTAGTCCAGAGCTCCTGATTAGTGGCGATCAACGGTCTGAGGCCGCGCGCGTGCCTGGCGGTGACCCTGGACCGACTACAGATAACAAAGATAGCCGTGCATGGATATAGATGAGCTGCAGTAGAAGCAGGGACTGGAACGACAATGTTGACGGATCCACCAATAGTGAGTGATTGAAAAGAGTAGGTCGATACACAAATGAGAGTTTAACTTAACCCCATGCTTGGACAGCGGGATTGTAATCTGCTGCACAGAGGACCTTGCCCAGCTAGGCAATGCAGGTCCCCGAGAAGTAAGTCGATCATTTCGAGCATTGACGTGGAATAGGAGTTTGATATCAAAGTACAGTATACTGTACCTAGATAGGTGCCTTAGTACGGTACTGTATCAATAAGACCTATAGGTACCTAAATAGTAAGTAACCAGGTACAGTAGGTAGAAACCTACCTAAAGTTAGATACCTAAGGTACCTAGGTAGGTAGTCATCAGGGGACTAATAAGATAACAAGACACTACGGTACTATCCTACTAATTACCACCTATAGTTAGGTACCTAATGTACCTGGTAGTACCGTACCTAGGTAGTACTGTCCTTTATGTATTGCCCAGGGCCCCACGTGCAGTTGCGTTGCTCGGTGATTGTGCGCCCGGAACGCCGGCAAAGGTCACCACAAGGCCACAGCAAATACTCTGTAGGGGGAAACGTTCCCCGTCGCTCAAACCGAGGAAACTCTGGATGCCGAATTTCAAGCTTGTCTTTTGATTGTATACAGAGTATGTCCTATATATTGACATAGCTGTATATACCTTAATAGTATCCCGTTAAATCGTGAAAGGGAGAAAGGCCGTATAATTTCAAGGTTCAGAAACAGGTCAAGTCGATTGGTCAAATGCTTGGAAAGATTTGGAGGGCCATGACACCACCATCCACCCACCACGACTCTGATGTCATCATTGGTTTCAAAACACCAAGAATACTCCGAGTAAGAGAGTAGTGTCCTACTGGCCCACAACTGGGATTTCATAAGGGACTTACTCTGTACTTCTTGATCTCCTTGAGATATCTAAGGACCATCTCACGATCTGGATACTTATTTAAAAAAAAAAATTATAAAAAAGGCAGATGCAGAGGTCGATTCAGAAAATAGACACTGTCGTATTGCATGATTCCACTCCAGCACATTGAAAACGAGAATTTGGGAGATCATATATACCTAACTCCTGCGCGGCGACGGCTTCTACTCTTCTCTGCCTCTGATTACTCGGAGTAACTCTACATCGCCGAACCAAACCGTCCACTCGGTGTTGGAACGTGGTTAACCGACATTCCGGCACATTGATATGGGTCCTGTACCACGTAATTTGTTGCTTAGGCCAGCGGAACAGGACAGCAAGCAAAGGGAAGATCTCCGATGGGGCAGACAAGCTTTTGTAGCCAAGTCTCTTAGGCACGCCTCGGAGAGAGAGAGAGAAAAAATAGCAGCGCCGGCCGCCAACCCAAAAAAACTTGATCCGCTTCCCTGCGAATTTGGGGCTTAGCGGGGTTCGTTTACTCACAGCAGCACAATGCAGGATGCGATGTCTCCCTACAGTAGTGGCCAGTAGCCAGTAGCCTGCCAGTCCGGCAATGCACCCTCCCCCAATTGCGAATGGCGCCCCTCTCGAAACAGTCGCTATCGTCTCTTTCCAGCTAAACCCAACCACCCAGATGACGGACATCAGCCACCGAATGCACATACCGGAGACGCAATCATGCCATCCGACTCCATCTGTTCCCGTCGTGTTCCCGTTGGCTTCCTCGCTGGCTCCCTCTTTGGTCTTCTCGTATCTTCTGAAGCTTTTCTGTTCGTAACTTCTGGGACATATCAACCGATCCTATCTCTGCGCTGACTGTTGTTCAAAGCTGGTATTAAAATGATGGCTTACCATTGACCTTGGAACAGGATCTCGTCAAGTCGCAAGTCCATCTTACTCATCCAGTCGACCCCCCGGATTTTTCTCTAGACACTCCCTAGGATTTTAATTGTACTGCCCCTGTTATAATCAACCTTCTATTCCGAAGTGCTTCAGCGGGGCTGATCGCGCAGCAATGGCGGATGGCACAGATCCTGCTATCCGGCACCAAGTGTCGCAGAAGCATGCGACCAAGGATAAGTATGGCCAGAAATATCTTGAAGCGACAGGTAAAATGCAAAAGAACATACCTCACATGGCGCAAAATGCCAATAAGCAGCCGCCTGGGGGTTTCGACGATACGCCCATTCCGGATGCGCCGCCAGGATACACCGTGAAATTCACATTTCACAAGGCTGTCAACCTCCCTTTCGCCGACCTAAATTCCCTCTCCTCGGACCCATACATCGTCGCAACACTGAAGACAGATCTGCCCAGAAGACATAAACAGGATCCTGACATGAAATGGCGCACAGTCACGTTACGGAGAACAACCGAACCTGAATGGAACAACGAATGGATCGTAGGCAATGTGCCTGCGAGCGGGTTCTCCTTGAAGTGTCGTCTGTACGATGAGGACCCCGCAGATCACGATGACAGACTCGGTAATGTTACCGTTCGGGTGAATTCAGTCTCCGAACAATGGAGTGGTATCGATCAATTGGCATACAAAATCAAGAAGCGCATGGCCAGCAAGCGAGCATATCTGTTTCGTGGATGTGCTGCAGTCGTACACCCTCGTATACACATGAGTGGTGAATTGATCATCAGTGCTCAGGTGCTGGGAAGAACAGAGTCTGAACATGGCGGACAACTGTTTACAGTAGGTCCATGTCAATGGAGTAAACATCTGTCTCCCCTGATAGGCCGACTGGCTGGTATCAAGGACACTGAAGAGGAGAAAGATGGCAAGAAAATTGAGAGATACAAGTACAGACCTCTACCCTCGTTTGTATCGCAAACACTGACCGATACGTTTAGCTTCCAAGCGGTACAAATGCAACTTGCAGGACCGGTGCCGGCACCATTATACCATCGATATGTCGAATTCAAGTCCTTTGTTGCAGGAATGTTTGGCTCAAAGGGATTTTCGGGGAAGATATTGAATCGTGCCCTACATCACCAACATGCTCGAATCTACAATTATGATCGATCTACAGCATATGGTGTGTTTGAGAAACCATGTATAGACATGACCAAGAAGTTCCTAGATTTTGTACACTATGACCAGGGTGGACGAATATTCACATATGTCATAACTTTACATGGCCAATTCCGATTCACGGAGACCGGAAAAGAATTTGGTACGTCTAACTCAATCCTCGGTATCAAACACACGGCTAATCGAGACATTAGGAATCGACCTCCTTTCCAAGCATACCATGCACGCCGATGTAGACCAATACATTGCTTTCTCTGGCGAGTTCTTCATTCGACGCCTAAAACACCCACGTAGTAACAAATCCGATTCCCCCGATCCCCAAAGCGCCACCCTCCTCCCACCAGCCCCGGACCCAGAACAACAACAAAATTCCGAAGCCACACACTCCTCCCGCCCTGCATCATCCACCTCAACCTCCACCTCCTCCCCACCGACAACCGACCCTTCCAAATACGAACTAATAATCGACAATGACAGCGGCACTTACCGACCTAATTCCCAATACTTTCCCGAGCTAAAATCATTCCTCAGTTCCAACTTCCCCTCCCTCCGAATCGTAACCCTCGATTGCCAAAAAGACGCCGACTTGATGTCGAAACTGAAAGACGAACAACGCAAACGGAAAAGCGAATCCGGCAAGAAAGTCTGTTACCTTCAACGAAAAGCCAGCAGTTCCGCCAGCAGTCTCAGTTCCTCCGACGAAGAAGAACTCGAAGCTATAGGTACCCAGGAACGAAAACAAGGCTTGGCGCAGAAAATCAAAGACCCGAAAAAAACTTTTATGAAGCTTTTGAACGATGCCGCTGGGCCCAGCGGTGTGGAGGATTTGGAAAAAGGACAAGACCATGGAAAAGGAGAGCATGATGAGAAGATGGCGGAGACAACCACAGCGAATGAGAAAGGGACAGGAACGAATTCCAAAGTCAACGGCAATATCTCCTAATCAACATTTTTTTTTTTTTTTCTTTCGAAGGAAACAGACCTTTTGGGGGGGTGGGGGTTGAATTTATTTGAATTGGATACCTACATATTCTTACATACATATATAATGTACTGTATTGTAGTCTACTATACTATACTACCTAGTAAGTATTGATTTGATTTGATGTGTATGGAATTAAAATTGAAATAGTCTCATTGACGTTATTCAATGAAGTGTACAATATTTGGTAACCTACCTCCCTCCCTCCCTCCCTACAGTACCGTTCGCAACTCCTATTCCTATTTCTATTCCATCGCTCTGTAACTAGGTAGTTGTTCAATTCAGATCAAGGCTTGTTATACAAACAGACCAAAATTCCATTCATATGATCATCATCATCATTATAATTATAATAAAAATCAATTCTTAACCCCCCCGGGGAGAAAACAAAAATACTATCATATCATAAATCTCCATTCCCCTTCTCCTTTTCCTTCATGAATACCTCAATATCTTCTACTTTTTTCTCATTCTCTTGATTACCATCACCACCACCATCAAACCAAACCCCTAAATCCAAACCCCCACCCGCCGGAACACATAACCCTAATCTCCAGAAATAGTCTCTATGGGCGAAGAAAAGTTCCCACAGGCGGAATCGATTTGGGATACTAAGATCGAGGGATTTGATCTCGAAGTTTGGGTCTGAGGTCAACGATTTCAAATGTTGGAGTTGGGAGATTAGAAAGTTTTGGTTTTGGGATTGGGTGGTGGGGGTTTTGAGTGAGGAAGAGGAGGAAGATGTTGTTGTAGAATCACCGGCGATACAGCGCTCATCTTCATCGCCTTGGCAATATGATATATCTTCTATTGAAGGCGGCAGGTCTGGTTTGCTGATAAAGACTTCTCCGGCGTGCATTTTGTAGCCCCATTCCTCTAGAGGTAATAATGGAATTGGGTCGTTGATGTGAGTCACTCGTCTGAGGCTCTGCTGTTTTCGCCCTTCGATATTCTGTGGGTCTTCATTGATTTCAAGGTTGAATTTTCTATCGATATAATCCACAAGGGCTTGATTTCCGATTCGAGGTTCACCAAAGGTCGTGACTTGAGGATTCCAGCCTCGAGCCATAAATTCCAGTGATGCTAGTGTCGCAACGGCGCCGCCCAGGGAGTGACCAACCAGTGTAAGGCGATAATCTGGATATTGGGTGATGGCGGACTGGATGAGAGGCAGGACTGTACAGCGGGTGTTCTTCCAGGAGGTAAGGAATCCGGCGTGGACGGTACAATTGGTGCAGGGTTCGTCTGGCTCGGAAGATGTCGCAGAAGAGGAGGAAGGATTGGAAGGTTCAGTGAAGGGCAGTTGATCGTTTGCAGATGGTGCGCTATTGGTTATCATGCAAGTTTCTTCATCATCTGATGGGTAGGGAAGATATTCCGCAGGATTGGTCGAAAGATCGACCACGGTATTCGCAATGGAATATGTACCCCTGAATGCCACTATGATCCTTTTGGCAAATGGAGGATGTGATATAGCGATGTAGCCACATGAATCCGACATTAATATTCCCGTATTCCATTGGTCGACAAGTTCAAAGCCTTCGAATTCATGGCATCTGCTGGCGCATTTGAACGGCTTTTGAATTCCAATTGATCCAACACAGTAAGTTATATCAACTATTCTAGCAAGCTCTTCAAGTTCGTCGAAGAGTTCTGGGGTGATCGGAGTGGTCGCATTATTATTGAGGTTGAGGTTGAGTGGTGGAGGAAGAGCAGCAGCAGTGCTACTGAGAGCGAAGGAGAGGAGAGAAAGGGTCCAGAGACATAGGCGCTTCATTTAGGATGATGTTTACTGTCAACAAGGTTGTTCTATAGGTTGCATGCTGGAGATGAAGTTGATGTTGAAAGTCGAGGAATGTTTGATCGAGTTGATTAGAAAGAATCATCTGGATCTGAGACGTCATTTGGTTCAACCACGTGCCAAGAGTCCGGGGTTTGAGACTTTGCCTTTTTTGGAAGATCATGGTCCTCGATATCTCCCGGCTGATTCAGTCAGCCACAGAACGAGATGTTCAAGCTATTTGGTCATGTAGAGGGCACAAAAAAAAACGGAAATATAAAACGTCCTTTCAGAATAATGTGGATCGTAATGATCCGTCGATTGATCAAGTCTATACTCGAAGCTTCATAATTCAGCATAGGTACCTAATCTATTCGTTAGACGTACGTAGTAGTATTAGGGATACCAGACATCGTCTTTGTGATAAATCCTTGTCTTCCTGGAAATCACGACGTTTCC
Organism: Phaeomoniella chlamydospora; assembly: GCA_001006345.1. Taxonomy (NCBI): domain Eukaryota; kingdom Fungi; phylum Ascomycota; class Eurotiomycetes; order Phaeomoniellales; family Phaeomoniellaceae; genus Phaeomoniella; species Phaeomoniella chlamydospora. The sequence goes on along the minus strand of LCWF01000006.1, from coordinate 140,388 downwards.
AGATGTAAATGTCATGTACAATGTATCTGATAAAGATAGGTATTTTGCTAGCCATGAGATGTAGCCGCCGAGAGAACCGTTTAAACACGGTGTATGCAATGCTCGCTTAAAGTACCACCAGGTCCAGCACTCCATACCGATTTTCCGCCCAGAATCTTTCCGTCAATGCAACCAAACCCAGGATTATTTCAGATAAAGCGTCTTGAATTCCATCTTATGCTACCAGTCCAGTCCTCTCCATTCAAATTCCCCATCCACATTCTTCCACATCTCGCCCTCAATTGCATCGTCCCAACCCATCATAACGGCGAGAAGCCTACAGCCGATGCTGCTGACGCCACACACTATGGCATCGCTCTGGCCTACAACCGCGAGGTCGAGAAGGTATGCCCTTCCAACCAACTCACGGAGATGTAGCGCTGCTTTGGAGGGGTGAATCGCATGTTCACGTGCGTCGATAGCTTCGGACTCTTCGTCCTTGTCGGTATCGCGGGAAGACTTTGATGATCGAGTAGTCGGCTTACGGTATGATGCTGGTGGAGAATCTTCGGGAATAGCTCGAATTGCGCTAGTGGATGGGAGGCCCAACGACCAGAACAGATTGCGGAAGAACCCCCCTTCCCAGCCCACTCGATCATCAATCCCGTTGACGGGTTTGCTCTTGCTCTCGGATGATTTGGAGGCAAGACTTATCCTTTCTTGTGCACGGACAGCGTGAGACATTTCAATTGCAGAGTAGACGTCGGGGTCGTCAGTAGCCAGGACAAACTTGGATGACATTTCGCCGTGGAAGTCCTCTTCTCCAGTGTCTGGGTCGGTGAAGCCCGCGTAGAGAATTTCTCTGGCAGCATCAGCATACTTAGACAGAGGAAGATATGATTCGTGGTATTGGAATTCCATGGGGTGCTTGTCACCATGGCGGACGTGAATCCCGATCTCAACACCGCCGGCTCCACGAATCGTCGAGTTCAATTCGTCAATACGTGAAGCGAGATAAGGAGCGTCTTCCTTTGAGAGTTCAAAGAGGGCTTCATAGCCAGCACGCATCAGGGCAAAAATGGGTTCTTGGCGGAACACACGCATTTTCCGAGGGTTTTCGAAGTAGTTGTTGAAGCCGTGGCCAAAGGTGAAGGGAGTTGTCGCGGCTGAGACTAGGAGATGACGAGCCTGGTGAGGGCATGGTGTGATCTGTGTTTTGGGGGGCGGAAGACAAGAAGGTTTAGGAGGTGGTTTGAAATAGGTTTGATATGAGCCATATGCCCAGTTGGTATCGTCGATGAAAAATGCTCGTTCCTCCTTTTGAGCCAGGCCATAGGCCATCCAGAGACCCATCAGAGTAGCGCCTAAGCCTGCGTCATCCGTCTCCAAGACGTAGGTCAAAGACTTATCGCATGTTTTCTTTTTCCCTCCGGGAGCTATCGACTCCAGTACGGCATCAGCACCCAGCATTTCGGCCCAGACATCATGCTTCCTTTCAGCCCCGGGTAGCAGTCCATGAAGCTGCGCATCATCTATCTCCATGTAGTTAGGGTCGCTATAATAATACCCATGGTGTGCAGCATGTTTGTGTTCGGTGTTTCCCGTCTTAGCGTCTTCAACATGTTCGGCTACTTCACGAGCTCGCATGCAGATTTCGCGGTATTCTGATGGGTTTAAAGGAAAGTCTCTGTGTGGTGGTATCGACACCGTCCACCTCTCTCGGCCACGTTGATCTGTCACCGCAAATGGCGTCGGATGCTCTGGCAACTGGTCTTCCCCCACAATCTCGTACGCTTTTCCGCCGGTAGAGTCGTAGCTGATAGCCACAGGCGATCTTTTTAAGGCGACAATCTTAATACTTCCGTAGAGAATAACGAATGTACCTATAAACCATAGCGATAGACGGAACAGCTTCCGACTGATTCTCAGCGATGGTCCCCTGCCGTATTTTGGTAGTACCGATTCTATATTCGGTGTGGTGGTCTGTTGGTCGGAGAGCAGAGCACGTCTGGCCGATGGTAGCGGAGATACTGGACGACTGCGTAATCCAGAATTGTGGCCATCGACTCTAATGGATAAGTTTAGGGGGTTATGGCGGGGAGAAAGGATCATCTTGGCGGTTTGTTGGAAACAAGTATGTATTGATTTGTTCAAATTTTGGTCTCACCTCGGTGGTGGCCCACGGCGTTCTGTCGGTGGCTAGGTCGTCCAGCAGTATCAGCCGTTACCATGCAAGTGTTGGGAAAATTGATTCTAAGAGAGATAATCGAAAGCGAGAGGGAAGCACTCTAATCGTCTGGAAACGCGGGAAGGCTGAAAGAGGTCAGGCAGTCGTAACTAATTCATATCGTCGTTTTGCAAGGATGTCGCTAGGCCGAAGCAACAGTCAATGTCACAGCTTCGGGAGGCGTTTGAAAGAGGTGAACGTAAGTGCTTGATACCGGGACTCGGTCGATCCGAATAGAACAAAATGAATGCAAAAATTCGGAGCGATCTAAACGGGGGACCCGACGTCCACGTCAGGTACGCCCAAAAAAAGAAGGAAAGAGAGCAGCGCCAGGCGTTGAAGCAAAAGGTCGAGAGAAAGAGAAGCAGTCGCAACACAAAGATTGGCGGCTACAAGTGCAAACGACGAAATAGATTGAGAAGCAGGAAAGATAGAGAAGATTCAAAGACGAGAAATGGGCGGAGATGCAGGTTGAGCAAGTGAAACGTTTCAGCGTTCGAACGAGTTCGAAAGATACGACCTAAGCATACGGAGACTCACAGTATTGTACGTACGAATGGGACACGAACTGGTAAATGGTAAAGATGGCGGTGGTGGGTAAGTTGACATGCCATTGGTTACATCCGTCCTTCCACGGACCAATGACAGGGACAAGACAGCGGTTCGACGGGGTGACCGCTGGACACTGGATGAACGACCAGCTACTCAGGTAGGTAGTTCTACTGTTTTGCGCATGGGAGACGTAGTGGGTGCATTGTGTTGACCGACGCATGGAGCAAGGGAAGGAAAGGGAACGGGAACGAGAATGAGAACGGGCGGACTCCCAGCGGGGGGATGCAGAATTCAGTACATGTACTGTACCAATGACGATGACCACACCCCGTAATATTGTCATACTCGAGTTGTTCCAGTGGTACTGCAATACCTACAGTACCAGTGAGAACACAGCGCCCTACAAGGACCACCCAGGGTCTACTCCTATGATAATCAGTCTGGAACACAACGAGTTCCGACCAAATCGACGCGAGTGGGGTATGGAGAAGCAGGGCAGCAGTTGTGAGGTGGCAAGAAAAAAAAGAGTCGAGTTGGCAGGTGAGTTATGGTTGGTTCAGATACAGTGCCTTGGCGTCTGAATGGTCCACGTCGGGCGGGAAAGGTGGAGAGACTCAGGGCTGCACTGCTGGCGTGAATAATACCATTACCATAGTAATTAGTCCCCTGAGAGTAAAGATGGTGGCGTAGAGAATAGGCGAAAGGTGACGGTAGAAAGGTTCAAATGGAAGGATGAGAAACACACTAAAGCATGATCACCGCAGGGATCGACCATGCTGCTACAGTACTGTACTCTGTAGGAGTACGTTACAGAGTTACAGAGTTCCATAGTACTGTACATAGTACCTAGGTAGTCGATGGCGTATTACTGAAACAGCGACTTGTCCCTCAGCATCCTCCTATGGTACTGTACATCGTACATCAGTCCTGTACCTAATTACTACTGACTCTGTATGGTACAGTACTATAACCGAACATGCATGAAGAAACTCTGCGACAGTACAGTACCTCGTTACGATACCCCTTCGTTCCCTCCAAAGCCAATCCCCAAGGATAGCAACCCCGAATATTGTGCTGTACCCAGAGTACTCTCCATTGACCGAATCATGCTTGCATAATTATGACCTTCTATAATTCCATCAACCTATTCTGCAGGACTATAATTAGGTATCCAAACCAGAAGAAGGCTGTGAAGATATGGATGATGTGTACCACGGTATGTACTGTACCTATACTCCGTCTCCGTCTCCGTCTCCGTCTCGAATAGATTACTCTGTACATGTACTATGTACATACTCCCAGCGAAAGACACAGCCACCCAGGCAAGAACAACAACGTACACGAGACATATTCAAACTACCAACCTACTGTAGGTACAGTAGGTTCCTAGGAACCTATAGTACAGTACCTGCCTGCCTAGGTACTGTACCATACTCAACATATTTTTAACCATACCTGAGTATGATTGTCATTCCTGCAGAACAATCGACAATGGGGTGAGGAGGACCTCAGCTCCACAACTTGGAGTTTCCAGCAAGCAACAGGAGGGAAAAGTCAAAAAGAGAGAGAGAGAAAATCTGAAACATGTCTAGTCTGGTTTTAATTACTTCGTACTGTGTGTGTATGGGATGTTTGATGTCATAGATCCATACATTACATGGCTATGTGAACAGCGTAACGATGAATACAGTTGATTGAAGCTGTCAGCAACCATGTCACTGTAGGTCAAGTAACTCTGAATACCCATGACAGCTCATACTCTTGTCTGTGATATGTATTATGTGGTTCATGCTCTGTATTACTACTACTCTGTATATATACAGCAATGACTGGACGGCAACGTCATGATCATTGTCAATCGACTCGAATCACTATCACTACTCTGGTACAGACACTAAGTTTCATCTCCGCCCGTATCATCCTCGACGCTCCCTCCATCAGATCATCGTCATGATGTGCAACCCCCTGACATGCACTGAAGGGATCGTCAAGATTTACAAATTCCCTTGCGAGTTGATACATGTATCGTTGTAGTCTATAAATACATTGGTAAAAGGGGAAAACAGATCGAACAATCAACCCCCAAGTCTTGCGACCAGAATAGAAAAGATAAAAAGAGGATCCTGTACAAGGCGGACGGGAGAATAGGAGTAAGCGTCGTAACACACAAGACCATCCCCACGAAGTGATTCATATGTCACAATCAAACATCATGCAGTAACCGGTCCAGCGGCCTGAAGCCCATTGTTGGCCTCTGCTGCTCGGCCCACCTTTGCGGTCTCGCTGTCGTCAACATGCATCTGTGTGAGGGACGTTGCGTGGAAACAGTAAACATTAGAACTGGTCAAATCCATGTAAACAAACTGAGTGGGTATAGGGCATGCTCTCAACCGCATGCTGTAAAACAAACAAAATTCCAAAATCCTCCCCCACCCCAAAAACCCCCGTCCCCAGAGACAAACATTGCCTTACGACGAAGGCCTGAAAGAAAGTAATCCTTCTTCAAGGAAACTTTGATGAGATCGCCGTGTCAGGATCGATGACAGATTGCCGCATGCTAACTACCGAATCGCGCAAAGTCGACACCATCGATCCCAGTGTGGGAGCAGATGGCCCAGTGCCAATTGACACCCGTCGTGACTCGCTCGAGATTCCCATCGATCCTGTGCGGCTCTTCATCAGGTGGCCGCTCTCTACCTTGTCTTGGATCAATTCGTCCAGCATCCGAGACACTTCATCCACATTACGTCGGGGCTTGTCTAACTTCTTTTGTGGGGACAAGAGGTCGATTGGACTAATGGCTGCGGTATGGGAGCCTCCACTGAACTGGGAACTGCTGTTGCTGTCGGAACTCATGTGACCAAGAGGCTTTTTCTTATGTTCCTCGGGTGCCAGTTCTGCAACATCTCGTTTGCGGGCAGCCGACCGTAATGCAGTCACCATCCGCTCCTTATCCTCTAATCTCGCCCGCAGATCATTGATTGTTGCGTCCTTCTCCTGCAGCAAGGTTGACATTTCCGCATCTTCGCCTGTGGCAATACTTCCTTTATGAGAGAACCCCATTGACATTCGTGAATGGCTGGACCGTCGAGCTTGTAGGAGACGCTTCTCCAAAGTTGCGATATACCGATTCTTGTCCTGCAAGTCAGACTGCAAGGCTCGATTTTGCGCCTGCAAGCTGGCTACACCGTCTCCGTATTCACCGGTCTCCTCTTCATCTTCGACTCCACCTGCAGCCAAACCGACTGGAGAGCCTTCAGCATTGCCTACTGAAACCATCGAAGGAACACGAGTTTTTGCCCCGAGGGTTGACTGACTTGCCGATGAACGAATAGATCGGCTCCCGAGGTCCCCGTTGGTGCTCCCAGATAGTCTACCGTGCATGCCCAAAGCAGACACTGTTCCACTCGTCGAATTGACACCAGTCGATTTGGAGCATAGAATGAGCCGGTTGAGGTGTTCGATTCTCTCTTTCAACGCAGTCCGAGCAAGTTGCATCTCCAACATCTGCTCTTCGTGACGCTGTTCGGCTTCCTTCTCGAGCTGCCTCTCTTCTTTGTCAACTGCCGCCTTTTGTTGAGTGTCGAGTTGAGACCGCAAGGTCTGAATTTCTGCTCTATACCGCTCGAGAAGGCCGGCATTGGCTCCAGAACCCACAGCTTCCTCTGCACGTTTGGCATGACTGACAATGTTGTTCTTGGCCCGGGCAGCGAACTTGAGGGTATTGATTGTCTCACCCGTGTGGGTATTGGCAGATGCTGCACTGCCTTGAGCACCGATCTGAATGGTGCATAGGATGCTCACAAGTGAGTTGCCAGATAATGCCGGCTGCAATAATCGAGTCAGTTTGCTATCCCGGTATGGCAGATGTTTGCCATCCTTATCCGTTGCACCTTTCTCCTTATCGGTCGAAAGTCGAGCAATTACGGTTCCCAGTGTCAATAAACTTTTGTTGATGTGAGCACCTTCTGTCCTTCGTTCTTTCGATTCAGCGGCTCGTTCAGATCCGGCAAGATCTATAAGGCTGAGCGTCGAGACCCGAACACCTCCAGGTAATATTGCAGCATGTTTGCTCTCTCTGGTCGATCCACCATTTGCTCCACGCTCTCTGCTCTCGACAATGATTTGCACCACTGCATGACTTCGGGAACTGCGAGCGTTGAATTGTGTGCTACCCGTTCTCCTAGCGTGATCGCCACGGGCAATCACTCGTAGTAGTTGGGTTGGACTCTGTACGATTTCCTCCTTCAACGGTGTTGCGTATACTCCTCGTTTCGGATCTTCGCGGATCTTAATTTCTTCTTGTTGAGCACCCGGCATTCCTGATCCAGTGTTGGCTGCTGACAACAAATCGTGAATCTTCTCATTGTAGATTTCTAAATAGCTGACCCGAAGAAGAAATTCGCGATGAGGCGTTTCTCGAATGTACGAAAAAATATCGGTGATCGCAAGCGGTATCACACCGGGATTGGTGGCGGTTCCTTGCATAGAGAATGTTTTCCCCGTGCCGGTCATTCCATAGGCGAAGACAGTACCATGGTATCCTTCCATTACCCGTCTCACCAATCTTTTCGCGGATGCGTCATACACTTTCGCATTGTTATCATGGGCTGCAAATACATTATCTAGCTCTGCATGTCAGTAACTTGTCTGCACGTTATGGCGATTCGCTTACCGTAAAAGTAGTCGCCTCCTTCCTTTCCTCGGTAAGCAACTAGAGACCGTCGACCGTCCACCATCCATTCGCCATCTGCTGATGAACCAGTCCCAGCTGCGTCAGGTCGTACTCTGACGCTGACCACCACGTTCCCCTTGTTAACTTTTCCTCGGCCTGAGCGAGCACCAGACTCACTCGCCGCACGTTGAGTTACATCATCTGTGTCCTCAAAAGTAGTCGCACTCGTCGAGTAGGATCCTTGTGCTGAGGAACTTCGGCTTTGGGACGGAGATGGAATGCTATACTGACCACCAGAGGTTCGCACGCTGGGGATAGACTTGCCTTCGCCGCTCGCATTCAATAGACTTGGTGTCTGTAGCCCTCTGTAGCTACCAACAGTGCTCGTACTTAATCTCGAGCGTTTCTTCTTTAAAGTGCCACCAGGGCTGAGAGCAGCAGGTTCAGAAAGACGAGGCTTGAGGGAAGTCCCGGAAGCATTGGATGATGCAGTGGTTGGGCGCGAGCCAGCAGTCGGAGGCTGAGGAAATGCAGCGATACTGATTGTTTTGCGCACAGTCTTCTCTGGTATAGCACTAGGCTTATTCATGGAAGAGGCAGACCTCAGCGTCGGCAAATTCGGCGATGAGGTGGCAGAGAGTGGTGAGGGAATTGGCCGTGATGAAGGAGTCGGAATCCTTAACTTCATTTGAGTTTGATGTGAGGGAGTCTTTGGCATTGGCAAGCTCTTTCTCGCTTTGGGTGAGGGTATCGCGGGTAGGGGGGAAGTTGGCGGCTCCATGGCTGGTTGTAAGGCTGGAGAAGCGGAGGCCATTTAGGCACGTAGTGCACCGTTCCTGCGCTCAAGTACCTAAGTTTGTCTTTGTATATTGATCTTAGACCATCTCAATTACGTTTGCTGGATTGCGAACACAGAGAATGAAAAGGGTTCGTCGTGAAGCTTCGACTGGATGATCAACGCCCAGAGCGATAGAGATATGCAGCGACTAAGAAATTTGCTCTTGTTGTGTCGCACAAACGGGTCGCGAAGGCGTTGACGGCAAGGAGATCCCCCGTTGTCGTGAAAGTCTATCCCTGTTGCTATATTCATAATATCAGCCAGGATCCGCAATTATCGCAGGGTCATGCAATAGAGCCGAGGGAACAACACCAGGCGGGCAATTGCTCCAATTGTATTATAGCAGGCTAGTGGACAGGATACTTACCCAAGAGATTAGCATGAAACGTCTGTGGGATCGCAAATCTTGAACCAACAAATAGGTCACATGCAAAAGGTCTGCCGTTGGACGTAGTGGCTTCCACTGCAGGTCGGAACGGTGTTGGGAGATCCGGCACAGTTTCAGCGCTGCATTCGAGAGGAATAGGACTCGACAACGACGGCGATTGCGCGATAGTTCAAAAATGAAGGATTGGGTGAGTTTGGTCTTTGGTCTCGTGAGAATGGACAGTGTCGCATAAGAAAGGACTGAACAGCGAGTGAAGGTTTCTAATTAGAGGATGAAAAGATGCTCAGTTAGATCCACCGTTTTGCCCAGCGACAGCAAGTCCGAGCGATCAAGGGGAACAGGATGAAGGAGAGAATGTTGTAATGAGGGTCAAAGTGAAAGGTGCTCCCGGCTTCGTCAAAGTCGTCGTTCGAGGAAGCTTTTGGTTTTTTGGTTTGACCTTTTTCGAAGAAATCCTCGAGATACACCAGTTGTGCTTAAGGGGTTTGTGCTGGGGGGGGGATGTTGCGATAGGTGCAGTAGCGTACAGGATAGACCTACTCCGATATAGCGCTGCCTTGCTTCCGTATGTACGTAAGGTCCCCCGGTCTGGTGTCCTGTACCTTTTAGTCGGTAAATACACGAGCCCAAGGTGATAAGACGTGCAGGGACCCCGGTTGTGGCCGTTCTGCCGTTGCAGCCACAATCCCCGCGACCGGCAGGGATGTTTGGGAGGATGATTGACGGATGACAGGCAGGCTAAAGAGAGAACAGGATACGATAGGGAGCGTGCTTGCCAGATAGACCCTCTATATCAATTTAAATCACCGAATTCTATCGCAATAATGTCTGGTACCAAGTCCCCAAGAACGACCTTGATAACGCAAGACTCTGCAGAAACGAGGAGCCGGGTAAGATTCATAGACGACGAAGGTAGATGCGAATTGAATTTCTGGAAGTTTATGATCGTCATCCTCACCATCCGGGAGATACCTCTCTTCCCTCTGGACCAGAACCTTCGGCTTCTCTAGGAGCATGGTGCACGCTGTTCTGAGCAGTAGTGCAGTACCATACTCTTGATATCTTGCAACTACCATTGACTACCTAGGTACCTAATAGGTACAGAGTAAGTACCCAACGTACAGTACCTAATTAGTATGATTGGTACAAGCACGATTGCCAGTATCACACGCCCGTTAGCGGTAGTCAGAAGCTTGAGCTAACAAGTAGTCTCGGCCCTAGTCTAGAGATCCTTGTCCTCATAAACTTTCAGGGCACTAAGCAAGCCGACCACTCTCACCAGGTAATAATTACAGAGTACTCTCAGAGTAAAGAGTAAATTAATTACCATAGTACAAGAGCACCTAGGTAGGGGGGAAAGAGAAGACGCCTTTCCCGTAGCAGCCAGCCATGTCCCTTGCCGGCCCTGATCGGCCCATCCAAGAGCTTTTTAAATTTGGGACCACGTTTACTCAGAGTAGGTACCAAAAGGTAAACTTTACGGCCATCCACACTTCCGGCAACGCCTTTCTCATCACAACCCAATTTTTATTAATTATTAAATTATGGGTCTTCTGCTGTCTGAACTTTGGGGACGGAAACGGTACAGAGTACAAAAAATGATAATATAATTTCCACTCGATCGCATTGAAGGACAAGAACCGTTGCCGTGAAGACAAAGACGTGCCCCGTGCCGGTGGCTACTTGCGAAACCAACAGGTTCCTTTCCTTGTGTTCCTCAGTCATGTGAGCTTTACAGTCTTGTACCCTCCATGCTTCCACTCATTGCGCATGAAAATCCCCTCCAGACACGAGTAGCAAAGCAACATGGTGGCCGTGGTGGCCTTGTCCGGTGTCATGCTCCAGTTAAAAGATTGCACTACTCTGTACTACATAGTATGTAGATAGGCTGTTGGAGATGTGCCCCAATTTGGGCAACCCGTTTGCGGTTCAGCATCCAATCGGCATCAACCAACAAAGATTGCCTCTAACGCGAAGAGAGAGAGTCGAGCTCGAGTCTGGCCCTTGCCCAAACCTTTAAGGCTCCATCAGCGTTGCAATTTTGCACTTGTGGTGATAATCAGAGACTGATCACCGAATCATTCATGCAGCATACTTAACACAATCGATCCCGTCACATCCACCCTCAATAGCTCTCCAGGTCGCATCTGCATCGCCAACCAATCATCCTCTTGTTGGGAGCAACAACGAATTTATTTGTATTTCGGTTCTCATGATGTGATGTACAATTGCAACGTCTCGATAGACGGTCTGTGGAAATCACGGGCAGTTCCTCGCGGGTTGCTGCTGTATGTGCTCAGAGTAGTGGACAGCCAATGTCTCTAGTCGCGATCAGACAGATACCGAGTACGAGGTACCCTTGTACTATGTACTATGTAGAAAAGGTACCTCGATCGACAACAATCTTCCTGTGTACGGACCAAGTCTGCCATTTGAAAACAATCTTATTTAGGCATGTGGCACTGTTTTGTAGAGTACTCTTACACACTTTATGAGATCGGTCCAGCCAACCGGTATACTGTACTAAACTTTAGAGAAACATGTTGTGAGTCCCTCAGTGCGTCTCCAGTGAGCTGTCGTGCTGCTGTTCCCGTACCCATATCGGGATCGAACCAAGAGGCTACGATGCCGAAGTACATAATAGTAAGACGCGACCACAAGGGTCAAGACGCGTACTCCCTACTGGATGTATTCTCTATTGTCTAAGCGAAACGAATACATAGTAGATACACAACGTATTCTATAACATGTCAGCTAGTAACGGTGAGTACTTCATTGCGACACAAATTCCATGTGGACCGTTTCCAGTCCCGATGAACCAAGGACTTTGACTTTGCGATGTCCTCGTTTGTCTCACTCGTCAATATTATTCTGTCTCTGGTTGGCCGACGTCGAGAGGTTCCATCTCAAGTCTTCCTCTTCACCACGTAGCCCGACTTCCTGTGTTACGCGTCCGCAAGGTGACATCTGAGGAGCGCGACTGACAGAACCTTCGATGCTGGACAAAAAGATGATGACCATGAGTATCAAGTTTGCTGTTTTCCTCTAGCGTCCCTTGTGCCCCTGTCTATGGGGTTCTCGAAATGGTCAGCCAATGCCCCCTTTGGGCCTGCTAATGTTAGCCTTTTCCCGCCAAAGCAAGGTCGGCAGGCCAAGACTGAGTGTGAAGGTGTTAATTAGTCGGTCAGGCTGTTCTTCGACCACCGCATCTCCCGTGCACGACATGCCGAGTTGAAGACGGCATTTGACGAGCTCGAGCCTGGCGAGGATCTACTCCGGTGGAACGTGCTGGAGCGTGCCACTGTTCTATTTGAGATTCTGAATGCCTTGCTACGAAAGTGGAAAACAGAGAATCCAAATTGCAATGTGGTGTCGTGATCTGTTCAGGAGATCTTCATTCTGCGTCCACTCTGCCGACGGGGTGCTGCAGTAGTGTCGATCTCGAAATGCGAGATGGTCCTTGGCCACCAGACGGTAGCCAGGCCATCGCACTTGTACCTCACTAACGATAATCCCCCAGCAAGCTCGGTCTCTGGTGGAGGTGCGTCGGAGTAATCAATGTCGATCCTTTGGGAACGCAATTTCTGCTGGTCCCGAAGTCGTTGCTCTTTTGTTGGCAGCTGTACAATATCCACGTGTGGCTTGCATCTGTCATATCTTGTGCGTGTTGGTGTGACAACATTGTTGCCAATAGCAAGACACGATGCAACCAGGATTCGTCGGAATTGACTTTCAATCACAGGCATCCCGACCCCGATTGAGACAAAAGGATGATCTACGAGCGGGAGGGTGCCGTGCCGTGCCAGCAAGGCACAAGGTTACTCGAGAAATGATTGCACAAAGAGACTGAGATGATACTGCGTGTTAGAAGACGCTGGCGGTCTTGTCATTTTCCTTGATTTACCATCATCTGAATTCTTCCTGTTGGTCCATTCCTCTCGCTACCGACATTCCCTATAGCACAGTCAATCCCGTCGTGGACTCGTACCCCTGGTATCCGACCCCACGAAGGTTCCACTGTGACCGTTCCTCTGTTTGCGTGTTGCCTTGTCTATCTGTGGCCTTGCTAAATATCCTTTTTCCCTTGCCTCTCTCAATGGCCACTACGGCCTCCCACAGGACCCAGGAATATCGAGTCGCTGGCCCCAGTTTCGCCTCGGTCCAGGTCTCCCCATTATCGGTAGAGACCTCGACCTTGACCACCGGGCCACCATCTCCCTGGGGAATTGCGTACCCTTTGGTGCTGATAGTCCCCTGAGGACTTCTCTTTACCGTCTCTTCGTCCTCGGGAACTGCAACGACAGAGTTTATAACGTTGTCCATCATCGGCGGTACCTTATCCCAATACTTGGCAGCAGACCCTTTGTCCGTGACATTTGGTGGGAGGATTTTGTAGTCACGCTGTTGGTAGAAATTTGGACTCTCTTTCGTCGAAACTGTAATTTGGTCGAGCCATTTGACGCTACGAGCCCCGATCACGCCCGGTACCACGACTCGGACAGGAAAGCCATGTTTAGGTGTCAACCGCTCCCCGTTCATCTGTTAGTTCATTGTTTGGTTAGCATCCTCTATTAGGGTTTCGGGGGCTTGTTTCATACTTTGAGGGCAAGCACTACTTCGTTTCCTTCCCCCATAGCTCTCTTTAGTGGAATACTTCCTCCATACCAATCATCTTCCTGTGTCTTGACCTGGTAGCATGCAAAGGCCACATGCAATCCTTCCTCTTCTTCCTTCACGCCTGCAGCTTTGAGCACATCTCTCAGAAGAGGACCATCCCATTCCGCATTTAGAATAGCCCCATCGAACCAATCAATGCCCTGCACTTCCTTCAACCTTGTTCCCATAGCATGCCTTCGGTTTCCTGCACATTGGAGGGCACATATCACTTTGTGTTGGGGGTACTTGGTCTCAAGATCTTCTGGGGTGAGATTCAGGTTATTCTGAACCAAGCCATCGATCGCAATGGCATGAGTGTTGTACGCTGTGGCGGGCAGTTGGGGAACTGGACCGTGATTGCGATCGTAGAGAGAGGTCGCAATTACGGGAGTAAGAAAGCTATAAATCAAGAGCTCAGTACTAGGTCCTTCAAGGGATCTCCGGAAGATGAGCCGCACGCTGGACTATGGAAGATGCAAGAACCGACCATTTGGTACACTCTTACCTTTTGACCAAGTCATAAGGTTTTGGCTCCTGGTTGAGAGGCTTCTCCCGGGTACCGGGACCTACCTGTGGTAAGGGTGTCTCAGCTATATGCCTCTTTTGGAGATTCAAGACGAGCACTCAAACAATCTGCTTACTAATTTCATCGTCTTCGTATGTAGCTCCCAGATACTCAAAAAATTACACGATGAAGTTCTGGCAGCGAATCTGGATGGGTGGTCGCTGTAAATTGCGTCTGTCGTTTGAGGAGGCAGATCCTTTATAGACGATATGTGCAAGCAAATGCCTCTGGCTTGCGATATTGGAAACAACGTAACTTCAAATATCAAAAATCATATACACAGGACCCAAAATATGCAATTAACATGAATGAATCACCCCTACATTGTGTATCACTGTACAAGGTGAACTCCCTCTTGCCATCGACGTCATCACAGTATTTTTCTGAGGTATCTGTATGAATACAAACATGGGTGGCTTCCGCGACGGTACTACTCCCTACTGCACCTAAACTCTCCTTTACAGTATGTAAGCTCTCCGCTGAAACTCTAATAATTTATTCCTCAACTGCGGAGCAGGAAATACACGGAATCAAGCCACCAAAATCCACTCGACTTGCTGTGAGGATGACCCTCTAGTTCACTCCTTATTAGGGTCATAATATTTATCATCCATGGCCTTTGTTCATCATGATGAGCAAGGGCAGGTAGTATTGGCAGCTAGAACAGCAGATTGATGACTTGGCGAAATATGTATGGATCTGGGAATATGTATGGAGACCCGATCTTGTATATGGAGAAGAGGAGGGAATTTTGGAAGATTGCAAGGGTTGCATGGGATTATGGTAAATTCTGATGAGTGGTTGCATGGAATGGAGAGCTTAGACGAGCAAGCACTTGATAGGGGAGAGAGACGTAGGATAGTATTGGGGTATGCACGCGTTGATTCGAGTCATCGTAGGCATTGCGGATACAAATATTGTCTTTCGTATTTACCAAAATGCATATGGCCGTACAAACATTCAATATACATGCGTGACCAAATCATCGTGCGTGGAAGTGGCATCGGCGAACATTTGAGGATAGGCCAGGGATTCCCTCACAATCGCCGCAAGTGTATACCGATATCCTGGCTGATAAATCCTTCGTAGCAGACATAACTGGAATATCGATGCGATTCCGTTGAGTGAAATCATGTCCAGCTCGTGGAGATGGAGTCTGTGGCCAAGAGATTATGTTCCGAATTGCCACATGGGCTGCTGCAGATATCGTTTTCTGCAGCCATTTTGTATGAACTTCGCCTAGCCTCGCATATGTTCGCGACACTTGGGTTGGGTCTCGGTAAGCGTAGCTGACCTGAAAGCTTTAATTTCATATCGTATTGACTGGTACCATACCTGGTAAAGTTGTTTTTCATCCCATTGATCCGAAGTCAAGTTTTCTGGCGACTCCTTTGAACTTTTCATCTTCCACTACCCCAGGCTTCATACCTATCTCACCCATTCTCTCCGCCCCACCTCCTTGTTTGGGAAGATTCTCCTTCGGACTTGGCTTTGGATCTGTCCTCCACCAATCATGCTGTAAGACTTCCAACATAGTTCTTCGCTTCCTAGGATCAAGCTTCAACATACTCATCAGGAGGTCTACCCCGTGAGATCCAGCAGTTGGAAACAATGACTCATAATAGCCCTTATCGCGGACCGGAACAATCTTATCAGCTGCCGTTGGGACGAAGCTTGGTAATCTTGAAACGCCGGGCCAATTGTCCTCGGTCGGGGTTCCAATGGCCTGATTGATTAGTTCTAATTGGTGTATCTCTGTCATCCCTGCCACAAAAGGGTTGCGAATGAGTAGTTCTGCAAAGACTGTCCCTATACTCCAGACGTCTACAGCTCCTGAATAGTGTCTTGCCCCATAAAGTAACTCAGGCGGCCGATACCATAGAGTAATGACCTGATGTGTCATGTTGTGATAAGGATCAGCGAAACTCCTCGCTAAGCCGAAATCTGCGAGCTTTACTTCTCCATCTGCCGCAATGAGGAGATTGTTGGGCTTGATGTCTCGATGAAGTACAAAATTCTCATGGCAGAAAAAGACCCCTCGACAGAGCATGCCCATCCACGCCTTGACGTCTGCGGCGCCGTACGAGACATTCTTATTCCGAATAACATCTTCAAGGGTGCCACAGGGGAAGTATTCTAGAACCAGATTTATGTTCTGATCCTTGGTTGAGTACACATCGATCAGGCTGATGAGATTGGGATGTGATAGTTCCTGGAGATATTTGATTTCACGGACAGAGTCAACATTCAAACCATCCTTGAAATTCTCCTGGACTTTAAGTTTCTTGATGGCCACGATGGTCTTCGGGTCATTCCTCAAATGGCCGCGATAGACTACTGCAAAGGTCCCTTCTCCAAGTCGTTTCCCTGAGCAGGGGTATCAGTAACGAAGATTGATCCGGTGTCGTCTCTGTCGGCACATACCTTTGACGTAGCGACTGCTAGCTTCCTCATTTAGAAGCTCCGCCAGGTCCGCATCAGAGGCTCTCTTGGCCGCAGGTGGAGGCGCGACAGCGGACTTCGAGATCGACCCCCGGACACTAATGGACTTGGTTCGTGGGTTTGGGGAACCAATATTTGGCGACCGTGGTAGGAGTGGCGAGGCCACCATAGTGAAATAAATGCTCGGGAGTCTTCACCACGGCAACGTAGAGGAAAGGAGGGTTAGAGAGAAGAAGGACAACTTCATGGGCTCTCTAAATTTCTAAGGCGCGTGGCAACAATTAGGCTGCGATACTTAGCACTATATTGAGTAGAAAACTAGGTCCAACGAGCCCACGATAATCAGTCTCCTCAAGCTGCTAATTTTTTTTATAAATCTGGAACACGTGCATGGGCATTACTGCTCATATTGAATAGAATGATATATGTATTCGTGAAAGCTGAGTTGGTTGACGAGGTTGCCATGTATACCGATTGGGTTAGCGCCAATCAAAATATCTTTTTCAAGCTCATCGCAAGACGTGTGACAGCATTTCCCTGAGATTCTTGCAAGTCTGCATACCACGATCATTACTCATACGAAGGCGACACTTACGGCAAATAGGGGGTCGGGCCTGACAATACAACTATCTGTGCGAAAGTGAATACCTCTCTGTATCATTTGGCACGAAATTCCGACTCTTAACACACAGCTGGCACGCTCCTTTCAGCTACAAAAATGATTACAAGAAAAGTCCTACTTCAGCGTTCTCTATTACCATTTACGATATGCCAGAGATGTTTTAATAGTGTCTCAAAACCGCCCAGAGTTCCTGAACCCACACCATTCGTCCCAAATACCGAAACCCTCCTTTCTCTAATTGGCCGCGACTTAACAAAGCACGCTTCGAAGTTCCCATCATGGCAATCGTTATTCACCATGAGCTCTGAGCAGATGAAGGAGGCCGGCATTGAGCCCCCACGAACAAGAAGATATCTTCTACGATGGCTAGAGAAATTCAGGAGAGGTGATTATGGTATTGGCGGAGACTTACAACACGTCAAAGATGGAGCGGCAGAAGTCAGAGTAGTGGAGGTACCAGCACTCAAGAAGGACCCATCGAAACAAAGCAATTACGAACCCACATCCTTAACTCTGACGCCCGGTCATATAAAACTTGTTGTCAACCTCCCTGAGGGACAAGAGAAGCCGACAGGCGACACAACAAAGTTAAAGAAAGTGAAGGGGCTGAAATTAGTTCGGGGTTCCACAATCAGCGGGCCATATGTGAAGCCAAAGGCTGGTGGCAAAGGAAGTGTTGGTGTCATTTGCGTGCAAGAGGGGATGTGGGAGGAGCGGAGAGGAAGGAAGATTGATGGCGGTGAAAGGAGGAGGGCTGAGGTCAGATGGAGGAGGGCTGTTGAAGAACACCGAAAGAATAATTAAAAAGCCCACGACAGCTGACGCAAGTCGGCCCTCAGCATCGAACTCGTTTACCAAGCATATCGTCCGTCCAAGACGCCAAACCATAGGCACAGGAAGCGTTGAAATTCTTGGATGGAATAGATGGCTGTGGTCTTTCTTGAAAATCACGCCTCAACATCTGGAGCTCGATATCCTGTTAACATGGTAATGTGCTCACGGCTTTGTCCGGAGCAAACAATCCGCAAGCGAATTGTGGTCGCAATATTAAGGAGCATTTATCAACTGTGGATCTACTTTGTAGAATAGCATTGTGTATAAAATACTACATTCTCAACAATCCCGAGTAGCGAAAGCTGTAGAGGCATGGTGATATTATAATAAAGCGCCTGCCTTAACCTGATCAATAGATCAGCATGCCTGTTGTAGGACACTGTGCAGAGTATGTTCCCTGATCATACAATAACTTTTAATTGTCCAATTGGGTTAAAATGCGATAAGATAAGAATTTTTGCGGGCGGAACCTTCCACCGCCCAAATAATTTCCTCTCTTCACCTTACGAATTTCAACAAAACATCTTGTCGCCTCAAATTAATGAGTGCATCATATTGAGCGAGAGGCTTGCATTTGGCACGTTGGTCAAGATGGGTCTCGCAGAGCCCCGGAAGTAAGGAACACTCTTTCATCATGCACATTCCAAGTACTCTCTTGGAAAGCGTACAAGACCAAGGCTAACATTTTCTCTCGAATTTGTAAAGACGGATTAAATTATCCAATGACCCCAACAATCTCAACTGGTCCCAAAATACTTCCTCCTTCGGTGCCCGGATACTCACCTCTCAAGGGTGGTCCCCAGGCGAATATCTCGGGGCCAAAAATGCCCGACATGCTTCCCATTATTCTTCTGCGTCCCAATCCCACATTCGGATCAAGGTGAAAGACGATGGTCTTGGTCTTGGGGCGCAGTCAGCCGGAAAGCTTGCCGATCAAAGGAGTAAACAAGTCGACGCTTTTCAGGGGCTCTTGGGTCGTCTCAACGGAAAGAGTGAAGAGGAACTGCAGAAAGAGGTCAGGAAAGGAAATGATCTAAGGTTGGCCATGTATGCGAATGGGAAGTGGGGTGGCATGCAGTTCGTAAGAGGTGGGGTTTTGGTACAGGGGAAGGATTATAGGGAGGGTGTTGACGAGAAGGACATTGCCGATATTACGGAAGAGGAGGAGCTAAAGAAAAAGAAGGCGAAACGTAGGGAAGAAAAAAAGAAGAGGAAGGCAGAAGCGCAGGAAGAAGTGGATGACAATTCATCCTCAGACCCAGCAGCGAAAAAGCAACGTAAAGAAGAAAGGAGAAAACGAAAAGAAGAACGGCGGTTACGAAAATCAGCAGGTGCTGCTGCCTCCATGCCGAGCAGCGAACCTATGTCCGGTACATCAACCCCCGCAACGCCAGTAGATACCGACTCCTTGTCCTCCGAGGCCAAGAAAGAGCGCAAACGAAATCACAAAGAAGAAAAACTAGCGAAAAAGTTAGCGAAAGAACAAGCAAAGAAAAAGAAAAGAGAACAGAAACCGTCCTCCTCATCATCGTCATCAGAGAGCGGAAACGAGTCCGAAGACACACCAACATCAGGCACGGCATCACCAATTTCGCGTCCCTCATCAACAACACCAGGTCCGTTACCTCGGACAGGAAGACATTTTCTCAGGGGCAAAAACATTATGTCTAAGAGAATGGCATTCCAGGATGCGAATGGATTGGACGGGGTGAGTTCTGTCTCATATCACAGTCTATCTTTACTCCTGTTTTGACTGGAGTTTCCCATCTTCTCAAAATGAAAGCTTCGATTTCCTTTTGTTTAAAAAACATTGATTGCTGTTCTTTTGACTGACTCTTTTTGACAGATATTCATGAAAGTCAATAGACCGGAATCCTCGTGATATCCAGGATTATATCATCATCATCATCATCAAAAATTCTGCTTGAGTAGACGTTTCGATCGAAGAGAATGGGTCTTCGAAATTCGGATTTTCTTTTCATCCTTATTTGTTATAAATGGCGTGCATGGCCCTGGAGTTTAAATTCGGACCTTCAATCTTGAATCATGGTAGATGTTTCATGGCAGATGATTTCTATACCAGTGTCTGCATACCCGAATCATTGGACAGTTATTCGATTTGTGGATTATATTACATCGAAGCATAGGTAGATTATGACAATGACAATATGTCGGTATCCTATCAAGGTTGGACTTTTCAGACCTCTCCACCTGTTTCCTTCCTGTGATACCCGGCTGTTTCATTCAAGGACCCTTTCTTGAACGAATCATGTCTTTGGCATTAAGTTAATGTAGACCTTTTCGTTTAATCTTCCAACACTACGTCCTTGCCCATTCCTCGTAACAAAGCTCCTTTCCTCCCGCAGATACGCTATGTATCGTTTATAAATACGGTGATATCTAGCCTCGAATCCCAGACATCAAGACTCTATATGTCATTACGGCCGGACAAGTATTCAACCTGTGGACGGTGTTTAGTCTTCTGGCAGCAGCCAGTGCATTGACATGTCCTTCTTGACATAGAGGCATAGTCGAGTATGGTGTTGACTTGATCCATACGGGTGGGTCTGGATGTCTTGCTTGCTGGTCTTTATATTGGGAATTGTCTCTAGATTGAGTAAGACGATTGCGTTGTGCTTAATGGTGAGGTCAGATTCAACAGGAAGTCCGGTTGGTGATTGGCTACTGACGTGAAATGTACTTTGTTTGATTAAAGGTCGATCAGCAATCCAGGTAATCAAGCATCGATAGCCTGAATATTTCCCAAAATAGGGTGCTGTGACCTCCGTGTTTGCTGTGAGAGAGGTGAACATGCCTGATATGTCTCTTGAAAACTTGTGAATGAATTCCGGACTTGGGTCCTCGGGGTGTATATCATCCAGTGTGAAGCACGATCGTACTCCCCGCCTCTACTCCTCTAAGATCCTCTTCCCCTTGACCCCAGTCGCACCCTTTTTCTCCTCCGCCAGCTTCCTGACGTCCTCTTCCAACAATCTGATTTCCTCCTCCATTTCCCTCCTTAAGCCCTCATTTTCCAGCTTCATCCAGCTCCAATACAAGATCTGGTAGCTTAAGAAAGCCATGGTCAACACTTTGAGAGTTGGGCGCGCGAATAGCTTGTAGAATTTAACGTGGGGCGAAGGGGCCTTTTGATTGTCGGCGGATGAGGAGGAGAGGCGGGCGGGGAGAGCGCCTGCTCGGCGGAAAAGGGACGGTCGAACATCGGTCGTGCGGCGGGAGAAGAGGGAGAGGTACGAGGTGGACAATCGTGAGACCGGTAAGCGCATGGGTGGCGTCATTGTGGCTGTCGAAGGGAATAGTGTTGTTGCGTGTAATATCTATGCTGTGATTTTGTAATTGTGGGCAAGGAGAAGAAGTAGATGGAATGGGTCTTTAAGAGAATGTAGAGATAATTACAAACGTGAGGTATAATTAGTTACTGTAGTTTTCGAGACCTTCAAAAGAGCTCCAGTGAAGTTCCAGTAATATTTTTGCGGAGGAAGCTTTAAACCGGACCCCTACGAGAGAAACGTGCATCAGTATTAGCCACATAACTTGCGCCACAATAAATCTTTTAGGGGTCGAGATTCTTGAAGGGGGATGGATGGGCGAGCGGGCCAATATTTGGAGAACAGGCTGTCAACATCAAGTATAAGTACAGTATATTGATCCCCAGTACAAGGGGGATTTTTCTGGGAAGACACGTATATTTTTCATGGTGTCCTTCTGAATTTTATTGTATTCATCTGCAACGGATCTTTTGGGACCGCAGAAACACATTTCAGGCTTTCTTGACAAGGTTCTTGTTATATGCCTCCATACTAGTCCATTATCTGCAGAACTCGCCGAGCTTGGCAGGCTGCTTGCACAAAAGAGCATTGACATCTGGTGGTTGGGAGACTTAAGAAACCAAGCACTACCTTTCAACACTTCACTTTTCAAAATGGTAAGATGGACTCTATTTGTCTGTTATACACTTTCACTTTGTTGTCTTGAGGGCTGTGATCGAGTTAATTCTACTGAGTTGTTCAAGCCGGCTCTTGTACTATGGCTGGGTAGATGCATGGCGCTCCAGTCATCTTGATGTCATGTCCGTTGTGGCAAAGAAGTCAGGAGAAGTTTACTGACTATGTATGCTACAGGCACAAACACCACAGCAAAGAAGGGCGAATGCCAAATATGCGAAGTCCGAGGAGGAGAAGCGAGGAAAGCCAGCAAGTTTGACCAAGAAGAAGCA
Source organism: Phaeomoniella chlamydospora (assembly GCA_001006345.1). Taxonomy (NCBI): domain Eukaryota; kingdom Fungi; phylum Ascomycota; class Eurotiomycetes; order Phaeomoniellales; family Phaeomoniellaceae; genus Phaeomoniella; species Phaeomoniella chlamydospora. The sequence goes on along the minus strand of LCWF01000006.1, from coordinate 118,373 downwards.
GGTCGAGAAACCCCCTATCTCAAAGGGATGGATTAGTAAGTATTTCTTATATGCTCAAGACTCCCGGAGCACACTGGAGAGATGTTGCAAATACACTACTGCTATCAGCATGTTAATCGTTTTGGTCGTCTCGAGGAAAACTCGCCCAAATACAAGCTGTTCACTGACATCGAGACCATAGTTCTTCTCGCCTTTGTTGTCTGCGGTAGCGTCGTTTTTGAGCTGGGGGCTCTTTTCCCTAAGGTCTGGGAGTGGATAGCCGGAACGTTCTCAGCATTGTTCGGTTCCAAGTAGCAAGAAATCTCCTCCCGTGATTGAGTTGAATCGATCGAAGCCTCCATTTTACTATCGTAGTACAGCCTTACGGTTGCTACCAACTGCCGCCACCATGCTGCTATGGCAGACTGTCAGCTGGTTTCTCTTTTCCCCAGCGAAAACATCATTTTACTTTCTGGGTTGTTTCAAAAGTCTAAGGACAGGATCTACTGAATTGAGAGTTTCGGCGCTATCAACGGTGTAATCAGCTGCTGGTGCCTAGCTATCCTTTTGTACCATAATGGAAGGTCGCGACACTAGGAATAGCATACAATGGTATCAATCTGAGTAGCATGGTTGCACGGACATTTATTTGCAAGTTAGCATTCCCGGGATCAAGTCGTGTGAATACCTATTGGAACTCAACGAATGGAGCGATTGGACAATTTGTAGAGATCGATGCACTTCTATACATCTTCCGCCGACCTCTTGAAAGCGATAACCAGAGCCGACAGCTGAAGCCGGTGGATCATGGCTCCTGTTTGGTGCGTACTTCATGCAAGTCGGCAGTTGCTGAATTCGTATTCCAATTCCAACTTGGCCCAGTGGAGGCGATATACTTTCCTTTCGGTCCCGGAGGCGGCATTGAGTTGGACATCTACTATTATGTAGAAACACCTTCTCTGGGGGAAGGTAGACATATGTGGGAGATACACCAAGTCGACTGTACATACTTGAGACGTTATATTAAGTAGCAGCTCTATGTACTGTACTTCATGTACGACTATAACCGCGCGCCAGAAACATTCGACTTGTGTAACGTACATGTATGTAAATTAGGTTGCGTTACAAGGAGAATAATTTGTGGAGAAACGGTACGGTACCTCTAGGGGCAAGAGCTAATTAATTACTCTGCCTAAATTCGGCAGAAATGAGGGTTCCTTTTGGGACGTCTCCCGGCCGCTCCAATTAATCAGATGTAAAGGAAACCATTTCAGAGCTGATGCAATACGGGAGGGACATTGGAGACAACAGAGCGTCCATCAGTCTCTAGAAACAATGACATACTCTCACGTTATGTTTTATTAGGTCGGTCACTTCTTGACACTTCATTGTCTCCTGTTGCAGCGATGGTGCTTGAAGAAATGTACACATGTGGTTGTAGCGTTTCATTAGGACATTGCTTGGCCTGCCCACAATGAACAAATAATCGATGAAATATATTTTTAATATGGCAATTTTTGTCACATTATTGAGTACACATTTCCTGCTCTGCTAGTGTAGTGGTTATCACTCCGGATTCTGATCTGTCTCTTCTGAATTTCCGGCAACCCAGGTTCGAATCCTGGGCGGAGCTCTTGTTTTTTTAAATTTCTTTCTTCATTATTTTTTGTCCGGCTGGATAAGTAAGTATCTGTGAGGTGAGAAGAGCTAGGCAGAATTTTTGATAGGTAGACTTGCTATTCTGTAGGTATTCATGCCGATACTTCTCCACGATGACAATCCTGATCCTTTGGCTCAGTGCGGCGCACGCCTAGTCGGATTGTATTTGACCCTATTATGCAAGAGAACCTGCGTCGACTCACACAAGGTCTTTGACGGTTGAACTTCGGTCAACAATAGATATTTCAAATCTATCTATTGATAGATCTCTATCTACAACACCTCTTTTTTCTGCGTTTTGGCGACGCAGTAAGAGGGATGATCGTGGCATTTCAGTGAAGTATGGACGCATCTAATCTTGGAACCCGTCTCCAATACTCTCTATTCCTTCTACCACATTACTGTCACGTTCTTTACTACCAGCCTTTCCGGGGCCAGTCCTTCTGCGACTTCTCGCCCGTAGAGACAGGGCACCTAGCAGAGCTCCCGTGCACCATGCTGGTCAGCATGATCACGAGCCGAACATATTCGCCAATGTGCTCGGATTTCTGTACCAGGGGTGATCTTCGTAAGAGGTCAAATATGCCGTATTGCAGCCGCTGGCCAAGTTTCAGTCGTTGTTATTGGGCTATGTCACATAGCTTACCTCGTAGCTACCTTTGGGTCGTAGTGGTTGAAAAGATATTGAATGTTGTTCTCGCCAGAAGTGTAGGGAAGAGCGAGCTGTTTATCCTATACCCGTGAAAGCGGTGATAGCGACTGGTCTCTGAAGCAGCTCTAGACTAGACGATGACGGGAGTCGGTGTCCTCGGCACCCAGAAATTACTGCTATGGTACGTACATACAGTACATCCTCTGAGTAGGTACAGTATTAATTACTGTGTAGTTAGAATCTCCGTGCGGGGAAGGATCTGGCAGGGGTAACACCATAACTGCCGGGACCCAATAACTGGTGCAAACCATGGTATTAAATGCTTGGTTGTACTGTACTGTACTGTACGATCTGAAGATCTCACCTCCATTCTTGTACCTCGACCATAATAATGGAGTGAAGCAGATTCAATGTTGTCATCGAGGATCTTGCAATGCAATGAATCGCTTAACTGCCGTCTCATCCCATGTGTTTCGCAGGTATTATCGGATGGCTATGATAGATGGCCATTGGATCCTTGTCCAGGATCGCGCTTACCAGATCTCTTTCCTCAGAGGGTTTGCGAGAAAAAAGCAACTGCCGACGCTGTTCCGCTCACATCCTTCGATGCATGGAGCCTCTCACTCCACGCAACTCTATCTACCCCCTTCGGCAGATGCCTGATTTCCCTCCAGGATGGAGACAAACTCTCCAGGGCGCCGTTTGCTTTTGATGTTTACTTTAATATCCTCGGCAGATGCTCCCCACTCCAGCAAATGCGATGATACGAGGTAAGCTTGACTCCTGATGGGGAACTGCCGTAAGAACGGCCAGAGAGATCTGGGCCAAGTGCAGGCAATCATGTTTTTGAGTTGCTCGCGCCGGGAATGGCCATGTCAGCATGTGGCTTTTCGGAATGTCGAGCCGCATGAGATCAAGAAGGGGAATTCATGTATAGATAACGGCCCAGGAATTTGTTCTCTTGCATGACTTTCTCGATTCAATACCGCTGCGGATACAGCAAGAGCAAAATTGTCCATAGGGCGAAACACGTTGACAACAATGCTTGCTGATATATTTGCCTTCATCAAGGCCCATTGGGTCCTCCTCGGTGTATTTCTTACCGTTGGCCATTTATTCAAGAACAAACACCAGAAAGGCCTAAACCAGTACCCGGGCCCAGCCCTGGCCGCATTCACTAACCTGTGGCGTATGAATGTGGTAAGGAGTTGGGCTCCTGAGAAGGTTCATATTGCGCTTCATAGAAAATATGGTGATGTGGTCAGGTTAGGTCCGAGTGTCCTATCTTTTGGTACAGCTGCAGCGTTGAAAGACATCTATGGGTTGAACAAGGGATTTGTGAAGGTAATTTCAAACCGTGCAGCCCTATACTTTGCTGCCATTAACCCAAGAACAGTCCGACTTCTACCCAATTCAGAGAGGAGTAGCAAAAGGGAAAATATTGCCTTCTCTCTTTGCCACAACTGATGAAGGTTATCATGCCCGACTACGGAGATGTGTCAACAATGCTTTCTCAATGACTTCCCTAATTCAGTACGAGCCTTCTGTCGACCGGGTTATCCATACATTCCTCGATCAAACAGAGAAGCTTTTCGCCCGACGGGGAGGAAAATCTGGCGCTGTTTGCGACTTCGCGAGATGGCTACAATTCTACGCTTTCGACGTCATTGGGACAATTACTTATAGCAAACCGCATGGTTTCGTGGAGCAGAACAAGGATATCGGAGGGATGGTAGCCTACATGGCCGGTTTCTTCGACTATGCTGCCGTGGTGAGTAATGAATACGACTAATACTGGATCTGGATTAAATACTGACTTGCATTCATAGACGGGACAGTTGCCGATTTTGGACCGTCTGTTGCAGAAGAATCCAATCATGCTGTTTTTGAACAGCCTAGGTATCGCTTCCAGCTCGGGAACCGCTGTCGTTAATTTCGCTAAAGAACGGATGGCCGAGAGATTCGGTGCCCCCGAGAAAGTTGACGAGAAGGGCCCATCTGACTTACTGCACAAGTTCCTGGAGGCGAAGCAAAGTCACCCTGAAGTCATGGACGACCAGCGAGTATTGACAATGTCGGTCTCAATGGCCTTTGCTGGATCAGAAACTACAGGCATATCACTGAGCGCATTGTTCTATCTTCTTCTCAAGAATCCCAGGTGCTATCAGAAGTTGAAATCCGAGATCGACGAGACGGCAGCAAAGGGTGGCTTCCAGAACGAGAGAACAGTGACTTTCAACGAAGCAAATAACCTCTCATACCTTGATGCTTGCATCAAAGAAGCATTCCGTATATTCCCTGCCGCCGGTCTTCCTTTGGAACGTGTCGTTCCCCCTCAAGGTGCCACAATCGCCGGACGTAGCATCCCCGGTGGCACGATCGTCGGCTGCAGCGCCTGGGTGATCCACCGCGAGAAAGACATCTTCGGCGAAGACGCGGACGAATTCGTTCCCGAGCGATGGCTGAACTCCTCTCCCGAGAGACTCAAGGTGATGAACGCCTCCATGGTCCAATTCGGAATGGGCGCCAGAACATGTCTAGGCAAGAACATCAGTCTCCTGGAGATTTACAAATTGGTCCCTTCCTTCCTAAGACATTATGACCTCATGCTTGCGAAACCAGATCGAGAATGGAGAACACATAACGCTTGGTTCGTACGACAATTGGATTTCGATGTTCTTATAGAAGCGAGATAGATGTCTAGGAGAAGAGAGAGAGAGAGAGAAAGGGTGGGGCTGCTCTCAAGGAGACAAGAGGGAAAATTGTTCACAATATTATGAAGTCCATGATAGCTAGCTATATTATATTGAATTTTTATCAGATGATCAAGAAGGTATCTACCGGTATATGTAACTACTATGTTCATATTTCTTTTTCTTTGGTAAGTCTTCATCATGTCGACAAGGCTTTTCTTTCTTTCTTATATTTGCTATGCTTTCCTTCCTCCAAGGCTAGGGGTCCGGTCCTATAGAGGGTGGGCCCTTTTGGATGGGATTCCTCATATATGCAATATACTGCCTGCTGTGTAGGGGAAGGAATCAGTGGGACTCCAAAAAAAAAAAGGTCAAGACAATTTTCTCTAATTTGTCTGTGCATTTTTTTCACTGCGCCTCTTGAAATTCATGCACATTAAAGACATAATAATATATTCCTTATGTGGCAAAATTGAACCAGACAGAGGGATCTCCTAAAGTCATGCTGATCATGCGTGAGAACCACGGGAAAACTTTGAACTTTGAACGCCGGACGATGTTTGATGAGGTATCTATCCGATGATCTCCTCGGTCTCCTCAATGACTTCTTCCACCATCTCCTCAACAACAGCCTCGTTCTCACCGGCGGATTTAGTTGTCTCCAGTTGCAGTTCTGCCATCGCATCTGGTAGACCAAGAGCCTCTCTCTCTTCCGCGACTTCTTCCTTCTCCCGAGCAATCCATGCATACCATTCTTCGAGTAACCTTCTACGAGCTTCAACAATGGCTGTGTTGGCGACATCGACGGCGTATCTGTCCTCCTCCTCAAACTCGCGGGAGTACTCGCGGAGATTTCTTCGGATGTTACGTTGTTCTTCTTTACTGAGTAGCGTTGGTGGACGAGGACGCCAGAGTAACTGCTTGAATTTCTCAGTGGGTGCCTCGGCTAGTAGAGCGCCGTCGAATGTGTATAAATGATAACCATTCTCCATCTATTCAGAAAGTTAGCGATGCACAGTCAATGTCGGGAATCCATGTTACCTGGTGAGTCCAAACACTAGCACTGCTGACAACGTATCTGCCCGAAGGATCCCACTCAATATCTGTGACCCCATAGTGCTCAGCGGTCTTCATTAATTGAAGGTTGGCACCAATTTCTTTCTGAGGCTCGGGCCTCTCGCCTTCGTAGTCCATATCCCAGAACTCAAGATCAAAGTTCTGTTGCGAATGGACTGTGGCAATCACGACGAAGCGACCCTTTGGTGACCAGTAAATAGCATTGCTAGTCTTCTTTTCAACAGTTCGAACAAGTTTGAAGTTACCAACACCAGGACCTTTGATCTTTTCGGGAGCGAAGAAAGAAACAGCTGTTTTAGGAGCCACGGAAGAGCCAGGGGTAACTTCCCCAGCTGTAATAAGAACGAATCTGTCGCCCTTTGGTTCCCAAGCAAAGTTAATGACTGTATCTTTGAGACTGTCAACAACCTCCACGGGAACTCCCTTTTCTTTGACGCGGAAAATCTCGAGGTTGGTTGCGAGGGACTTCTTCGATTTCGAGTGCCTGTCTACTTTAACACAGACATAAGCCGCTTCCGACTGCCAGTGAAGCTTAGCATCTGTGACGTTGAAAAGGTTTCGGGTCCTGACGATCTCCTTCTTGGGAACGCTGAGCAGACCGACTTTAGCAGGGTTGCTGCCAATTTCCGGGGTCCAGTAGCACAGCAACTGCTCGTATTGCTTGACACCATCACGTTTTGGAGTCGCCGGTGCCCATTCGAAGTCCATGACGCCGTCTATCTTGAATGAAGTCTTATCGAGAAGATTCATGCGAGGTAGTTCGTAGATAGAGATGGATTCGTGTTGTTTCATCCGCGCCACGTACTTCTCGTCAGCTGACCATTTGAAAGCTGGCCATTGTACTTTCTTTTTCTGTGGCTCGCCGTCGGCTGTTGGTGCTGGTGTGAGATCGTGGGCGACAAAGGATCTTAGAGGTTTCCCAGATTTGATATCCCAGACAACAATGTTCTTGCCATCCTCATCTACCGTCAAAATAGGCATGCCCTCCTGTACTTCTATGGGTTTGCTTGACCAAGTTGTGAGGTAACCTTCATTTGGAGAGAATTCGATGAGGTTGACGAATGGGTGTGGGAATTGTCTTTGTTTGGAGAAATTTGGACCTCCCCATAGTTGCACACCTTGTTGATGGACCGATGCTAGAAAAGTGCCCTGGGGAGACCATTGAACGAAGAGTTGGGTCCAGTGCTTCCTCTCAAGGAGTTGTTCGGGTGTGTCCTTCTTCATGTTCCAGAATACGCCGACATTGTCGCCGCGGTACATTACAAACTGGTCTCTGCCTTTCTCATCACCCAACCACGAACGAAGATGCTCCTTTTCTTGGAAGGGCTCGATAGGTGGTGGCTTATACTCCTCATCTATTCTCCCTTCTCGTCCATATCTCTCGATATCAGTGAGTTTGTTGACCGCAATGGTGTGCTTCTTGTCAAGAGCCGTGCCATGTAGGTGCTTCGTTGCGGCAATTGCTTGTTCAGGGGTTTCGTATTCCACAAAAGCAAAACTACAATCAGATATTAGCTGCAGCTTATTCATGAACACTTTCCGCACTGACCCGTCAGTCTTTCCTGTTGTCTCATTTATTGGCATGTATATGGCGTCTTCTCGAGTTTTCCCAACAGTATTGAGTCGCTTGAGCAAGAACTTTATGAGTTTTGGTTTTTGTTCTGGATCGACAACGGGGATTCCATCGACCACCACGAAGGCATCAAGGCCCTCTTCCATTCGGACTTCATATTGCGCCTGGAGGTCTATTGAGAATTGTTAGAACACAAAGTAGGGCCGACGAGAAAATTAAGGCGCACCGGAGAAATCGATATCCTCCTCATCTTCTTCCTCCTCGTGGTAGTCATGATCAGAGAGCGCTTCGAAACTTGGCGACATCTTGACGATAGTTTCGCAGAGTTGCTCTTGATCTGGAAGGCGCAGTGTTGTGCGACGGGTTGTTCACTTTTCGTGGGGTTGTGAAATTCGCGGGCAAAATCGTGAGATCTTTTGATGGCAAGCTTTCTGCTTGTGTGGCTCGGATTAGCTTCCGTTTCTGGTATCCGCCTATATTTGAACAATGCCTTACCTTGAGCACGGCGGCAGCAGTAACTTAAATCCGGGGATTCTAACGTCGATCATGTCGGATTCAAATCCACGGGCATTGGAGTCTGCATCATCTACATTGTGTCAATAGACTTCGCCTGCTTACTTCGGCATCAATATCTATTCAATCTTACATTCGCTCACTGCTAATTCTGTTCTTATTTGTTGACAATTGGTGGTACTGGAAGTCCTCTTCTGAATCCTTTCAACTGAGTGGGGCTTGCGCGACCTGACTATCACCGCTGTTACACAGCTTCGAGAACCCAACCCTTCTATCTGTTCGTTAGCCATCTCGCATTCCTTGTCACACCGGGGTGCAGCTTTGGGAACAAATAATAATGCAAATACTGCGTTGAGAATCAGCCTGTTTTCCATTTCGGTTTTCTAATCAATTAGATCACCGGGGGCGCTTCCTATTGAGCCTTCATTTGCGCGACCTTTCAGACGGCGAAAGTTATTATAATCCGAAAGATCAAGTTCACGTCTTGCTATAACGGACATCCTTCGTCCCCCCGATCCATCATGGCAAGTACGTGTTATCCATGTTGCTGGCATTAAGTGCACGTAACTGACTTCAATACTTCTTGGAGAATTCGACGAAGTGCGCGATCAGTATGTCAAAGTTATTGATGGCATACTTGCCGCATCGGATCTCAGCACAGTTTCTCAGAAACGCATACGAAAGGGGATTCAGGAAGCTGTTGACTTTGACATAACGCCGCATAAAGCTTCGATCAACGACTTGATATTGGAACGATTCGACGAGTTCAATGCCCGCCAAAATGGAGCTGGCGCTGCGTCTCAGAAGAACACAGAGACAGCTGCATCTCCCACGCCACCTACCACAAATGGCCATGCAACCACTTCCCCATCTCCCTCGCCTGTGAAGCGACAGAGCGAGAGCGAGGAATTGTCAGAAGTCGCTGATGACGCACCCCCAAAGAAGAAAAGGAAACCGGACAATGTTGACTCAGATGCTCTCATTGCGGCGAGGCTTCAAGCGGAAGAAAATGCACGGGCTAGACCGACAAGAGGTGGCTCCACGAGAAAAGCTACTCCAGCCAAGAAAAGAGCGTCCAAAAAGAAGACAGAAAAGAAAGTAAGGGCTGAGGATGATAGTGATCTGAGTGGCTCTGAAGCAGACAAGCCTGTCAAGAACACTGGTTTCCATGTGAGTGGGCCCGAGTTGGAATCCATCGAAAGCAGCTAACGATATCAGAAACCCATGAATCTCTCTCCAGCACTTTCTTCATTGCTTGGTGGAGAGGCAACGGTTAGTTGTTCCAATCCAAAGTCACTCTCAGATCCTCTAACATATCTTTAGCTTTCCCGTCCCCAAACAGTCAAACGACTATGGCAATATATACATGAAAATAACCTCCAGGATCCGGGTGACCGACGGCAAATAATATGCGATGAGTCTATGCGCGCGGTCTTCAAACAAGACAAAGTCCACATGTTTACGATGATCAAGATCTTGAACCAAAATCTGTATTCTCCTGACGAATAAGCCGGTTTGCTCGCAGGTTTCAGACCAGACGACTAAGCGAGTCAGAGCAAACGAACAATCTCAAGCTGGAACGAGGTTTCAGCGGCCGGATGCATTCCCAGAGTGTAATCCTAGTGGGCTTGGAGCATTGAGTAAGTTCGGATGAGCTCATAGGCTCTCTATTGAAGACGCATTTCAAGTGTATTGGATATTTCCTGCAGAGTAATGCATGTTACGTAGCAGACCGAAGAAACAGTATTTAGCAATGAGTTTAATCCTGCTTTCCAGAACTCCACAAGGTTCTTGAGATGTTCATTTTCCAGAGTTCTAAGTAGCTCGGAAGTGAGCATCCTCCTCATGGTAAAATCAATTCAAGGTTCATATCCCTTCAAAACGGGCACCCTTTCACCTTCGTTTCACGGGTATTTCAAAAGCAATACATCCATTTTTTCCCTCTTTGAACTTTTTCCATCTACCTAAACGTAGTTCCTTGCCTGTTCCCACAACGACACAGACACCTTGCGTCTCTCCGTCTTTCTGTCCACCGAACTCGTTTAAAATTGGTTTCCGGCGCTCGAGGACCGCGATGGAGTTGATCACTCCGGGAATGGGTTGCGCAGATTCAGAGGTAGGGTTGGGACGTGAGTCAGAGGGTTCCGAAGTAACGCCGTTGGTGAGGTGATGGCCGGTTTCTAGTGCTGTCTGTTGGTCTTTATCAGGATTAGGTAACGTGTGAGAAGATGAGTTGGATGCTCCTAGGTGACCAAGTGCGGCGATGGTCCGTTTGTCGTCAGAGAATTTCCAAAGGCGAAGTGTGCCGTCCCAACTTCCAGAGACGATTAAATCGGTGCCAGGGATGGAGGCGAGCGCGGTTATGGCACGGGGAAGAGGTCTTCTTCGGTCAGACCTTTTCAAGTCTGCTATCACTGAAGGATCGCTTTCCGATGTAACTTTCTCAAAAGGCTCAGGGTCATCGGTTCCATGAGCCGCATGTATTGTGTGTAGAGGTTTCTTTTTGTGCATACTCCAAAGGCTGATCGTACCCGCATCAGAGCCGGTCACAAAATGGGTTGGTGGGATTGCGGCAACGCAGTCAATGCTACCCACGGTATAAGGGTCCTTTTTGGAACTATCACCACGGAAAACTAGCTGCGTCTCATCTACTACTTTCCATACCCTGGCTGAACGGTCTCGTGCGCCAACTGAGACACATTGATCTTGAGCAAGCGCTGCTACATCCAAGACGTGGTCTTGATGTCCGAATAGGGTTTCCACGTATGCCAGGCTATCGATTCCGTTCAAGCTATATGTCTTGAGCGTTCGGTCCATACTTGTGGTGAAAAGCTGTGAGCCGACCCCTGGCTGAGAGGATGAAGGGGCAAAAGAGAGGCCTGTCACTTGGTCTCTATGTGAGGTAAATGTTTTCAAAGGCTTCAATGTGTCGGCTGCCCAGATAATCAACTGTCGGTCGGCACCACTGGTAGCCACATATTCACCATTTGGTGATGCAGCTACAGCAAGGATGGCTGCAGTATGTCCATGCTGTTGCGGCGAAGAAGCATCTATTCGTACACCTTTAACAAATTTTAACTGTTTTGGCTTTCGCCGTCTTCTCTGTATATCGCTGGCATCGGAGTCGGCTGTCTCGGTACTCGATGGCGGAATCAGTTGCCATTTGATCAGAGTCTTGTCTTTACTGACACTGTAAAGAAATGGGGCATAAATCGCTACCCCGGTGGTGGATTGGGTATCGGCACGAAAGGCGGTTCGAGAAGTAGCCGAAAGGTCTAGGGACGTAGCAATGAGACGGTACTGTCTTCCCTTCGCTTCATCGGCATCCTGCTTCAGCCTCGCTGCTATCAGGTCTCGATCTACGTCCTTTGCATCAAATCCTGCCTCGTCAAAATCTTCCTTGATGTTGTCAAGATATCTTTGGGCAAGCCTCAGCCTCTTTTCTGCGGCCGTCTCGTCTTCATCTGCGCTAGACTCCGAATGTACCGATCCTTGGTCTGAGTATTCATTCTCTGATTCACTTCCCGATAGTATTTCGTCTCGCTCCTGGCGATGTGCAGATTTTCTCGTACCATCTGCTCTAACGCCATCGGTCTCTACATCTCGTTTCTTCGCAGGTCTGGCGGATCTTGTCTCTGTCCTCTTGCGCTTCCGCTGGGACGCGGGCAGCGTAAAAAAAGAGGACATGTCCTCCCTGACAGCAAACACAGTCTTGCCCAAGAGACTGTTCTGTTTCTACCTCGCTGAAAACATTGTCTTTTTCACAATGATGCGGGCTGCTCTCAAGCAAGTTCTCCAAATTTCCTACAAAAATTATATATTGCCCCGTACAAAAAGTTCCGCATGTTCGCCGTACCTTCCCCATTCATCATTCTAGGCCTCAGGTACAGCGCGTCAGACCTCATTGCAAGAGCTACCATACGTTACAGCAGTGAGACTTTCGTGAGGTCTTAGATCAACATCACTTTTTCTCCTTGAAGCGCATCTTCTAACTTCCACAATCACAATGTGAGCCCCCAATGTCTGCCTGATATGCTTCGATATGCTAATAACAATGCAACAGGGAGGTTCTTCTTGGCATCACTGGCCGCGACTTCACCATAGTCGCAGCCTCCAAAGCTGCCATGCGTGGTGCTACAATTCTCAAATCATCCGACGATAAAACACGACAACTCAACAAGCACACTCTAATGGCATTCTCCGGCGAAGCAGGCGACACAGTCCAGTTTGCAGAATACATACAAGCAAATGTCGCTCTGTACACGATGCGGAATGAAACCGATCTGACTCCCAGTGCTGTTGCGAGCTTCGTCAGAGGAGAGTTGGCAAAGAGTCTAAGGAGCAGAAAACCGTACAATGTCAATCTGTTACTTGGGGGCATGGACCCGATCACAGGAAAGCCTAGTCTCTACTGGTTGGACTATCTCGCAAGTGCGGCCAAAGTACCATATGCAGCTCACGGATACGCCCAGTAAGTCTTCACGACCCCTTCTACGAGGTCACATATGCCATTTTTACCATGGACCTGCTCGTAGTCTACACAGCCAGCCGTTCTGACTTTCGCCCTCTCTAGGTATTACTGTCTTTCGATCCTCGATAAACACCATCATCCAGACATTTCCTTCGAACAAGGCATGAAGATCTTTAGAATGTGCACGGACGAACTCCAAAGACGGTTACCAATTGATTTCAAGGGTATGGTCGTGAAGGTTATCAAAAAGGACGGGATTCAGGACATTGAATATGACACCAGTAAACAGGTCCTAAGTGCATGAGCAGATTTAGCTTGATATCTAGCTAGCTTCTTCAATGGCATGAAACTAATGATGTAAAACACCTGAAGAACGTCCCTATTCCTTGTTCAGAAGATCACCGATCGCTAATAACTTGAGTCCCGAGCCGAAATTTATATACCCGAAATCCATAAAACGCCTGCATATTGTTCCCTCATGATGTTCACCGCCCGAAACACAAAGTCAGTGATTAAGCAAGGCTGCTGAATTTTGGAATTTCATAGTATCGTCATCGCCCTTAAAACTAAAACATTCTAAGCCCTACGTCTGTGTGAGCGTGCCCTCTGTGATACACGTCTGGCTCTCCGAGATGCAGCTGATCTCGGTGGAGGAGACGACGTCAGCGATTCCAGGGGTAAAAATTCTCCCCTTACTGCCCTGGGAGGAGAAGATGAGGCCGTTGAATGCAATTCAGATAGTTGATCCACCTCTTCATCATCCCCGCCTTCTCTAGCCGTTGATTCGGCGACGTCCTCATCTTCGGAGTCAGAGTCGACTACTCTCCGTTGTCTTCGAGGGGCAGTTCTATGTGGCGCCTTCCTTGATGTTGTCACGATCTCCTCCTCAGAGTCATCGTCTTCTGAGGTCGCTGAGGTCGTAACACTGGCGTTGTAATGCACAGTAACATTTCCAGGATATGTGTTGAAGCCTGATATAGGAGAACGGGTTCTGACAGTGGCATCGTCATCCTCTGAGTCTCCTTCATCGTCATCAATGAAAGACCTCATCTCGCTGGAGTTGCTCGAATCATCCGAATCGTCATCTGAATCATCGCTTTCTAGATGCATTTCATCTTCACGTCCATAGATTGGTGTCACATCTCCTTCTGAATCGCTTGTGACCGAAATTGCGCTATTCGCCGTGGTGCCATCTTCGCCCTCGAGGCGATGGTGGAAGTCGCGGTGAATGGGTAGCCGTATGTGATGATGAACATCGAAATCATAGTCTATCCCATCATAATCAAAGTCTTGCAGGGACATGTCGCCATCAGTCTCCGAATCCCCGAAGCCGTGACCATCGTAGTCTGTGGATATGCTTTGTCCATCATCGTCGGAAAAATCCACCGATCCAGCAGCATCAAAGCCGCAGTGATTACAAAGACCGTCTTCCAATTCCCAAGAGCACATAGGACATCTATCTACTCCATCTTCCAAATCTCTCAAAACAGCCCTTGCAGCTTGTCCCAAGATGGAAGCATTCTTAAATACCCCCTTGAAGAGACCACCGGTCGCAGATTTGTCACGTTTATCTGTTTCCACAAGCTGCGCCTCGGCGAGCATGGCTTCGTGATGTTCCTGAAGTGTGTCATCCCGAGGCAAGAGCTCTTCGCGGCTGACAAACATATGGACTAGTTCCCGTAGCTATCACCTTGTCAGCACAGTTTCCTTGGATGAGAGACATCTTCTTGACATACAAGGTAATTAGGCGCCGGTTGAACTTTTACTTCTGCTCGACAATCGGGACAGGTACTCCGCTTCCGCCGGTTGTGTTTACTGGCGAACCATTCAGATAGACACTATCAAAGAGGCGTCAGACAGGACGAGGTCAGAGATTTGGTGGGTCTCACTGAGTAGCAATACGTATGACCACAGTTCCCCAGAGAAAAAGGCTCATATAGTGGACGGATACATATCTTGCACATCACCAGATTTCGCATGTCATCCACATGGGTCTGCATGGCATTGAGAAAAGACGAGGTCTCGTTAGCCTGCCTTAGTCTCGACATTTTCGCGGATGGTTTCGATGTTGAAAGAGCTCTTTTCGATTGGGGCGTTTTGGGGGGGGGGGGGGGGGATTAAGGCTAGTTGGTGAAGCAGCGGCTCGTGGGTGTATTTCCGTAGAGGCCTTTACAAAGGCCGCAAGGAATTATAAACCAGTATTGAGTGATTCAAAAGAAACCTAGCGGATGATAGACAACATAACATGTGTCGCAAGGAAGTGGACAACGAAAAGTTATGGTACAGTATATATGACCAGTCGGACTGGTCGCAGAGGAAGGTCAGTGGCAGTCGCGTTTAAAATACATGTAATTACCATGTACCACGGCGGAGGTAATAACCTAAAACTGCGATAATTAATGTATCATAGTAATTAGAGAATAAGCGAATGCCAAGCCTACACATTGATTCGCACATTCTACTTCATATGGGCCGTGAATATCTACAATATCATTATTGGGATCTATCGGGTGGACGACTTGCGAAAACGCATTACACTTTCATCTGAGGATTTTTTCAGGTGAACATCTTGTATTCGGTATGGCCATATTATCTGAAAGATGCACTCTCTTCAACGCCATATCGTTCCAGGTCCGATGAGACTTTCTCTACGCAAACCCTCATCGTTCCTTGCCACCTTCCTCATGTATTCTACAAGATCCTCATACCGACGGGCAAAGAACATTCTTTCCTTCTCGTCCTTCCAAACCAATACGTCAATGTCCTCGGCGTACTTGCAAGGCCCCTCAAATGAGGCTTGGGTGTCAAAATCTTTAAACAGGTAGCCTGGTGCGGATTGCATACGGTCACGTTCGATTTGCCATAGATGAGTTTGATCAATTATGGTACCGGGTAGTATAGAATGTGGTCGGAAGCTTGCGTCGGTAGCTCCAGTAGCAGTAGCGTTAGATATGTGAGCCGTAGCAGCCATGCGACGCATTTGGGAATGAGTATATGAAGATAAATAGCTGATTATTTGATCGGCTGTGATACCGTTCCTTATAGCACGTTAGACGGAAGTTTTGGACATCTTCCCGGTAACAATATTAGGGTGACGAGAACGAAGGTTGACAAACAGGGCGAGTAAGGAGATCTGAAAAGGTGAAGAGGTGTAGACATACACGCGGTAGTTAGATTCAATGATGATGAACCCTTGTCCAGTGCCATCTGGGTTGGAGGACGATAGCTTCGTGGTATGCAAAGAGGAGGAATCAAATATTAAGGTTGCTGCGAGCCGCGTGGGTAAGAAGTACGGAGTTATAGGAACCGCTGAAATATAACATTGCTATGACAAAGGTTCTAGCTATATACTGTACCATCAGCATCGATGATATATGTGTTTTAGGCATTGTACAAGGATTTTACCAAGATCAGCCAATCGCTTCTGAAAAATTGCAAGGGCAGAAGAGGGCGACTGATACAGCCGGAAGAAGTCCATGGCGGGCAACTCCTCAAGAAAATCCCATGGCTTCGATGTGGAGTTGGACATTCTATTGCCGGACTTGGTGACGAACGGCGGCAACAGCTAACGATAACTCCTTTCTGGTGATCATTACTGACCCTTTGTCTGACGAGCAACTAAATGGACACTAAGACTCGTGTTGAGGAGTATAACTGGTGCAGATTATGGACTGAAACCTCAAGGAGCCACAAAGCCTCCCCGAGCTGGCACGGGGACGACACTGAGTGGTAAGTCAGTTGGTATAAAAATACCTGACTCTGATATTGGGATGAGTATAAAGTGGATGCCAAGCCCTTTTGGAACACCCTAGAAGATAGATTCCGCACACCTCAAATACTTCTAGGCTCCTAAGCTACTCAATACCATTACTATGAACCCTACCTATTGCTCCTCTGCCTTATAATATTTATCAGACTCCTGAAGCACTCCCCAAAGCCAGCGGTAGGATGCAAAGATACTTCTTGAAAGTTCTGTTGAACAAAGTCGTCATCTGTTGCGATAAGGCATCTGGGGCATCAGGCTGAGGAAACGCGACCGGGGATTTCGGATAGACAGATGACCTTTACGGTGGAGATCCGGCATGACCAGGGATTATCGTTTCGTGGTACACAGTAGTAATTAGATAACTTAACTTGCCTGTCTATTAAATTTTGGCCCCCAACCTGTTATGTTGTATATAAAGCGTATATAATGCTACTGACTGGAATCACCTACCTGTCAAATCATTCAGATTAGTGAGGCTCGGTGACTGTACCCCTACCCGCCCTAAGGCCACACCGACTCACCAACCACCGGATTCGTAACGTCTCGTCCCAATTCTATAGCCTTGTTGAGACCGAAACCATATAACCAATTCTCTTAGGTCGTGGTACACATCTTATACCAAGATGTCACTGTCCTCGTATCTTCCTCCTCGAGAATTTGGATGGCTCCCATATTATATTCTATATGTCTGTTCTGTCTGCGCCCGAATCTTGTCTCCTATGTGTGTCATATATGCTTCATGTGATCTTTGCTATTATATGAAATGCATTCTTGTTCTTCTCAATCACTCTTTCTACCTCAAGCTTGATTGCTTCCACTGACCTTCTCTCACCCTTCAGACTGCTTTCGCCGCCGGCCTACATACCTTTGCCTGTTTCCTTCTCCCCCCTTCCAAATCCCTCATAATGTACGCCAACGGATCTCAATCAGAACCACAGCATCTGAATCAACCGATGTCTCGTATCTATGGCCTCAAGAATCTCTACACGGCGACCATACGACTTCTAGCAGCATATTATCTTGACGATCGGAAACTGTACTTCCTATGTACGGTCACGTATATCGGACCGTTGGCCCATTATGGAACAGAGCTTGGAATTTGGAAGACCGTTGGCTGGAGGGAAGGAAGAGCTGCGTTAATTACCCCGGCCATTGGCTTGGTTTGGTTATGGTTGAGATGGGGGGATTTTCGGGAATGAAATTGAGAATATGAGGAATTGGACTCATCTCGACGCTCTGGTCATCATATATCCAGGCTCCGTCAGACAGCTTACTTCAATGTCATAGTCCACATCCCCGAAAAGGGAAAGCTCGGATTGACTAATGTATATACTGTACTATCACAGCGAGATACACCATCTTTCTCCTGTCGACATATCTGGTTGGCTTTATCACAGTTTCCGTCACGATTGGCTCAGATACATTGCGCAAGCCGCGTAGCGATCAGTTTATCAACCTTGAATGATGTGGTAGAGCTTGAACATAGAGTGTTAAACACGTAAATGTCAACGATTAACATCAATTTTAGATCGGCATTAAACGCGCTTGTGCACTTCTGTTCAGTATCTTTATTTCCATGTGTCTGACATTTGAGTCCGATATAACTCAAGGATAAGCCTGCTGCAGATCACGTGACAAATGGCTTTTTACCGAGTTTCACCACCCTACTATTTATTACCAACACAAACACAGCCAGTTTTGATGGGAATGACCTACCGTCATCAGTCAATCGAGCAATCACTCCGAAATCTATTTTTCGTACAGGATAGCAGCCTGAAGATTCGTACTGTTCCATATCATGGCTTTCTCAGGAGTCGTCTCCGCCCGAGTATCTTGATGGTCCTGAAGAGAAGTCCAGATATATGTTTCAAGTTTTGGAAGATCAGGTGTTGACTCTGTACATTCTTAAAGATGATGGTCACGATGTCTTTTATGGTTTCCCTTTGTGGGGTAGACAAATTGATTCTTGACTGTCTGACATCAGGCTTCACAGCATATTAGTTCCATGGGAGCCATGGGCAGAAGACTTGGATTGTCGTTGCTGTGGTTCTATCCTCCCTTCCATTTGTATTGTTCGAGTCTTTCCTAGCCTCGGGTATTTACGCTTTCTGTATACGTTGATCACAGTGCACTACAGGTTCAAAGATATCGAGGAGAAAGTGAATGTAGTGGTCTAGAATGTGATTAAATCGGAGCAGAGAATCGATAATTCGTGCAGGCATGAAACTATCTAATGACCAATCTGCGGCCTAAGCAACTGAAACAAGGCTTCATTATATAACAAACGCAATTCATCAAGCATCATGAAACGAATGCTATGTGTATGTGACATACACTTGCGCTCTCAACCTCACCGCCAATGCAACAAAGAACATAGACATTATACCAAGGCAACAACCTATGTGGTCTCCTCAGGCGACGCCGTGCGTGGCTTCTTCGACTTTGCTCGAAGATCTTCGGATAGGAGATGGCTGTCGTCACAATAACCTTGTATAACGTTTGCCTCATCTACCATTTCCCGGTTCATAGCCGCAAGAAAGTCCTGTTGCTCCTTCAGGAACCTCTTCGTACTTGCGGTGTCGAAACTACGGTTGGCTCGCTTGCGCTCACGAATATCTTTGAGATGGGCACGAAGGCGCTCTTCTAGAATCTCCAGGCGATATTCACTGTATTGGAAGTATAGTTCGGACAAGTCCGAGATTGGGCGGACAGTGGTGAGGACTGTGTCATCCTTGATCATAGCTGACTTGGGGCGGAAAGAAGTGACCATGGTGATGCGCTCACAAGCACCGAGAGCACGGAGAGCTTGGTGTTCGATATAACGACCCTGCAGAATGACAGCGCAGCCCTGACTTACATTAGTGCCAATTCTAGGTAATGAAGGACGTGTGACATACCATTTGTGGGCCTCGAACCTTCATAACTTCACCTGTTCCAGTACGCAATGCTGTTTCACCACCGATCATCTTTGTGCAGTCGCTGAGCATTAAAACACAGACAAATGGGTAAGAGTCTGTGTGCCAATCAACAATTGGGGTGTCGTCTTCCCAGGGACAGCCGGCAACGCCCTCGTCAGCCTGACGTGCCTCTTTCTCTGCAATGGCAGCGAGAGCCTCTTGCTTTTGCTCTTCGGATTGCATAGAGATGTTGATGTGTCCAATCTCAAAGTCCATCTCAGGGACAAGGTCGACACCTGCGACCTTTGAGATGTTCTCGAGGACCTTGGGATTTCTCCAAGCATCATATATGAAAGGAGCAAATTCGGGCGCCATGCCACGAAGTTGACATTGGGAAAGGTTGCTAGAGTATTGGCAGTTCTCCCAGACATCCTTGCTGAGAACCTCAGCTCTCATCTGTTGGATCGCCTCAGGGGAGAATAGGGGGAATGGCTCGGAAACAGCCACGGGCGAGATGCCACAATCCTCTGGTAGACTAAGGTCTTTCATTGTGTACACCTTGGAAGGGGAGGTAAAGGTGACATGCTTGCTAGCATCGAATGGGACCTTGGGCACTGAGGCCAAAGCACCGACGTCGATAAGGACTTTGTCGGTAGACCTCTTCCTTTTACCCGCAGTTGAGCTCTCAAGAGGCTCGAACGTGGTAACGGAAGTGGCCATGGGCATAACGTCCGCGGAAGCCATTGCGAAGTCTGTAAGATATCGACAAAGGTCAACGTGACCGGTGGATGTCAAGAAAGGGAAATAATGTTCTGATGCTAGCGATAACGATGGGAGAAGAAGACGAAGGTATGTATAGCTTTATAATTCCAAGTTCAGAATCCGTTGCTTCCGCTCATAGGCCGTCTTTCCTTTTCCTTTTCCAGTTGTGCCCTAGAAGAAGGGGCCGCAGAAACGAAGAGCAAGAATGCCAGCAAGGACGTTGCTTCCGCCCAATCTGCGATCCGTCTCATACAGACTTCAAACGAACGTCAATAGTGCATGATTTTGGTTTAGCAATCTCGCCCGGATCCATCATGGAGACTCTGGGCGACTCTTGCGAGGTGTGGAGGGGCTCATCGCTCGCCGAGTATACGAAGTGTTGTACTTGACGCGGACGATTATGGGGAATTCTTATCGCTACTTCGTTGAATGATAAGGAGGATCTCAGCGCAACCAGCCACCGACCCATCATTGGAGCCTCCGGGATCAGCACCTGTCTCACAATATCAAAGCCAGATACATGGGTACTTTGTGGAGGAGATTTGCGTCAGGGAATATGGAAATTGTTTCTTTGTTTGGTTTGGTATCGCGCTTCTCCACATATCATTATCGTTGCTCCTGGATTGCTCGGGTTGAGGATTCACATGCTTCTTCGTCATTGTGTCAAGTTGCGTGTTATCATGGCTCCGAGTTTCTTCTCGAGTCCATTGCCATTGTCTGCGTCTCTTGATGATGGGAACATGAGTGGTTCGGCGGGTCAGAACAAGTGCTGGGGTTAGATGATGGCAGGCTGTTCTTTCAATGGACATTCCTACAGACTTGCGCTATCTCTTGGGAAGATTTACTCAAATGGAGCAAATTGGCCGCTCTTAGTCATTGAAACTTCGAACTAAGGCGAATAATTACCCAAGCTCTGCTTCAGTGACGAAGATTCACGTATTTCTGGTTCTGAATGTGAGGTGTGGAGGGGGGGGAATTTCTCGACTCTGGACCTCTTCTGAGCATCTCCACATAATTTTATCATGCTTCCGGCTGTGATTAGGAATTCTTGACTTAATTTGGACAAGGCCATCCCTTAGTAAGTCGTCCATCGCCGTTGGTCTTCGATAAGGAAAGCATTCTTGGGATGCGATCAAGGATCGTGGTAAGGCGAATCAACATCTTGTCACTCAACAGCTACAGCACTTTGTCGAGAGGTCGTTCAACGTGTTTCTTTTTACAACCCGGCATATGCAACCAGCCTGACTGAAATTCTGCATTCAGGCGACAACGAGCCCGAGTCAAAATGTCACACCGCTGGTCCACGAATCCCCATCGCTAAGAATTTCCTGGGCAACGGTTATTGCAGGGGGAGCAAAAACCAAGTTTTATTGGACTGCTAATCGGTATAGCTGCATATCTGGCCCAACCGGTATGACCGCGATCTCACATACGTTCGGCAATTATCGCTGTCGATACAACGGTTGAGACGTCCCAGCACACGAGTTTTCTCTTGATGGCTAGGTGGAAAGTTGCAGCCACATGTACAGTATTAACCATAGCCCTTGACTGAACACATAGAACGGCCTCACGGTCAGTCACTCCTCTGGAAGGTGTTTTGGGTTTAGTCTCCTGATAGAGTTGGGTCCTGAAACATTCACATAGCACTTGTAGCCAGGTCGCCTCTCAAAAGGAAGAAGGGTATGGGGTGCGTGTAGGTTACAGTAGAAAGTGCCGTTGACCTGGGTTCCTTGCTGCATCTACTGTAACAAGCCAGGTCCTAGGAGATAAGCGATAAGATCCAAACTGGAGCCCCTCCAATATTACTTTGCCTACCTAGGTAGGTCCAGTACAGAGTACCTACTACAGAGTAGTAGGTAATGAGGCCTCTCTACCTTACAGAGTATCATCTGTTCCGCCTGTGATTGGCGCTGCACATAAATCATCCTTGCCAAGAGCTGACAGCTCTCAGCCTAGAGTGATGCCGCCTGAACAATACTCTTGGAGCATACAACCTTCAATATAAGGTATTAATCCGTTGCTGGAAATCATGATTCTGTTCTAGATCGATCACATCGGGATTTCAACCTTCAAGTTTAGGAAGGTACTCTATCTCGTGGGGAGATATTATCTATCTACAGTAGAAGACGAAGCTGTTACAGTAGACTGTGGGAATAGGAAATTATTAATCTACGGTAGTCCTTTGTCTCCTCGGCATGGGAACTGGGCGTTTCAATATCCTCAAAAGCAAGACGTATGGCGGGATAAAGTCCCGATGGATACGGATATTTTAATTAAGCATGCGCCACCCAGAGCACATCTTGATCTTGGCCATCTTGGTTGCTCCTTTCTGTTAGAGGAGCTTTGGCGACGAAGACCTTGTTTACATGTTTGCGGGCATGTTCATGAAGGTTACGGGCAAGAATGGATCCAGGATGATGCATTGCAGAGAGCATATGAGAAGACAGCCATCGAAGGGGGAGGACTTTTCAATCTTCTTCGCGTATGCGTCGGATTCGTACATGCCTATCTCCGTCCTCCAAAAGAATACTGGACTCTTACAGTAAATTCTGCTATGGTAGGTGGACTTCGAGGTACCCAGTATCAAAGAACTATCACGGTGCTTATTTAGTAAAGAGTTAGGGGAAAAAATGGAATTGGTTTTTTGGGGTTCTTGGTCACATATGGTTGTAAAGAAGCCATCAAAACCTGGAGCTCGGAACATCTTCCTAAGCTGATTGAATGTGACACATGCATGGTTTAGTCCCACTCTGTACGCTTAAACGAACATAACATGAGGCTGATGTATAACGACGTTCATGACTCAAGATTCTGGACTTCGTTTTTGATCCTCCGAGATCTCTCCATCTTCGTTCGGAATGACAGGCGGCTTTGACAACTTCGGAACATGTGCCACCCAAGGTGGGAGGTGCTCGAGCATCTTTCGCCTAGTCTTTAATTCCCCTTCGTCGCTGTTTCCAATGATGGAGGGCGCGTATCTAGGCAATCTTCTTTCAATCAACCGATTGAAAGCGGCTACAATAGATGAGGGATTACTGCAAGAATAGCATATCTCCGCGGATCAGGATCCTTAGGGTTGGGGATCTCGGACACCTTCCAGCTAGCACGGGTGAAGAACCATTCGATCTCCGTGCGAAGATTGACACTGTACGAAAGGACTAAGTACTCGTACATACGGTACAGCGAAGCAATCGGCATTATTCCCCGCGTTCTTGCTGGCCTATGCTGGCGGTTAGCGAGTAGCGATTCTATGGTTGGAACATCCTGTAGCTCCGTTCGATGTTTGCTTCATCGATACAATAGCTTGTCGATGAAGTTCGGAATACAGAACTTTAATGTTGCCATATAGGTCTATTCTCGCATCGTCCAGAGTCAAGAAATATTAACGAGGTGACTATTCGTTGAAAACAGCCTTTCTATATCGAAATCATAATTGATGCGGAACAGCATAGCGGAAAGAATACCCCGTGGTAGGGAGGACATGTGAGGAGTACTCTGTAAAAGCAGCATTGCATTTGGTGCCAAGTCTTAGGTACCTAGTGGGTACGATGTACATACCATAATACTATGTAGAACATATAATATACGCCAAGGAATATTACTGTACAATTGGAGAAAGGCTGTTCCTTATCAAAACTGCTTGCATAGGCATCACTACCCACCTACCTAGGTACTCATGGTCGCAGCTTCACACCATGACCGGCGCAACATCAGTCGAGGAGGTGAAAATGGTCCAAGATGATCCAAGGACTAAAGACGAAACGCGGGAAAAGTCGAAAGGGACTTTCGAAACGTAAGATACCCAATCACATCATCTCGATCCATTCTCGCCGTGCCAGTCGCATCCATGCCAACTTCAACAGGAAGCGAAGTTCAGAATATTACGACCCATGCCAGGACTTTGCCAACAGAAGCATAAAGTGCCTTCATAGGAACGGAGGTGATAGGTCAATGTGTACCGATTATTTCCAGTGAGTTCAAAATCAGACCCGCCAATTGCCGCCGAATGATCAGTAGCTCGCTGTTCCACGCTCCACGTCATCCAAAGCTTCAAATTTGCTAACCATGCACTGAAGGGCATATAGAGATTGCAAGAGGGAATGGGTACGTCCAGTTGTACGACATGCGCTGTTTATCGAATTGATACTGATTAAGACCAATCTCCAGACTGCCCAGCAGGCTGCAGCTAGAAAGTCGACCTGGTTTGGATCGTCATAACCCATGCGAAAGAACTTCCACATCTTCTGTACGACTAGTCACCGGGGCGATAGAGAAACTAAGGCGCATTGGGCGGATATATGGAAAAGCATAGCGTGTTCAATGTAACAATAAACCCAGCTGTAAAATTTACCCAAAAGTAGTAATATGGAGGCGCATTGTAATAGAAGCTACTGTGAATGTGGGCCATGCCTTAGACAACAGTGTGAATATGGTACGATTTGTCACAATTATCTATGTGTTTGTCTGTGATGGTGGTTGGTAAAACACAAGCAGAGTTGCGACTTCCACTCTGGGTAGACAATGCACAGTAGAAAAGGTTGCCTACACTCAGATATATCGTTTTCAGTGTACTCCGTAAATCGCTGGTAGCAACGATTTGTAAGGGGAGTATTTCTCAAATGGTAGTGGCTTGCGGTTGTGATTTCCACAGCAAGATGCTATTGGTGGTGGGGTGTTTTGATATTACCGCAATCGTTCCAGTACTGCAGTTATGAATGACGTCCCACACAAAGACACAAGACGGTGTTGACCGAAAAGTAAGAACCATGACGGTGCGCCGTTGAAATGTCATCTACGACTCAGCGGCGCTTGAAGCCTATTCAAGACCATATCGATGGTGGCAACTGGAAGCAGGCGTTACAGCTGTGTGAAAAGTATCAGAAAAAAGGTGAAAAGTCGGATTTATTTCTGGTCGGCGCAAACCACTCAAACTTCTCAATGTACTAGAACTGAGAATATTGCAGGCCACTCGAGCTTTAGTCCTAGCCAAGCAGCCAGAAGAGAAACAGCAGAAACAAGGGAAAGATGCGCTGCTGCAATTGTGTGCGCAAACCCCACCTATTACAGACGAGGAAATCATAGAGCAGCTTGATAGCGCCCTCACAAGTCTGGGACTACATAAAGAGAACTCTCTACGATTGTGGGAGCGAGCTGCTTTGGCAAAGACCCGCGATGGTGAATTCATCGAGAGATGGCTCGCACGAGCTGTCACGGAGCTGGATTGGACCAGTGCCCAGAGGGTTTGTTCCCCGCCGCCAGATTTGCTGTTTGGAAAGAGAGGGTTCTTTGCTGACAATGGATGACAACACTAGGCTGCGATGATACTACGAAAACAATTCCCAAACGAGAGAATGTACGAGTTCTGGGTTATCTTTATGTGTTATCAAATTCAAAAAGATGAGAGCATCGAATCTCGGACCCGTACTTTGTTCGGTACGATGGCGTACAAAATGCTTGCGAAAGCGGCGTCGGAGACACCAATTGCGACTGATCAGAAGGTATGGTGATGCTAAAGAGTGTCGATGAGTAGTAGCTAATCGTCCTAGGCCGATATTGGACCTGGTAAGGCAATCTATAAAATAGAGGAACTTTCTCTGTTGGTCAAAGTGTACATTAGTACAGGGCATTTCAAGGAGGGGCTGGATGTCCTTCAAAGCGAAAAGCTCGGAGCTCAATCGCGAGTGGCGAAGCAAGACCCTTTTGCTTTCCGAGACGACTTCTTTAATCTGCTTCGGCAATCGGAAAGCCACGGAGAGACAGCGAGGCTGTGCCGTTTACTGATGGGCCTAGAAACGCAAGACGAGACTGGCGATGATATCTCGTTCCAGAGCAACTCATATACAGAGAATAGCAATGTGTGGTCATTTTTAATCACGGCAACGATTAAGTCAAATGAGATCGAGTACGTTAGAGATTGCGATACATTTGACTTTCAATCTGACGTACATTGTTCTAGAAGCATTACCCGATTGCAGTCATTGATTGAAAGATACCGAAAAGTACATCCACTTCAGCGACACTCCGCTGTGGCGAACCTTACTCTACTCCGTGAAAGGTCTCGACTTGGCCACAACGTCCATGATGCACTCCTCGAAGCTTGCAAAGACTTCTTTGCAAGCAATTGCGAAAGGCCAACATGCATTGGAGACCTTCGGAATACCCTTTGCTGTCTTGATTCAGAAAGGATAGGAGCTTTTAAAGTGTACGCTCATCAGTTTACGGTAGAGCGACTGAATGAAACAAGAAGTTTCTCTCAAGCTGCCTTATTGAAGTCAAACTGCCAGCAGCTATTATATGCCTTCACTGTACCGCCCTTTCCACATGGTTTACTTCTACATAACGTCGCTGTGGAAGTTCTTACGGCATCCAAACACTGGATCCAGGACGGCCAGGAGCTTTATGCACAAGTTTCGGACCTGATCACAGCAATTGCCAGCATTTCCCGACTGAGTTTACCATGCAAAGACCAAGGTCAAGATTTCTCAACTTTCTACGCAGTGTATCTCATCTGGGCTCTCCTCATTGCTCGTTTCGCAGACACGCCTTCATCGCCAAATTATGAATTGCAACTTCTTGTTGTTCGGCTATCGGGATTCTTGGGAATGTCTGTCATCTCTCTGAAAACCGCACAGGAGTTGAGTATTAAGAATATTCAGTGGCATACATTCGCCCATACGATATTGACAAGGATATCTACTCTGCACCCTCATAATGTATATGGAAACCAAAGGAATGTATCTTGTCTAAGTCCAGAGCACGCTCTCATAAGCGCATCTCTTCTCTACCAAAGGGCCGAGGACTGTGAGACGAATGCTATCATGATGGGATTAAAAAACCAGAGCTATATCAATGCAGACAAAGCTATTCAACTCTCTAAAGATCTGCAAGAGAGCATCACTCGCAAGATCTATTATATCGAGTTTCAACGTATACGTCGATTGACTGGTACATGCCACAGTTTCAAGCAATGTCAGTATGGCTCCTGTCTGTGCGATGGCTTGCTGACGGGCTTTAGGGCCGGATAACTCGTCAGATACTAGGTCGTCCTCGTTCTTTCCAAACCGTGAAGCTCCCGGACAAATGTCAACGGACGAGCGCCTAAGAAATGGGCCTCTGCCAAAGGTATGTCTTTGATCAGATTTATTGTGGAGGCGATCCTCATCTTGCTTTAGGATAGTTGGGTTCGAAGCATGTTGACCTGCGATCGTTGTTATCAAATTCTGACTGAAGGCCCCAATTCCTCAAATCTCGCCGACGAGAGTGCTCTGAGCAAGTTATTTGCCTATTTTTTCAGCGAAGAATTGAGAGTCCAGGATTTACCCGAGGACATGACAAAGATCGAAAAATTCGCCTGTATGCTACAGATCAATCTGGGGTATCTCGCTCTTACTCTCGTGGCACCAAAGAAAGGCTACACTTTGAGCTGTACCGACCAAAGCCTTAATGGTATAGTGCTAAGTCTGGAAAATCTATATGAAGCATCATCAAAGGCTGTGATAAGTGGCCTCGGGGAGCTTGTCGAGAGTGAAACCAATGGCGCAATAAACTACGGTGTCATCTCGTTTGGACCGGCTGAGGAGAAGGAGAAGGGATCGATTATCAGGGGTCCGTCATGGTATTATTATCACTATGCATACTGCATCCTCGATTCGTTAAGATTTGTCAATCAATTTTTTGGATTCGTTGACGCAGTACAAAAGCTTCCTTCGTCGTCGGTCAAGGGGAAAGCTGCATCTTCAAACAACAAGAAACTAACCCTAGAACCTCATAAACGCCAGATCATGAAGATCATGGCGACCAAAATCCAAGATTGTATTCACACGCGTGCGAAAGAAATGAGAATGAGACTGGCCAGACAAGGAAGCTTGGGTGAGATGGTGGACTGGATTATGAAAGACTTGAGCTCTGTCCAGACAAAGGTCAGAGCCGAAAGTCCTATTCCAGACACAGACAGCACGGATCAAGATGATCAAAAGACGGAACATGAAATTGATGATCTTTCCATACCGAAAATCATTGAGGAGATTATGGGACTAGGAGGTAAAGAAGGAAATGGGAACGGGTTGGCGGAAGCTGAGGTCTTGGTGGCGGAAATGAAGGAGAGTTGGGAGGAGGGTTTGGAAAGATTGATCAGTGTTAAAATCTTTTAAAAGGGAATAAGAATAATTACATGAATAGACAGTTACATCAAAAACGGGTTAAGTGGCTAGAGGGGGATGTCAAGGTTGAGAGTCGTTAGTTGGTTGGTTGGCTGGTTGGTTCGTACGGATGGATGGATGGGTGGATGGAACAAAAAAGAATGAATAGAGAGTATGTTGATGTTACTGTTGTAGTATTATCTATCAATATTGACATCAACTTATTCAAAGTCAAAGTGCCTGTTCTATGGTGTACAAGGATCTGTCAAATCTTTCATATTAGGTGAATGATTCCTATAAGCTATATACATGCATGACCGAGCTAAGGCGCCTGCCTGCCTGTATTGATCTAAAATACACAAAGTTAGGTGAGCAAGCCATCCATACCATGATCCTGATATCATCCCTGATATGCATGCGTTTAACTATAGACCAGGGCTTGAAAGGACCAGACAGATTCGATGGATCCGATAGCCCCCCTCTGTTTTAAGCCTGCGCCAATTTTCAATTTCAATTTCAAAATCCCCAGGGTGTTAGTCAGTCGTAAAATATGAGATAGAGGTTTCGTGGTGAAAGGAAGGGATGGTAAAGTGGTTGTGGCTGCGAATAGTTCGAAGGAAGAAATGTGATTGAAGGAGTTGGTTTTCATTTGATGCCTTCGGATTGTAGAGCGCATGATTGGTTTTCCACTTATTGAAATAGAAAGAGAGAATCACAAATGCGATGGATAGAGTTGCTGAAGTAGGTGATTTGAAGCTCTGGGTCTTTTGTTCAAGATCGCCTGCTCAACCGGATTCGGCCGGCTTGCCAAACGCTTTTCTAGTCTTGTCGTCCCTTGAGTAATCTCTTGGTTACCTTGTCTTTCTCTATTATGTAGACATGGGCACCCCAGCCGGAGAGTGCATCTCTGTCTACTGCGTTGAGGAGGGCTTGAGATACGGTTTCGAAGAGTTCATCTGGACCCTATTGAGGAGAGAATTAAGTCAGTAAGAAAGTTGATATAATGCATGGAACAGACGTAGAGATGACGTGGAAGATGGGCATCAGAAAGCAACGTACCAGATCAGGTTCCCATAAACCTTCACAAGTACCAAACAGCTGGTCACTCGCCGTTCCTCCTACAATAAAATCCTTCGCGAAATCGATGCACCCGATGCTGTCGAAACCACAAATAAACGGCTTGCCCGTTGTATGATTGATCCCTGCCAACACTGGACTGACGAAATACGGTCCGAATCGCTTCTCATACAAGCTGCTGCTCACCAGATTCGCCAGCGTCTCCGGTGCAATATTTCGCTCTTCTCGTAGCCGATACATATTCACTTTGTAGCGGAAGAGTTCGCTGACGGTGCTGACATCTGTAGCAAGGCCGGTGAGACCCAGATATAGGGAGGGAGCGTAGTTGAAGATCTTTGGGAAGTTATTTGAAACTGTGAGGGCTTGGAGACCAAGTCGCAGATCGCAGGCTATGGCGACACAGTCCTTGCCGACCATAGCAACTAGGGCGCCACCATTGATATCGAAGGGAGAGGACTGAGGGAGATTGTCAGATGGTCACAGTTGCAGGGGTCTCTGCGTGCCACGGCGAATGAACTTACCATAGTGAATGAGCAGGAAGCGGAGTTAGTATGGTTGGCTGAGGTCAAGCGCAGCCCGTGGTGTCGAATTTGAGTAGATGGAGTTGGAGGAGATCCAAAGCTACAGGTGCTGCGATGAAATTGAGAGGCAGGGAAAGGTGTGTTTGATGGATGTCGTTGTGTATTTCAATTAATGGAAGCTGATGGTACAGTCCTTTGATATAGAGATTCTAGGTTGACATGACCGCGTCAAGCTCCAGCTCCAAATGGAGAAACCTTCGACAATATGTGAGCGTATTCGTAATACGCACTTTAATTATTTACCCCACACTAAGACTCATGCAAACCGTAATATAATACGATGAGATGTATAGATAGATATAAAACTCAGACCTATGACACTGACCAGTTCTGTTACCTGATGATTGCTTTACTGGACCCATTCCTCGAGAATCGAAGGTTTCGTTCTTGGCGTCTGGAAAGTCGCGGTGCATTTGCTGTACAAAGATCTACAAATAGACCGACGCTCGATGCTTGCTTTAACTTCATGGATACATCTCATGAAACTGGATTGAATTGATTGATTACCGTCAACTTCAATAGAATATAGTACCGCCGTGGTGATTCATTGCATCATATCGCTTCCTATCTGCCATATTCCAAAAAGGGAATCACGACTGGCCCGTATTTTGCCACGCCTCCATATCCTCCATGTGCTGCCGCTCCATTGTCGGTTTGAACCATGAAGTCTGCCGCGAGACTCAGTCTGCCCTTCCCTTGTCCTTGACCGTGCATATCGGTAGTACCAAATGTACCATTGACTACTTCTGGATCATAAGCTACCACCGCGACGTAGCCTCTTCGTGCCATGAGTTTCCTGGTTGTTTCTCCGGCACGACCTAACGGTGTGCCATCGGGGTTGACTTGGAAAATCTCCATCATGTCCTCTTTCGTATCGGTTGGAACGGAGGGAGTACTACGTTGCCCGTTGGCTGGGAGGTAGAGGGGCTTGCTTGTATTGAGCAGGCGTAGAGCGAACGTTGGTGGAGGGGTGTTGACAACGGAAGGAACGATCAATTGGTACATTGTTTTGTGATCTGATGGGTGGGAGGGATCATGTACGAGGCCCGATCCAGCTACACCAACCGCACCAGACATAAAACTCACACGAATTGAGCGTTCCTGGGCGATCCGTTGAAGTGTACGTATGAGGTAGGTCCGCTCAAGGTCCTGGCCTGCTGTCAGCACTGATCATGGGTGGAAAAAAGGACAAAGCTACCTTCGAGTCGTGAGTCCACTGATCCCTGAGTTCATCCAAAACATCGATATCTCCAAACGGACTTAATATTCCACCCATAAGACCTGATTTTCCAACTGCTCGTTTAACGGAATCAAAGCCCGAACCGACAGCACCTTTGGCACCGACAACTCCGGCAACGGAGCTCGTTACCTTGCCCAGCATGTTGTATGCCCCAGTAACGGCCTTCTTTCCCGTCGCAACAGTGTGAGCAATTTGCTCAGCTGCCTCTAGTCTTGGATAGATCAATGGCACCGATACCATCAATATACAATGTTGAACACTCGCGGGTAACATAGCGATTTTTGGAAAGAATCCTTGATATGTTGGGCCTGCCATAACTTGATGGGGAGTGCGCTCGGATCTAGTATCAGGTCCAGCTATGGCAACACACGGGCCGAGGAATTTGACGAAATGCCATCCTGTTCCGGTGATTGTAAAGAGATCCACGTCTGTGGAGACGTTACGGAGGAGCTCGAGGGTCGTATGATGCTGGAATAGAAGGTACATCTCGATGCCAATCCGACCAATATTTTTGAACATATTGGAGAATTGCATATAGTCGGGGTATGAACCAAAGCCATCAAATCTAGAAGCACGAGTTAGTCAGTGGCTTGGATTAGCAATCCTATGAACCATAGGACTTACATGTCATGGTCGTCAATTGTTAGAACATGGGGTATTTGTGCAAAAGCCTCTCGGAGATATGGTTGGTCAAAATGACTTGTGTAGTAATGGAAATAAGCGTGTGAAACATCCTCTTCATGTGCAGCCGTCCAGGTAGCGTTCTTTCTTATTTCTTTCCCGCTCATCGCTAGCCATTGTTTTAGCGAAGGAATCTCTTTCCACAGTCGATCAGCGCTGATTTGGCTTCCAAGGCCAAGCTGTACATGGAAACCGCCACATTCAGCGTGCTTGTTCATGATATCTTTCCACATATGGCCCACGCCCCCTATCCTTTGTCTTTCATTGGCACTAACGTTCAGTGAGAAGTCGTTACCGGACGTTGAAATGAACCTCCAACCAGTTTCATGGCGACCAGCCACCAAGAATTCATATCGGGTACAACCGAGATGTGATGTTATAGCATAAGTCCATTTGGCCGGACCTGATTCTTCCATTCTTAGGTCAATTTCATACTTGAAGAATGTCCAGCGTTGGTGCTTTGCAATATTCATAG
The DNA here is from genome assembly GCA_001006345.1 of Phaeomoniella chlamydospora. Taxonomy (NCBI): domain Eukaryota; kingdom Fungi; phylum Ascomycota; class Eurotiomycetes; order Phaeomoniellales; family Phaeomoniellaceae; genus Phaeomoniella; species Phaeomoniella chlamydospora. The sequence continues at coordinate 86,139 of LCWF01000006.1, read as the reverse complement.
GCTGCAATTGTCTTGGGTTTGGTGACAAGTCGACACTCTGATGGATATGTATCGTGGGCGGTTGAGGGGCGTCTGTGACAAGGAGTATTGATCCAAGCCAAATACCATTCTCGAGATCCATATTCGTGTACCGCAAATAAGGTCCAAAATATACACCATTTGTCGGGGCCACCTTATAGAGGTCCACCCCACTGCTTGGAGGTGGCCCAGTGAAGGCAGTTGGCCCAGCCATCGCCGTACCCAAGCTCATAACACTTGCAGTATCGTAAGAAGGGCTCATTGGCATTCCTGGAGATGGTATTGGCTTTCCACCAAAAGTGCTAAGATTTGGTGACAATGGGTGATTGGCACCGACCGGGGAAATGGGGGCTTCGGGCAGATTCAGAGGTGTTGGGCCTTTGGGAAACTCCCACTGCGTCGACTGAGTGGGAAGATGAATATAGTAGTACTGTCCTGAGTTGGGATCAAGATGAGCAATCCAGCCCTCGGGTAAAGGTGGTGGAGATGCGGGAGCAACATTTTGCTGCGGTGCCTGGTATGCCGCTTGTTGTGGATATACAGAACCATTTGCTGCTGGCTGAGCAGGCTCTGTAGATGGGACTCTGTTATGATCATTTGCAAATGCGGGATGGTCCTGAGGATTTGGCTGTGGGGTGACCGCAGCAGTTGCTGTGGCGCCGCCTCCTGCTGCCGTCATCCCAGGTACATTGACCCCAGCACCGGCAGCAGGGCCACCGGTATTCAACCTATGCTTTTCGGCTGTATAATGAGGGTTTGGTGCTGTCGTTGCCACTGAAGCATAGGCAGGTGGTGGTTCATGAGGCTCATCATTGACATTCATTTTCTGGAGATCGCTTTCGAGAGCGTTCACCGGAATTCGGCTTCCTCCGGAGGATGTAGAATGCCCACCACTGGACTGACGCTTTGCGGCTGTATTGACTGGCGCTGCTTCTACAGGCACATGGCTCGACAGTTCATTCGGACCTTGATAGACAGTAGGAGGTGAATGTGTGCCACCGGGTTGCTCCGTCGGGGTCCAAGGTCGTCTTGCAGGTGCACTCTGTTGGGCTGCCTGCTGTTGTTGATTTGCATATTGCTGAGCTCTCTGTTGAGCTGCGGCACTCTGTGCTTGTAAGCCCGTCAATGTACCTGTTCCTGCAATACCCGAAGCAGCGAATCGAGCCTCTATCTCTGATGTCGGTCTATGACCAGGCGGAATCACTGGGGTCTCAGGAGGTGGAGGTGACCCTCTCTGGGCTTTTGTGGTGGAAGTGGAAGGGTTACGATCAATTCTGCTTGACGAGTCGTTCAGCTCAAGCTTTCCAGCCGGGTTTGGCTCGGAGCCTCCGGGAGGCGGGAAGTTGTAGTTCGCGTAGTTATTGGCGGTCGAAGTAGGGTTCAAAGCAGGACCATGTTGTGGAATCTTCTGAAAAAGGCCATCTTTATCGGGAATATCTGGTCCGGGGGAGTCGGGAAGAGGCTTTGGACCACCACCTCGACGTTCTGCAAGAGCGGATCTCCCTTTCCCGTCACCAGCTCTTAAAGCCTGTGGATATTCTGTGTGATGTTGCGTCCCGGATGCAGCTGACCCTGTCCGAGGTTGGTATCCATAGTTTGGCGAGGTTGCTCGTAGGGACTCGGGAGTAGGGTATCTGTCGTCAGGGTACGGCGGCTGTGCACCCGGGTGCTGCGGTCGAGGATATTGGGTGCGATCATCTGGATATGGTGTAGGGGAGGCACCGGATCGTCCAGATGCTGCGTACATATTTTCACTTAGATGCGACGGTGTCGGCGATGCTGCAGATTCGCGTTTGTGGATTCGTAACGGTTCGACAGAAGGCGAGCCTTGCTGACCGTTGAGAAACATCTCATCTTGGGGCCGTCGGCCGCTCATTGTGGATAATGAACGCCGGCCGCGTCCCTTAACAAGGCGGTCGCAGATGAGGTCGGAGGATCTTTAAAGCACTTTGGCGCCGCAAACGCAAGTTTCAGATTACAGGCTGCAGCACAACAACGACCGACAGTGAGTATCGCAGAAGTGCGGGGAGGGTTTTGCAGGGCGAAGGTCACTTAGTGTAAATGAAGCACTCGTCCTGGAAGAAGATGAAGTCGTCTTTCACATGAACAGAGATTTGACAGATGAGCCGGTAAAGGCGAGACCATGCGCGCTTCTTGAACAAACTTCCAAGGACTTTGTAGAACATGGCAAAGGCAACAGACCATGCACCCTACCAGAAGATGCGCGGCTCGTTTGTGGGAGCTGATTGGCTGCAGTGTGTAAGCGCCGGGGCCATGGTGGGAAGCGAACAGTATCCCACTTAGACCGCATCTTCCCACTCTAATGACGATAATCACGCTCTCGAACCGCTGCCAATGCTTTTGCTGACCCCCGACAGGCGAGCAATGTTGCTATCCAGCCCCCACTCAATCACGTTGATTTATTTTACAGTACTGTTCCAAACCTGGGCAGTATCAATTCATCCTCGTCACCCTCCTTCAGCGGCTACAGTATACTCAGTCAGTATGATTGTCATGTCGTTTCTTTTATATTATAATAAACAATATGTTAGTTCCTATGTAAGCGTAGTGCTAAGCAGTATGTTCCACCGAGTACTATAGAGTACTCTGTATTCTGAGTATGGTACAGTACTCAGAGGAGAACGAACCCCACAAATCACCCAAAACTGGGTTCGAGCTGGGGCTTATCGATAATACTTTTGGTTGTTTGTTATAACTACAGAGTACGTGATAACGTATTCCATAAGTCTGTGGGACGTTTGGTCTAGTGGGCCATACCGTATCATTTCATCTATGTTTATGTACGGTAGTCATCAAATCTTTTTTTTTGTGTATGTAATTACAGAATGGCCCACTGGACCAAACGTCCCACACCCACAGACTTGTGGAATACGTCAACCACTTTTTATCATCGGCAAGAGCGAAGATCCTGTATCTGAGAAGTTGCCGCCCGGACGCGCTATGGAACGTCCGCCATAGCCGCGAGCAATACAAATTCCCAGACAGGGACCGTTTCTTTTCGCCTGGAACCCGAAGTCCAAGTTCTCGAACTAGCGTCGTGCGAGCCTAATAGACGTGCGCCAAAGAGAAAACTAAATATGGCAAAGAGAGTATATGAGATGTACGATAGTACAAACGTCACAGACGATATGTTGCAAGAAGCCGCCGAATTGTTCAGCGAGAACTATGGTGTCTGGGCACCTACAGCTGCGGGCATTTTAGGCTCTTTTGCAAAAGAAGGTGAGTGCTTTCCAGGTGCATCTCCTGTTATCACGCTGACTCACATATAGGGAAGCATGTCAAGATGAGCAAGAACAAACTTCGTGCCCAGTGTCTCCCTAAGGATTCCGTGTCCTCCTACGCCAGAGTTGTTGTGGACGGCCGTGTCGTTGGCAATGCGTTCGCGTGCCGTTGGAAATTCAACGATCGGACTGTATGTTGGATCACTCAATTAGTGGTGCATCGTGACTACCGAGAACGTGGGTTCGCTGTCGGACTATTGAATGTGCTTAAGGAAGACGATGATATATATGGCTTGGTCAGCTCTCATCCGGCGGCTTGTGTAGCGGCTGCGAGAGCATTCGGGAGTGAGTTTCTGTCTTTTAGACCCGCGGGATGAACGTTAACCTGTCACAGGCATTATCAGCAATGTCAATCTTGATTTCATTAAGAAAAATGCCAAAGGAATTATGGAATCTTCGCCTGTCAGTTACGTAAGGGATGCTCAACTTCACGGCAGCCTCTTCAACGCAAGGGAAACCGATGGCTCTGTGTCCAGTGTTGATACTAACTATTATGTGGACCATACGGAACCGCTAGAAGCGCTCTCATTGGTGCGAGAGACCTTTGACTGGCCCCTTGGCGAATTACCCGACGGTCATGAATTCCTCTTCCTCCTCGAAGCCAAACGTCGTTCTCGATCCAGATCTCGAGCCGGGACTGCCTCTGAGTGACTGGTGACAGGGTCCCCCTCCGGGTAGTCAGGTAAAATGCTCAGGTCAGGTCGGCAGATAATTCTTGGCGCCAATAAAGACTTAAGTACTTTATTTTAATGGAGTAATATACCTATGTCAGAACAGCTGAGTTATGGGCGACGTGATATTATAGTATAACTTACATGTATTATATATATATATATAAATTACCATATAAATTACCGTATATTAGAATCCAATCATTAGAACCATCTTTTACTTCTAAAACTACACGACAGCGAACCTACATAATAGCTTTAAGTCCGGATGAATCCATTGTCTATATCTACTATGAAGTAGATAAGTCCTATAGATGTAATGTTTAGTATAAATCCTAGGGTATTAGGAATCACTGGAATAGAATAATAGAGTATAATCGAATGTAATGTATGGGTGGATTAGGTGGAGCAGATGGTGGAAAAATAGTAGTACTCTGGCAACATAATATGGTACTACTTCTCCGCAAAAGTGGCTCGTGCTTCAGTTTGGGCACACATGATGCATTCTCCATCCCTCATCTCATCATCACCGCTATTCTTCTCTCTTTTTCTCCCTTTCTCTCATCACCCCGCTTACAATTTGTGCTATTCGACAGCTTCCCTCTGACTTCTCACCTAACCCCTCATTGATCAATTTATCAGGCTTCGCTGTCAATCTTTTATGCGAGATTGAGCAGCACTTGTCCTCCATTGCTATTCTGTACTCTGATTTCGAGTGCCAGACCATTTGCGATTGCCTTCCTGGACACGGACTGGAATTCCCCTCGCGGTCGCGTTGCAAACTTCCTGGTTCTCAGGACTGGACATTCCCATACTGGAACCTGGAGTCCCCTGCTTTTCACTGGACTGGCTCGCTATCTTAGTTGTCACTGCCGTTTTAGTTCAGATAGTCACCTAGTATAGTCAAGAATCTCATCCAAAACTGCACTGCTTTACCTCTTTCTTTCGCTGCATCACCTTGCTTCCGCTCTGTTGTCTGACCGTTGTTTACTGTGCGAAGGGAAAGCACCTCGGCTGCAATGGCTTCTCCGATCATACACCGATGCCATCATTGTGGCTATGAGTCGGAGATATCAGGTTCGTTGTCGGAGTTTGCAGAGGACCCCTTTTGTAAGCAGGTGCGTCAGACCTTTTTCCTAAATTCCTACATGGTTGCTTCTTATTTCTCTTTTCTCAACAGTGTGGACTATCCGCGTCTGAAAGCGACACGAAGCTTCAAGAAGAGCTTTCCAGGTTGATCGATCAACAACTCAACCTGAATCAATCATCGCAACAACATCTCGTATCAACCCCCATCACCTACATCACACAACACTATCACCACTCTGGTCATCTGGTGTCGACCCCGAACAACAGAGACGACTCAACATATCAGCTAACATCCCATGGTATTGACGTCTCAGTCCTTTCGCCGGCCCAAATTCGACTCTTCTCTAATGCTCTCCCGGAACAACAGGCTCGCTTGATTGAACTATGGCAGATTGCTCCACCGAAACTATCTGACCGAAACGTGGGAAATTGGCCCCAAACATCCTTTGAACAGGAAGAAGATCTAGCCCGCACTCGCTATCTTCAGATGGTGACCCCGATAACTATTCCCAGTGAGAAATCAGCAGTGCAGCAAATCCAAACTGGCATCACAATTGAGGCGGAAAGTCCCACTGAATCTCGACACCCAAATGCCGAACCTTACATGGTAAATGGTTACGCTAGCACCTCTCCCGAGGACAATGGCTATCCGTTTCGTTCTGAAGATAACCGTATCGTTGATTACAACCGTGCTCGAGATCCTGTGTACCAACACCAAAACTTGAACAAGAAACAAGATCAAAGTAGTAGGGAATGGTGGAAACATGGTAGCGGTACGGACGAAATGGGGTATCAACAATCGCTAGAACATCAGTATGGGGCATTTCAGATGAGGAACTTTTACGGATCAGAGCAAGTTGGACATCAGCAGGAAGATGAGGAAATGCTGTAAAGTTCGAACAATGAGAGAACGACTTCATATTGCAGCAGACACGAGAATAGCGAGTACAGGATGGAAGAAGAATGGGACGACAAGGAAATGACATTCGTTTTGTCATGAATTTAGGAGTGAATCATCGATCAGGGGTTTGGCGTTCCTAGGTACTATATATATTGCATTCGTTCAAAGCATAGAAGACAGCAGAACTCCATATCACCCATAATCAAATGACACAGACATTTGGTGAAGAGAAGGAGTGGTCTTCACAAGGAGGTATTTCATTTAATTATGGAAGAGATGCAGCAGTGCTACACTACAGTACTCAGGTAATTACTGTATAAATTAATACAAAGCCACATGTTGGTAGATAGGTAGGAAGGTAGGTAGGTACCTAAGGTTTCTTAGAGAAGTGTGTGAAACTTGAATTACTGTAGATCCGGGACTTGATTTATGACTGACCCTGACTTCTTCTTCTTCTTCTTCTTCTTCTTCTCTTTTTCTTTCGGCATGTGTTTTATTTAAGAAAAGTACTTTCCTTTCCCTTCCTGTTCTATTGTCCATCATCATCATCAGGAGTATCAATCTTGGTAAATGCGACGACGTATCACATTACATTTTACATCGAAACCCCTCCCCTTTTTTTCCCCCGTTCTTCCTTTCTTCCTCCTGTCTGATTCCCCTTCCCTTGATTTCACTTCACTTCACTTCCCAACTGTACCTAAAAAGTCTCTCCCATCTTGTTCCCTAGCTCTCAAAATTTCGATCAAGATCTCTGATTTCTGCAGCATTTGATCTTCGAGGACTTTTGTTTTGGTGGCGATTTGGGTTTCGATATCTTGACGGGTGCGGAGGAGATCTTGGAGGGTTTGAATCCGGCGGGTTTGGGTTGTGATGCTACGGGGTCATTAGTAGAGGAGGAAAAGGAGGAGAATTAATAATTAGATGAGTAGGAGATCAAGAGAGGCATGCACTTACTCATTCGCGGAGAGTTGATTGATAAACTCATCGATTTCTTTCTCTTTGGTTTTGAGGAAAGTTTCGTGTTTTTGGGAGAGGAGGGTTCGTTTGGAGAGGAGACGAGCTCGGGACTATAGAATGGTAGCGGGCGATTAGAAATCAAGGCATGAATATTAGGGCTGATCTGGAGATTCGGATCCGGTTTATGTAGAAGCATAGATATAATACGTACTGATTGATTCATTTCCCTGGACAACTGTGCAGCTGTTGTCTCTGGTACTTTTGCAATCGAAGTAGGAGGACTTGGATCCAACCCCGCTGCCAGAGGAGAACTCGAAGCAATGTCGTTGTCATGGTCCCTCCATTCTTGATCCCGGATGGTGTGAAAACTTTTCGAGGAACCAGCAACATGAGGACTTTTCACATCCACACTCCCTCTTGTATTGGTCAACGGATCACGTTCATCTCTTCGCCTTTTTCTCGAAGTCTCCATTTCGAGTAGAGTTCCAACTCAACAAGTTCCGAATGGATAGAAGAATCTGGTAAACAGGTCGAGCGAGAATCACAGCTGCCTGGAAACAAGCTTGATCCTGTTCAGTTTCTGTTCACTTCGTTTTTAGTCTTCAATGGGACCAGTATCGATTGAAATAGCCCTATTCTCGTGTACCACAGACCCATTCCTTCCCAATCTTTTGTTTTCGGTGACTTCACTCTTTTGGTTTCACGATCATAATCGCAGATGACAGTACCAACAGTCTCATTTGATTTCCTTTGGAGAGAGAAGATTTCGATTTGGACAAAACTTCAAAATCTAGAGAGAAGAAAAGAAGAGCAAGAAAGAAAGAATATGAAAAAGAGAAATCGAGAAAGATTGAGATTTTCTTCTTGGAGGAAAGCGAAATGTCATGTGCTGTACTGTGAATCAATTGCTGGTGGTTATGACGGGGTCATCAGAACCTGAGAAATGCCACTTGTCTCCATCAGCTCGTGCATAGGATTTTTGTGCCGTGCTGCAAAATGGTGAAATGATTCTTTTCTCAATGGTGATACATATACAACTTCCAGATGGAGGACTAATTTTCTCTATAATACAATCTCTAGCAGGAGCGTAGAGACGATTGTGCTGGCCATTGCCATACCACACCTTCAACCTATGATTTGAAGCTCTGATTCCCTGTCCTGGGCGAAAGTGTCCTTGTGTGCATCCCACACCCGTATCAATTCCTTGACATACTTTTCATGAATTTCGTCCAAATATGCTGGGTCGACTTGGCCTTCTGGTCCTCCTTGTTGAATGACTTGGATAGGCCTGCCAACCACGATATTGACCGTTCTTCGATATGGCATTAGACCAACATCATAATTGAAGACACCCCGAGCGTGAAACAAGGGAATCGTGAACCCAACAAACTTCTTGACCAGCAATTGGAATTTGTGGATGAAAGGGTGTTCTTCACTAGAGACTTGGTCATAGAGATCATTTTCACCGAAGGCTAAGACTGGCACAAGATCCGCACCCATTCGAATCGCTTCCTTGACGAATCCCTTGCGAGTTTTGAGCAGAAGACGTAGCGTGTGGGGCTTAGATTCCAGAGACTCTCTTGCTCCTCCAATGACGATTGTGACCGCTCGACCCATACCCTGTCTGTTCATACCACCTTTCGATAGAATATTCTGGATAGACTCGCGAGAGACAGATGCCAATCCCATTGCAAGAGCGTAATCTCTGTAGACTGGAACACGGAAGTTGCTATCGAGAGTCAACAAGGTGTTCGTAATCCCAGGGAATAGGTCGCTAAAGCCGAGGGCCTCCGTTGAGAATGCAGCGAAAGCACCATGACTTATGATTCCATGAGGATGATAGCCGAAGATGTATTTCCTCGTTGGCGGCAACTCGACTGTCCTATGCAGGCGGGCTGGAAAGTATGATGCAAACAGCGACCAGAACTTTGATCGTCGAAGGAAATCGGAGCGACGCTTCAATCTTCCGTTTGTGGCCGTGTTGTCGAAGACCAATGCGTGAACAAGGTAGGGAATCAGAAGCGGCCATAGCAGCGGAATGGAACAAAGGAAGAAGAAGATCGTTAAACACACGGCGATGGTCGTAGTGTGCCACAAGACGGCAACCGTTTGAAGTCGACGTTGGAGTGGAACGTTCATGGGTGCCCATCGGATGCTATCCCAACCTAGTCAGTAACATGATGGCGCCAACATTGAAGAATGACATACGCCGACTTTTCCCAGCCTTTACCCGCTTGTCTTCCGCTTGCGAGACTTTCATCTTGTTTCTTTTCCCCGTTCTCTTCCTTACCGAGTGTTGTGGCCTTGTTGTGTTTCAAAGACTCCTCATAACCCTCTTGCGGCTTGACGCTTGTAATCTGTTCCCCGCTTGCATTCACATGTTTCTCGAAGACTACCTTTCTGTCGTCGGTGCCAGGAAGCCCAGAGCTGCCATGAGGCGAAGCGGCGGCAAGAGTTCCATTCGTCCCATTGACACCATTCTGATACACGGCATCAGCGTATGACTTTGGTGGGAGGTGTTGCTGTGCGCGTTCTGCAGTGCCGGCAGGCTCCGCATTCAGCGGTGCCCCTTTGGATGACATCACAGACTAGCACGAATCATGTGTCGGTTGAAGTAAAGTAAAGAACGAAATGTCAAATTCAAATGATGACATAAGTGTAGATCTAAAAATTAGGAAGTATATGGAATGATCGAAATGGTGAAGTGTTCGGTGCAAGTGCAGCTGTAAATGTGGTTGATGCTCGCTAGGGAACAAATATTATAGCACAGTAGTTAGTTACATCATCCTGCAGAAGCGGAGAGTTTCTTAGCCCCCAACACGCGCATTTTGAGTCGACCCGTTGAATGGAATATTGCTGCAGGTTGAACATGAGAATCGCAACCTGTGAAGATTCGCCTGTTGATACGCTGGAAGGTGATTTGCACCCGATTCAGTGTACCTGGGACATTCTTCACTGTGATCAAAGGTTGCAAACAGCGCCTAGTCCCGTCTATAGCCCATTGGGTGTAAATATGACGTCTTTGGGAGTGCTAGACAACATGTCGACCCTCTAGGCCCAGGACAGCTTGCTGTGCTGCCTCAAAAGGGATGTTGTTGAAGTCGAATTCGAGTCGCAAAGACTTGCCTATAAGTAATATGTAGCGCTGAACCCAATTATAAGTTCACAGGAACGTGATCAGCCCAAATTTGAGGGTTCGCCTGCTGGGACCATTCGATGTGGGCTTGTGATACAGAGTAGGAGTGGTGCTACATCATACTGTACCTCCGCCTGATATTATGTACATATGTGATGGAAATAAGGAGGATGTGCATCAAAACAAAAGCTTGTGTGAGAAATGACGGATGACACAGAACTCTGCATGAGCCACGAAGGACTGAAGTACGAGATCTCAAGATTGAGCCTACATCTGCTCGGTAGCCTCCCAAAGTAGAGCTCCTGCCCGATCAAACGGCCGCCGTCATGCTATGTACCTTGACGACTGTAAGCATGTGAAGGATCAATTCCACGCTCCGAAAGGTCAAGGCTGCTGGATAGCTCGGAGTGCAATACAAAGAACAGTATGTGAGAGCAGGCCACAGGATACAGATCACGAAAGCAATGCATGATGCAGCCCATGATACAGCCGTTGGAAGAGGAGATCATCGGAGTTCTGATCACATGCCTCATTACCTAAATACCTCATATACTAAACGAGCTGTGGAGAGGGATGTCCGGTTGCTGAGATCAAGGTCATTACGCTGTGATATGCGTGCCCTGAATCATTGTTGCAATTTCGAAAGGTCTTTGCGTTGATACGTGGATAAGCGACATCAGTCACGATGAGGGAGGTGCTGGAACGGATGCGAGAAGCAGGAGCAGTGTGCTGGACCCTCCCCTCCACAGGCTGGTATTGCATGACCACAATCAGAAGATGGACGTTGTTTCTCCTTACATAGTAATGGACACTCCACTGCCTACCTTGAATTAATACGACATTGATACAAAAAAAATAACAGATGTATCAGCAGGTGGGTACATCCTGTATGACTTCTATTTCTCGTATCCTGGTACACTTTACCGTACAAGCGCTCTCAGAAATTGAGATGAAGAGATCTCAACAGGCCACGTGCGTGATGTACCATAGTCCTGTACCATACTCTGATAATTAATTAGTCCTTTGTACCGTACCATAGTACTATGTAGCCAAGAACAGTGGGGACCCATGAACTCTCAGCACTCTGTAGCGATCCATGCATCAGGCTCATCAGGCATTGATAGACGGGATCATATTAATAGTGATTGATTCCGCAACAGTTCTGTTCTTCTCAGGGGAAGGAGGCGCAGTCATCGAGTGACGCTAACATGCAGACTTGTACCGTTGAAATCCAACAAACAAAAAGATCGAGGTAGGTATTCACTCGGCAGAGGTTGTGGATATCAAGAGGCATCGTATTGAGGTTCCCTCATCCTGAATGTCTGGTGGGCCGCAGCACTCGGCGATATCAAAGTCCTTTCTGATGAGCTCCCCCGTCGAAACGTCTGGAGGATCAGATTGTGGGAGACGAACAGGGTGCTAGGCTGCCTGGATGAAGGAAATCTTGGAAGGTGTTCAGTGCCCACTCAATCGATACCGATCTATACCCGCCTCAGCGCGGAACAAAGACGTCCCCTCATGTAGTATAGTACATAGTACATAATACATACCCATCATCATTATCAGTAGAGTATTGTCATCATCACCGTCAGAGAAGGCAGATGGATACCCAATCGTAAGCCCGAACGGGTAAGTCAATGACCAGCATGTGAAAGCCAGGGTTGGGCAGCCATTCAATAATACATACATAGTAGTACATAGTACATAACTTTAGTAGTATGGTACTGTAATACTATCGTACCCTCGTACGTAGTAATTAATTACTACTCTGTAAAGTCAATATGACTACTACAGAGTACTACAGAGTACTATGGTACTACAGTATGTCCTCTGAGTGCTCTGTAATATACCATAGTACTAATTATGTACTACATAGTATGTAGTATAGTATGATCCGTGCCCACAGCCCACACTCAAGCTGTGATGGGGAGATCCACCGAAGAACAACGATACTCTTTAATGGGACAATGATGGGACGACGATGATGATGGAATCATGTTTTGACAGTTGACCACCCCAAACCTTAATCCTTGAGCTGCTTGGTGCTTGGTGTCGCCGAGATGAAAACGGGTTAGCAGGATACCAATGGGAGAAAATACATAGTAGTACTAATTACATGTACATAGTATGCAAAAGGTTAAACAGAAAGCAAGTACAGAGTCCAATTATGTATGAAAATCAGGTGGTGATTATGCAAGGTACGGTATCATGGGTAATCGTACCTTATCCTCCGCCCACATTAATATCTCACACCCTGAATCCGCGTATACTATGTAGCTGGACGCCATACCGTCGACTAATGCTCTGTAAGGTATGTGTGTTTCACTCCCAAAAGGGCAATTGCTGGAAAAAGACAAAAAGGGCAAATTGAAAAAAATTCACTTTGAACGCTGCTTTCAGTTGTCAGCCCCCCCCCCTGTTCCTTGTGATTTCCCGCCATTACCGCCCCCCATGAGGCGGCTCGATGACAGCAGCGCTCTCGGATGGAGACTCAGGAAGGGCTCTGACAGCAAGACTTGCGACTCTGCATGTACTCAGAGTATAGCGGAAGTTAGCCTGCCTGGACTCGCCGGTAAACAGAGCAGTCCCCTCTGACCAGGAAAATCGGAGTTGTCCCGCACCCTTGTCCGTAGATAATGATGTTTTCCGTTTCCTGATTCGTCATGCTTTACCGACATGGAATTTGCCGTGACCGGATCTTCATTACCTAGAGAGGGAAGGAGGAACAAGCGATACTTCCGGAGCACCGACCATATGGAAAGCCACCAGATGGGAAAGACGTGTGGAACCTGTTTCGAACCTTCATTGTCATCCTGGCCCCTTGGCTCCCTCTTGGTTGGCCCTAACATTTCGGTCGTTGTCACCGGTCAAATTCTCGCTGTCTTTAAGTGACGGAAAAGAGGGCGAGAGGCGTGTGAGGAAAGTCAATACGGACTACTAGCCAATTTGGGCTATACCACATAGCCTATAGTCAGCTGGTCTGAGGTGTCTAAGACCGCTACTGTTCTTTCAGAGTAAGCTCTCCAGCTACAGAGGGAACTGACGAGTGATGTACAATCGTAATTTGAATATGTGGTATCGTTTTTCGCAGGGTATGGCTTTTTCCTCTTTACAGTACATAGCATGAACCGCGGACCTCAATACTCCATTTCATCGGGCCCACATACTCCCTTCCCTCGCTCCCAAATCTATGACAATGGTTTGGCTCCCTCTCGGGTAGCCTTGAAGAAGATACTCAGTATCTGAACGTGGGTCTCATATCATCGTTGAACTTTTTGTGAACCCTGAATAATCCGAAGGGCGTGATGGACGAGTCCGATCCTGTATATTTCTGAACAGATGACCAAAAATTATGAAGGAGCCAAGCTCCTGAGAAGAATAGTAAAGAAAATGAAAATACTGCAAATAATGGATCTGCAGTCAGATTGAACGATGGCAATTGCCAGAAGAATGCAGCCACTGTAATTCAACCCTCGCCAAGTGGAGCTCGTCTCGAGTCAAGCGGAGTACGCAACCAGCCTTTGTCGAAATATCCTAGTGGCTTAACAGGGCTCGTCAGTCGTGGCAGGTCATCACACCTTGCGTCCATCGACAGATATGCAGTGGGCCACAGCGTGATTAACTAATGCCAGGCAATTCTATCAAGGGTGCCGTCTTTGGGGGTGCTGTGCGTCGACAGCTCGTGCGAGCAGGTCTAGCGGACTATCAATGCCTTCTCCAGTTCGTTCTGCTGCAGGTGGAATGGCTTCATGCTCTGGGTTTTGCGTGACTGGTGCTCGATGCTCTGAAAAGGTCGGTGGTGGCAGTGTCTGAGGTCTCATAGAAAGTGGTAGTGTTTCGTGCGGCAGCGGATTGGCGGAAGTGCTCCCGGGTCGAGGCAAACGCATGACCGGCTCTGTTGGATGCGGATAGGCATGATCACTCATCTTGAAAGATTGGATGCCTGCGAGCCTCGACCCCTGAGGCGAGTTAAAGGGCGGATGGATAGGTCTGGGTACGTCCCACGGGCTTTTCTGTGGAGTGTATTGATCTGGTCGAGGAGTCCAGGGTTCATCACGGGGTGTAGTCGGAGGTAGAGAGGGAGCAGTGGAGTTGCTGCCATAAGAGAGTGTCGAGGGAATTGAAGATACACTGGAGATTTGCGTATCCGAGTGAAAGAGCGGAGGTTTTGTGGGTGGTCGCCCTGATGCACCGGTTTCTGCGTGGCTGGATAGTCCCAAGACAGGATGTGTTGGTGCCGAACCTGACTTAGGTGGCTTCACAGACAGATCAAAGTAATCCTCTGATTCTCTTTGGGAGCTACTCGGTCCTGAAAGTGAAGGAACATGGCTCACCTCACGCCCCCGGCCTGCAAGAGAGGCCAAGGGTTCCATGATGGTGGGATGGGCTCGGCTTTCAAACATACTAGGTACCTGTGGCGCACCTGATATGGCACCCATTGGTGACCCAGGGCCGAGACGTGACCTCTCACTATCTGCAGTTGGTTGCGGAGCTTCGCTAATTTCTGGCGACTTCATTGATGACAGAGATGACAAAGTAGGAACAGTTGGGCTGCCGGTACTACCACCGCTGGTCTCATCTTCTAGCTTAGGTCGCTTCCCGTCCGCAGATCCACCTCCATGCTTCGCTTTGAACTCCGCCAAATACTGCACGTACTCTTTGTAGCTGTCGCTCTTTTTGTACTCGTTGAACTGCTGATTGAACGCTTCTTTCAGGCTCGCAGCGCGAGATTCATAGGGTTCTCGCTCGGCAGCAGTAAGCGACTGCCATCTTTGCCCGACCAGTTTTGCGATATTGGTGAACGACATATCCTGGCCTTTAATCTCCTCTCGGATCGCATTGGAAAACAGAACATATGCAGAAGGAGGTCGTTCGGGTGCATTCTCATCCGGTTTAGGGTGGCGTCTATATTTTCTTTTAGTCTCGGTTGGAACAGCATTACGTTCACCTTGAACATCTCCCACAGTCGATATGCTTCCTTCGGGACCTCGGTCACCGGAGCCTTCGGGATAGGATGAGACCAATGGTTGGTCGATGTGAAGACCACGCTGAGAGGCAATGAGCCTTTGCAATTTCTTTGTCGAGTATCAGCTATACAGTCCATAAAGCCGCACGCGTTGTTGGCCATGAAACTTACTCTGCGATGACCAAGCTTGAAGTTCAAAGCTTCCCTATACTCCGGTTAGTACATACTGCACTGGGCTGGCGCAGCCATTTAACGCACAGGTCGTTTTCCGTGATGTCTTGTACGCTCTCCCAGGTATCGAATCCTTCGCTAATTAAGGCATCGTGGTATTGCTCAAGGCCCAATGAAGCGAGGATTGCCCCGAGGTCGCTCATTCACGTAAGATGATTCTTGGAGCATCGAACACTCCAAGCCCGACGGGTCAGAGTCTAGAGCGGTGTCCACAGGACTATGGTTCTTCCCCAATGCCGCCTTGGATGGACGTAAACCAGACCTTCATTTGCTGATGACCCAGCCCAGCGGAAAGGAAGCTCGAGGCCCAGCGATGTCGGGATCGGGTGGGTGAAAAGCAACGTAATGACAGATGTGAAAGCTGCTGGATGAGCCGAGACTGAATTTAGATCCAACCGTATTCTATTGATGTTGGCTATCCCGAAGCGTGGGCGAATGCTGTACTGCGTACGAAGGGCGTGATCCGTTGAATATACTGGATGATATTCTGGAGTGCTGAAGCTATCCAATCAACGCAGATCCTTCCGCGTTCGACCCAAAGTACTCTCCTTGCAGCTGCTGGGACCAACAGCGAGGTACGTATGCAACAGAGCCAAGATTTGTGTGTCAAAAGTCTAATGAGGGAGAGAGAGAAGACAGGCGAACTGCAGTCGATGCTTAGTAGGGCGATGATTGGGAGGCGATTCTCGGCTCTTTCCAGGTCAAGTAGTAAGGCAGGATTAGATACAGGGATTCTGTGTGTTCGGAAGGGATGGAGGGGGACTTTTGAATTAGGGATGGGACTGTCGAAGATCAATGAAAGAAAAGCTACGGAAGAGAAGCGAAAGGCGACTTATTGATGCGCCGATGTACTGGAGAATGGGTAAGGCAATCGGAAAACAAAGACCAGAAAGATGGGAATATGGGTATAAGGTGTTATCTCGCTCTCCCGCAAACAAGGTAAGGCATGGGTATGGGTAGGGACGAAATGGCCATTGTACGTAGAGGTAGGTCGGCCGGCCAAGGAGGCTGGCAGGTTTGGGGGTGGAGGATGAGGCAAGGTAACGTAATGTACATAGTACGACCCTAGACTAGTTCAGGTAGCTACAAGCACCTACCAGAGTAACTTTACTGTGCTTTTCATTCAAGCGTCCAGGATTTTTGGATCTTCCCTAACTGCGTTACTGAGAGTGAAAGGGGGAGATCTACTCGAGGTGGAATGGCTTGGATTGGTGGACCACTCTGAACCCGGTGGAGATACTTGTACATGCCGGAGTAGGACTTTGGCATCGCTATGTAGTACAGAGTAAAAAGATAATAAAAAAAAACAACCCACGATATGGAGTTATCCCGGATGAATGGTAATTACAGTACCTTTGAATGCGTGGCGAGTGTCTAATTACCAGAGTCAGGAAGGTTTTTTTCTTTCGGTGACCGGCTGAGAGTCATACTGTACTATAGTACTCCATAATACTCTAGACTATGTATGTATCGTACCATGGTACGGCATGTTACCGTACACGATACCCACCTGTCCGCACCACAATCCTTCAGCCATTACCCCTTCAGGAAACCGTGGTATCGGAGGGTACATCTTCAGCGACCCTGGACCCAGATAATCTTTGTTGTTCATCATTGGTATCTTCGGCAGCCCATCCACCAGTGGAGTCGGGCCTGAGATGGCGATCACAGTCTGTCAATGGTCCCTTTCATAGACGATCATTGGCAATCGAGCGGCCAAGCTTTACCAAGTAATCATGCTGCCTATGGCATTGTTTCACCAAATCCGGGCTGGCAGTGGAGGGATGGGATTACTATCCAACTCAGAGTATGGACGTGAATGCCCCTCTTGAGGGATAATGAGACATTCCGATATCCCCCTATCGCCAAGGACCCTGCATCCCATGCCATAATGTTGCTCGATGCTCCAAAAAAAGAAATGGCAAAACTGGATGGACGTTACGCCCTGACACCCTTTCCGTCCGTGGTCAGGGTAAATTTCAACTGAGTCGAAAGAAAGATCGACGGCTACGTTAGCCCAGCACCTGTTTGGCATACAGAGCCGGCCCACCCCATACCTGGGATCAAAAGACCCTTTGTTGTTACGGATGGCGCCCCCCTGGCTGACTCGTCCAATGTTAGCGGCCGGCTCATAATCCTTCGCGAACATGTTCAATGTCGTCAGAGCCGGTGATGGCGTTGCGGCAGTTTATCGTATGCAAGTCTATCCGCGCTGCACGGCACAAAGAGCTTTCCTGCATCAGGACGACCTCGTCAAGGAAGGACGCCTTTCTGTATACTAGTGAGACATGACTCGAAGCTTTGGTGCCTCGTGCTGGGACACCCACCAGCATCCTGCAGAGCACCATCATGATTGTATCGACTATCAAAAAATCGATCTTGATCGTACGTACTAGCTGCATTTGATCATCGGTCCCTGGAACCAGGTCGCTGTTCTTCTTTCACCATCGTTGGCGTCACTAGCATGGAGGTTTCACTTTCCCCTGGGGTGTCTAAAGTAGAAGCATCATGAGACAAGAAGGTTCGCCAATGAGAGATGTAGTAGTAGCTCCGCAAGCGAGATGGAGGTGTTGCAGATTCTTCTGTTGGCAGGACGAACTACTGTGAAATTCGAGATGAAATGGTGCAACCGGACTGCCCGTTGCGGCGAGTGATCGTCGGAGGGTCCAGGGACTTACTGTACCATCGTCTGAGTACTCTGATACAGTACTCTGAGTAGGATAGGGAAGGAGAGGACGAATGTGCGGCTACTCTGTACTCCAGAGGACAGGATATTAATTACTGTGTACCGAGTACTCAGAGTAGATGATATGTACTCAGAGAGTACTCTGTAGGTAACTGGCACATCGTTCGTATCGCAGCAGCTACAGCAGCAGCAGGCAATTTGTGGCATCCCCATTCCGTGCTGGCGCAAAGCTTACCTCGCCTCGGCGATGACAGCAGAGAATAGAGATCGTGGCGGCATCAACCCGGTGCGATTGCTCAGATAAATCCCGATCCCCCCGTTGCTCCGATAAGCGTGATGACTCGGGTCATGGACATCGTTACAGTACCAAAGTGGGCTACTCTTCTTTCAACCGATACCGTACAGAGTACCATGATGGGCGACCCATTGCTTCCATGTTGTTCTGTGGTCCCTGCGTCGGCGATGTCATGCCCTCCCCGCTTGCTACCGAATGGTAGGGGTGACCGGATCCCGTATTTATTGGGCACTGTCTGTACTGTCCTATAACACCATCATACATTCACATTCAAGTACCTCTGGGAAGGCGTGTGGTATGATAGAGACCTCGTCTTTGACGATTTGCAGTATTATAGGTATCGAATACATACAAGATCATAGTTGTCCCTAGGCCTTAGTGCAAGGTACTGTTCATAATATCCTCAGAGCATACCATAGTACATATGTAAGTGTTACTACTATGGTACACAGCACCTGGATAGCTATGGAGAAGCTCATACTGTTGCTGTCGTACATACTATGTAGTATTAAGATATGCGATTAAATCAATACATAGTACATACCTAGTACTGTACCACAGGTTACGACTATGTATAATAGCCGAGAGTCCATGGGTCACGATTTGACAGGCCCAACGAAGACCCTGCTAGAACACCGGCAATTTCAAACCGGGGGCGCCACTACTGTAGCGTGGGTGGAACTTTGACGTAAACTTTCTACTATGTACTACCCATACTCAGAGTAGTACAGAGTATGTAAGATACTCCCAGAGTAAGACTCACACGAAGTCCATTTGAGCTAGCTGAACGCTGCACTCCGCTTGGTGCAAACTAACCAGCACGGGAGAAATTGACCCTGCATCCAACCTTGACATCTCCCATGGGCCATGTCACCCCGAAGTTGTTGAAACTACTGAAAGTCAATTTTGGGTTTCGTCTGTTGCGGTAGTACGCAAAGAACTAATGCTGATATCAACATACGGCGACCATCCTCGGCAGTATATAGTACAGAGTATAACATACCCTGTCGAGTTAATTACTCCTGTACTCCTGGTCAGGACGCTTATGATTGGGTATTGGCGATCACTGCTCCAACAACCATGGGTCCTGCATCCTTGGTGCTAATCAACGTTTGGTACCGTAGGGAGGTAAAGAGACTTTGATCTGCGGTACATAAACCTACCACAAGCGGTTTGGAAACGTTGTACCAAATGTTCAATCCGCATGTTACTTTGACTTTCGAAATTCGATCTTGGGCGCCCAAGACATAGCCGCTCGCGACTCTTGATTGGTGAATGACTCGCTCGACTAGCTGTATGCAAGATTTACCTTGGAACTTCACATGTGCTGGACCACGAAAACATATCGAAAAGTCGTAGATCTGCATTCTACAGTACTGCGTAAGCTGGAGGGGGAACCTCGGCGCAGGAGAAGTAGGGCATGTTCCGTTCAGTCTTCCAAATTCTTTTGGCTATGTCATTGCATCAGTGCATAATCGGTTCATGCAGTTTTGGGGTTGTCGAGGACCGGGAACTCGGGTGGAAGCATGGGGTACAAATTGCCTGTGCCGGATGCCAGCCTCCATCGAGGCTCAAGATAGCATAGCCGATACTCTAGACGAATTAGAGAAAAGCTTTCAGGGTCTGAGTTGTTTCTCATTACATGGTGATTTGCTGTGAAGTCTTAGGAGATTACAGGTCGTCTTTGCTGATGGGAATCTGGTGGCCCATATTCAATCAAAGACGTACAGGCGGATGATCCAGCTGAGCCTAATATCCTATGGGTCCAAGGACACAGTTCCCAAAACCCGATTCTCTTCCGCTGACGAACTTGTGGAATACATGTCCCCGTGCCAACTGGACAATAGATGGGATGATCGTCGCGATACTGTCCACTGCCTGCTCTAGGGGCTCCCAGTGATGTACCCGAACATCCTGCACTTCACTGGGAGACAGCTGATTCATGTTCTCGGCTAAGTTGCCAGCCAGGCAGATGCGAAGGTTCGTGAGTAGTAGTAGGTGAACTAATGCTATACTCTCCAACATCACGTGCATTACACGTTGACAGTACATGAATCTCCGCACGCTATACTGCGAGTCAAGCTACAAGCTACATATCCTTCTGACTGAACCTGAAGTTGGATGGGTGTTGACCTCCAACCGACGAATCCAATATGTCAAGAGAACAGTCGCCTGAGGGTGCCAATGTGGCTGCTGATCTAGCTCAGGTGCGTTTCGAAACAATGATCCCACGAGAGCAGAAGATAGCTAACAGGACGGTATGAAGGCCTTTCAAGATCTTTCAAGGTGGGCTAGGTCAAATCATAAATCAGTGGAAAGCTACTGATGTCCGTTTCATAGGGGCGAGCAAACAGCGACCGCTCTGGAGAACAAATTGAATGACATTGAAAGCAGACTCGACGAGCTCCTTTCTCGCGTGGCCGAAGATGAAAGAGTTATAGAGTCCAAATCATCATCTTCGAAGCTTGAACAGGAGCCATCGGGTTCGGAATAGACTTCTAGGATTTCTCTTGACTCAGCAGTGGCAATGTATCGCCCGACTCAGTATGCTGAGTTTCTACCATGAATCGTCCATGATATCGGTCTTCTGGTTGAGGGCCAAGCATCCAACTATACGTGCTAGCCAGGAACTTTAGAAATTCGTTTCAAGAGGAACGGGTCGAGCAGGCTTAAATGAAGAGGTTTCTAGTCAGACCAGAGATGCACAGTCGGCATGTCAACCCTGATTTTACTCGTTGAAAAATTTCTCGAAACTAAAGATATCGCTGCCACCTTTCTCTACAACACCCTTTTCAGTTATGACTCCATCAATCAAGGCGGCAGGAGTGACATCGAATGCAGGGTTCCAGACATCGATGCCCAAAGCCGCTATGCTGATGGTCTCAGCGCTCTCTGCTATGATAGCGTCGCCTTCTACTTTGGGCCCTCTCAATGTCGTGACTTCCGACTTCGCCCGCTCTTCAATTGTTATATCAAACCCAGATTTCGTTTTCAAGTCAATAGTCGTCCTTGGTGCAGCTACTAGAAACTTGACACCATGATGTCGAGCTAATACAGCCAGAGCGTATGTTCCAATCTTGTTTGCCGTATCACCATTGGCAGCAACTCGGTCTGCACCCACTACAATAGCTGCGAGCTTCTTCCCCTCTTTCGCCATCAGGGCACCAGCCATAGAGTCAGTAATCAAGGTAGCTGGAATCTTGTCATGAACCAATTCGAAAGCTGTCAACCTCGATCCTTGATTGTATGGTCTAGTCTCCGAGCAAAAAGCATGCTCAAGTACCGACTCAGCATACAAAGATCGGATAACACCGAGAGCTGTTCCGTATCCTGCAGTCGCGAGCGAGCTGCAACTTTGTTAGTGTCCTATCGCTTGTGATCATGTTGTCACACGCACCCAGTATTGCAATGCGTCAATATCTTCAATCCGGCCCTTTTTTTACCCGCAGTTGTATTTTCAATGATCCACTTGGCGCCATGTTTTCCTATATTCTCATTGTCTGCCACATCGTCTTCCAGCATTTTCTCCGCCGCAGCTTCATAGGCCATTGCTAATTGTTCACCATTGACACCTTTACCCTTCGCAATTTCCTTCGCAGTTATAGCCTTCAGTTTGCCCACAGCATCGGCCAGATTGACGGCAGTCGGTCTACTCGTGACAAGATAATCTAATTTTCCCCCGATAAATAGTTGTACTTCTTCTGCGACTGGAGAAAGCTTCTGAGATGTGCGCAAAGCGGAGATCTCGACTGCGAGGGACAATGCGGCGACAATGGCGATGGCCGGCGCTCCGCGCACTTTCATTGATTTGATAACGGACCAGCCATCTGAAACAGATAATACAGGGATGTAGACTTCGCGGTGAGGTAAAAGTAATTGGTCGATGATCGACAGTGAGGACGCTTTGCCCTCGGATGGAGGTCCGAATTTGATGGCTAGCAACACCATTTCTCTGACGGCAGTATATACCGGTACAAAATAGCACCCGTATGAAACGTTTGAATGCGTTCGACAAACACCAAGCAGATATGTGTAGCAGTCCGACGCTCTTGAATGGGTCGAGTTGAATGAAATGGTCCCCAATGATGCCCCGCCACGCAACACAAAAAATTCTGCCGGCAGATAATTGCCAGGGACATTTGGATTGGGATGAAGGCGGTCTAATGGTGCTGTACCTAAAATGATACACTCTGTACCTGGAAGCTGTGGGGCGGAATGCGGCAACTTGTACTCCGCATGGGTTAGTAGAGCAACGGGGCCCCCATGCTCTGTAAAGACAGCCCAAGGCCCTTTAGATTTCCCGATTCTAAAGAGATGCTACTCTGATATTACCATTACCATGGACAGCCTGTCGGCGAAAGATCTCAGAAATTTTCGAGGAAAAAGCCGCGCTTTACGTGAACATGACCCTAACTGTGCAAAGTTTTTTGATGGAGATATTTTGCGGCAGATCCGCATCTCTGTGCGAGATGAGAATGTGGTTCAAAGAGGTGCGCTCATGGCACAGCTGACGATAAGTAAACAGGACACGGTTAAGCGTCAGGAAGCGATGCCAGAGGTGTTCCTGGACAATCTGGACGAATTGATCCCGTTCGCCGATCAGTGGACGTCCATCGGTATTGGAATGATCCCGCGTATCTTGAACCTGCATTGTGTCGAGGTATCACAGGCTCCAACCTCGAACGCTGATGTGCTTTGCTAACAGCAGGGAAGGAAATGACACGTTGTTTACGCCGGGTGAAGGAGACCTGATCGCATTTCATTGGCGAGAATGACGGCGCGAGACTGATGATAGATCCTAATTCGTTTCACCTCCTCCAAGGCCTTTGTCCCGGATTATCTCTCGATGACCGAGCATCCGTCCAAAAGGGCTTTCTCTCTGGCGAGCCATTATCTGTAATCAAAGACAAATAGCGCCGGTTGGCTATCCTCGAGAGAGTGTGTGCGAAGGAGCGTATCATTATCACGATATATACGTTCCTTGAGAATACGAAATATCTCGAGCCCGGCGCCAGAATACTCAAACACATCCTTCCTAGCCGATGTAAGGGTACTCTGTTACAGCACTTCACTTCTTTACACAACCGCCAACGAAATGTTAAAGTGCGGACCAGCGAGTTCACTTTTATCGAAAAAACGCTCTCATCGGCGTCTTATGCCTCCTGGGTGTCCTACCGTCTTCTATGGCTCCTTGTCCTTCGGCATTTTCCTGAAATGGACGGACAGGCACCCCGCAAGGATCCAGGTAAATCCAAAAAGGGCCGGCCGGGCCCGCAGAATCAATGGTGGGTGGAACTAACTACGCTCGCTGGAAATAACGGATGCAAGCGGATCAAGCAGCCCTTTCTCAGCCGTAAGGTAGTAATTAGAGCTTAGCTCGCTTGAAGACTGCTTGCGGCGACTCCGGCCTCTAAAATACTACCCCATGAGCCAGGAAATTATGCAGCTAGAGGAAAGACTCATTTATAAGATCATTGGTGACGATGAGCCTAGCCGACCACTGAACGCAGCCCCTGAATTGACGTCTGATAAAGATAGTGGTAGGCCAATCTCCGACCGATATGGAATACCACGTGAACACTTTTTAAAGGCGGATGAAGTCTTCCTATTCTTCGACAAGATCTACTCGACATATACCACCACTCCGAAGCGTTTTCTGACGTCATTCGCCATTGCAAGATATTTTTTCCACAGCTTTTTTGGTACTGCAGAGGACGAGCTTGACCGGTTCTCAACCGTGATCTCCATGCGATCAGATGGTCAAGAGAGGGAACAAGTGGACCAAATGAAATACCCTGCAGATATTCCTCCGTCCTCCACCAACGCTTCGCAGCCTGCCCGATCTACATGGACACCCGATCCCCACCCATCCCGGGAAACAGACGTATCTCAGGGTACTCTGGCAACCGCATCCGACCGGAGAGCGGATGAACGTCAAGAACTCATCCACGGGCCCGCTCCAGCAGCCCAGCTCCGTCATCGGGGCGGCAATATCGACAACAGGAGTCTTCACCTCAGCGTAGCAGACGGCCTAGAGTCCCTATGGAAACCAGAGAATCCGCTACGCCGCCACCTCCGACCCATAAGCCGCTTCCAGCGCCCTTTTTGTGTTTGGGCAAAAGGCCCAAGAGAGGACTATATCTTTGCAAAAGGCTTCACAATTCCTCTTTCGTAAACGAGTCTCGACGCAGGCGCAGTCATTCAAAGTGCTCTTTCCGGCTGGAGGTGATCGCTTTCGGGTCCATGAAGCTGACCCTGTCTATACTTCATCGATGATCAAGACTCTACGCCTATCCTCAAACGCTCCTGTGCTTACAACCGTCTCAGGGAAGCGATTGCGATTGACCGCTCCCACCGCTATCATCAAAGAAGCGGCATCAGGGAAGCCTGAAGCCGCGCTTGTGGCATCGCAGACCGAGAGGGGAAGGCTTATCCGCCGATTTGAAGGCGATCAAAACTCGGAAGAGGAATTGTATCATAAGGAACCTCAACGCGTCCACACTGGAATGGAGTCTTTTAAATTCGGCGCTCAACCTATCACGATCGCAATAAGGGCAGATGGCGACTGGAAGATTCTAGCACGCAAAGTCACCTACGATCAAACGGAGATGAAGGTAAGTTTCTACATGTTGAAACATAGAGGTGTTCGTCCATATGATTTTGAGGGCCGTCACCTATCCAGTGGGGGAATATTTCGATGGGGCACAGAACGATTTCCCTCCTACAGTCTAATTGGCCCGGCCAGAAGAGGCCGATGATGTGTTCCCTATCGAGCTCTAATAGTGTAAAGACCAGCTGGAGTTCAACGCTCCTTTCTAATGATTAGCTCCCGATGAACGACCTTGTCGAATTAGTCCGGCTTGAAGGGCCCATTTTTGGGCTTCAGATTGGCTTCCCAGAATCATTCCCAGTACACTACTCCCATACTTTTCCGGCAGCCTTCGAATTACTTTTGGTCCAAAATTGGGCCCAAGCCAAAAATGGTCCTGCGGCTGTCCATACATTTCTCTCCAACGGGCCATTTTTGGACTTTTTCAGCAGCTACTAGGACTAGGCGCTCAACACGGGGATTCTATTATTTTGGGTTGGACTCCGAAAGGACCTAACGTTAGATCCGGTTAGCATTTAGGCCATTTTGGGACCGTGGTGCCCAAAACAGGCCCAGCGTTACAGTAGCGTTAAGGCCCAGGGCCGTTTTCGGGCCCCCAGTTCAAGAGCTGGCTATCGCTGAAAACCAAGGCTTGCCTTATGATTTCGCGATGCGAGAATGTTATCTATTTCTCTAACTATTGAGGTTTGCTTCCCACCCGACAGAAAGAGACCATGTCTACAAAATCGGAAGCCAATCTGAATCGACCAACCAAGACACAGAGAGTTAAGAGACAGAGAACGAACGAAAACTTTGGAAAGCGTAAACGCACGATTGTAGGGAAATGTGATGAGACTGGACGACTTTACAAAGCAGACATTTACCTGGCGGTGCGTCACAAGGGAAGCTGTCCTGTCTACACCAATTGTTTCGGTCCTTCCTGGCCTCCACGAGGTAACGATCTCGTAGATCATTCTTTGACGTTGTGTGCGTATGCTAATCTGTTATAGGAGACTTATTATCCAGTTCCTGTTATAATGACTCCTGAAAGTCTAAGACAAGCGTCAAGAAAATCAGAGGATAAGGACATCTATTATTCTAGTAAGGGTGAGGAGTAGTCGTATAGAACTCGAAATGGTATATGTAAGGCCTAATCGATAAAGGCATCAATTTGGACTGTAGTTCAGCATTACAGTCTCTGCGGCAAATCGCGAGTCCATTGTAGAATTCGGTAGTAGAACATATCATTTTTCTCTCCAGTGTCTGGTTCTGGCTTGTCATCCTTACCGATTTGCTCAGGTCCAACCTCCGCGACGCCTCCCCCTCGACTCAGGACGCTCAGTCTATGCTGTCAAGTTTTAGCGATGATGGTCGAAGAGCCATTTTGGGCCCCTGGAGCGTTCCTTCTAACTATTGACTTAAGATCAATGTCGGGGATTCGGAATAGGTAAAGTGAATGCTTGCTCCGCATCTGCCTCATCCTACCCGTACCGGTGTTTCTCTATCCGCGAGGATTGATTATCTTTGATTCTTTTCGCGAGTCAACGAGGGACTCAAATGTCAACCAAAATCGAGACTCGATATTATTTTGAAGCCATCTCGCTTCCTTGGGATCCTCCATAAATTCGAAATCACTAGCTGAGGGCATCATCTCACAACGAAGTTTCGATCTGATGCTTTGACGTCTTGTAGCAGCATCGAGAGCCGGTCTTTTGGATAAACTTGCGAATGGCGGTCTTGTGAACGGATATTCATCTTTGAGTTTGCTTTGTAGTTTTGATGGTAAATCTTCTTGCATAATCTTCCTATATATTGCAATGTGTTATTTCAATGACGATACCATGGGCAGGAAAAGATTCTTACAGAGACTCTCCTGTCCATTCATACCATGAAACCGGAACATCATGATCGTTGGAAGATTCACCATGATCGACAAGAAAGTAACAGCGGCGGTTATGATAACCAAACCAAGTGCCTTCAGCACTGTAGCGATCTTGACGGGAATCAAAGTTGCGATTTAAGTGACGGTTGCAAATAAGATTGAGCATAAACATCAGTCTTTGTTCATAGTCGTCGCCGGGCACAAGATGCGTTTTTGTTTGAACCAGTACTCGAAAAGGCCCTGTTGAGTTTTCTGACGATGGCACGTTTGTGGTTGTCTCCATAGTCAGTTTGGTACACGGAAGGGAAGGTCCAGAGTTTGATATCTCGGTTCACGGGATGGCCAAATTCGGCCACTCAGGGGCACGTTCAGGGGGCTGAGCGGCTGAGGCAGCCTGCTCACCTTCCGCTCAGGTTAAAACAGCGGACACTCAGGCTGAGGGCCGTAACTGGAGCTGGAAGCAAAAAAGGATATGTTCGACTATCGGGGTAGAAGCTGTGATGAAAGTTTGCCAGGGTGCCGCATACCCATCATATCGATAAATGATACTGGACGGATGGCAAAGAGTGATAGGGGAATGGTTAGATATCTATTGGCCGTGTTTCTGAAAGATGTTATAGTAATGTATACGCGCGATATGATTCTTAAAGTATATATGTCTGTGGAGGATCATGGCCGGCGTTTAATAGTTAAGATTGAGGCACGGTATATCATTATCTATTTTATACTGTTTGAGATGAAGTTCGATATGATCTTTAACTTTGTATTCCGAGGAGAAACTGTGGTACTAGACCTTTTTAGGTTCTCGTGGATTCTAAAGTATTGTGTACGTGCGTAGGTTTTAGGCGACGGAGAAAATTCCGACGGTTTTAGGTTGTATACTTTATGTTCGATCGGGTTTCCGTTGTAATAGAATATTTTTTTTCTGATATAATCACTTTATATCAGAAAAATAGATCTAATTTATCTTGATCACCGAAGTCGTAGGTATCCTGATAGATCAGTTCGGTAACTACCCGCTGTTCATGAAATTGGTGTTCCACTTTTAGAGGTTCCTAGTCACTGTTATTCATGCCAAGTAGAGAGGTCTTAAGCTGTTTAATGATCTCGATGGTGTTGATGATGTCGAAGAACTGTTGTCGGGTGACTTTCTTCCCTAGATGAAGCGCTTTCGCCTTTATACAACAAAGCCGCTTATCGTTATCTTTGTACTATGGTATCAGACTGATGAATTCACCCCCATCGTATTAATATGTATAAATTACCCTATAAATTACCGAATTTTTTTTATAGAACGGAATATATTCTCTTTTTACTTATAACTAAAGTCGGCATGCTGCTTCTTCACGAGCTGTTGTCGATGCTGTCGGTAATGTTCAGGGGAATATTGGGCTACCGGTCGCCGGTGTAGATTTTGGACTGTCATTCTTCCCCTACACAGGGCCTCTCTCTTCCCCCCTGGTCCTCCTCTTGCGACAGCAAGTGATGCAGAGCAGTGACGCGCAGGTAAGGTAGGAGATTCGGGCAAGAGATCCTCCTATGGAGAGAAGGAATGTCGAGCAGGTCTCGACGCAAATAGAGGTCAAATAAGGCGAATCCATGAACCGAAATGGAACTACCGCGAATTCCCAGAGGGTGAAGACATCTCAAGTTCTCTTTGGTGGTGTGAGAAAGGCTGGGGGGAGCCCTCGATATATGTGCTAGAGGCGCCATAGCTGGGGACAGTATGATCAAGGGCGGACGGTGTCGTTCAAGCATTCAAGAACCTCCTGGGTTGCTATTTCTGAAGGGGGCCCATTTTGGACACCTCAAGCTCCAGAGGTCGTGGAGGCAAGCCTAAGGGCTGAGACTCGGATAGCGCCTTGGCATAGAGGGAAAGATGCCGCCTAAAGCGGCGGCCACCTCCGCCAGATTCGGCGGCAGATTTCCCTGCAACTTGCGTTGTGCTGTAATGGCGTAAGTGTACTGGGGAAGATAGAATCCCACCAAATCCATAGTAACATATTCAGGCCAATATACAGCGGCTTGAAATGAGGCATTGACATACAACGTACACTATTCCATAGAATAGCAAAAATGTCCTCAAAACCTTCGGACATCAATCAGTATGCGCAAACCGGCTTTGCCAATGCCTCATCCTACGACAAACACCGCCCCACCTATCCCCCAGAATCGGTTTCGCACCTCCTGTCGGCCGTCGAGGTCTCCGGGAAACAAGGCGCGACGATCATAGACCTCGCGGCCGGTACTGGCAAATTCACAGAGCTTCTTGCTCAACGCCCGGAGAATTACAACATTATTGCTGTGGAACCACACGACGGGATGCGTGATCAGCTCATTGCGAAGCAGTTACGAAACGTTAAGGTTGTCAAAGGCATGGCTGAGGATATGAGCGAAATACAAAATGAAAGTGTAGAAGGAGTCATTGCTAGCCAATCGTTTCACTGGTTTGCCACATTGGAGGCGCTGGAAGAGATCTATAGGGTAGTGAGGCCCGCGGGGGTTTTGGGTATGATCTGGAACATTGAATGTTATAATTCTCCAAAGCATTGGGATGCTCCGAGCTCATGGGAAAGCAAGTTGAGAGATCTAGTGTGGGAGTTCGATGATGGAGCTGCTCGTTTCAGACATGAAAAATGGAAAAAGGTGTTCGATGATCAGCTAGAGAGTACCCCGTGGAGGGTAATAAAGACA
This sequence comes from Phaeomoniella chlamydospora, assembly GCA_001006345.1. Lineage (NCBI taxonomy): Eukaryota > Fungi > Ascomycota > Eurotiomycetes > Phaeomoniellales > Phaeomoniellaceae > Phaeomoniella > Phaeomoniella chlamydospora. The sequence goes on along the minus strand of LCWF01000006.1, from coordinate 56,722 downwards.
GCAGATCCAATGTTCAGCTTGCCCATTGGAGAGGAGAGATTCCCTTTCGAGACGTGGTTATCGAAGGAGGATATATGGAACCGATATTATACATTGAGTCAGATAGCGGTTTTAGAAGGAGCAGAACTCGATGTAAGCGTCTCGTATTCCGAGATTATCTTTCCAGCAAGCTGATTATCACTGCAGAGGGTAAAGAAAGCCGTGACCGACGCGCTGAATGCAGAAGACGTGAAGCTAAATGAGGAGGGCAAGCTTCCTGTTCGTGGCTATACCGTTGTCTCATGGACCAGCAAAATCCCAGGTAGGCCACTGAGGGAGGGAGGTTGAATCTGGACGCAGCTTAGATGTTTTCGGAACCCATCCTTACTGCCCTTGCAAACTCGCTCTCCAACCCCGTTTGTCTACAGCCCCTAGCTCTCTCCTAAAAACTGGCTTGGAACTCGCGAGCCTGCAAAGTTACCAATGAAAAGCTCATCATTCGTCACGTGCCGGCCCGCGAGCTTGACCTTGCAGGCAGGTTCTTTCGCCTGGCGCACCGGCGGAAAACGATCCCTCGTGTAGTTGTATTCCAAAGCAGTTCTTGCAAGTCGCTGAGTCGCAACTAGGCGGAAGAAATGTAGAGAACTAGCGTTGCGTTGTCAGTTGTAGGTCACGCCTTGCAATTAGTCTCTACTAACCATTGTTTCCTCTAACGAAGGCATCTCCATACGTCCTCTTCAATTGTCCATTAACAAATTCTTGACACTTTTCAAGCGCAATGTTCATATAGCCATCTACGGACTGCAGCTCTCCTTGAGATATAATCAGCACATGGAACAAGCTGATTCAAATTGAGCGGACACACCTTTGTAGACAACGCCAGAGTTGAGCTTCACCGTCACAGGTACACCAATGATCTCGCCGAGGAAAGCCGCGGGGTCTTTTCCCTCACTTGGTGCGCCGTTCTCCATGTTGTTGGATTGGGAGGGTCGAAGGTAGGATGAGCTGCGGGATTAGAGAGATGGCCGATCAACGTGTACCACTTCAGGCTGAGAGAATCAAAGAGTAGCAGTGGGGAAATTGCTCAATGTACTTTGTACTGCTGCACTTGCTTGCGGATGTGGGGAACCATTTGTTGATAAGTCCGGTATGATTTATTGAAGTTGTCTGCCATCTTTCTGGACGACTCATGACAAAAGTGGACGGAGTCCCCGATAACTCTAGTCGCATCGTATACACCAGCATTAACGTGGAGGAGAATGCAGGAAATGCACCATGTCAACGGCACCAAAGCGGTCCCTTTTCAAAAAGCCCGCTTGGGCTTCTGCGCCAACAGCACTCCCGACCACTAACACAGACTTCTACAGACATTCAGACACTGTATACAAAGACATAGTCGCTGACAATGAGAGGAGACGACAGCGAAGATTGGAAAAGAAAGCAAAATCGGGTATTTCGACGCAACAACATGATTATACACGGGACAGTAAGAGAAGGCGACTGTCGCAAGAGGGAGAGCTAGAAGATGATCTAGCAAGTTCAGATAACAGCAGCTCAGAGAGTACCAGGGAGGGCATAAATCTTGATGACGAAAATGAGACACGGCCTTCAATGCGTAGAGCTGTTGCCAAATCTAAAATCAAGACAAGGTCTCGGAGACTAGATCCGGATCAAGAACCAAGCCCTCCACCGGTGCCGATACCGTCGACGGCGGCGGTTGGGAAGGGTAAAGAAGCAGCGGCCAATCTCTGCGATGACTCAGATAGCGAGATCATTATCACCAACGTCAAGCAGACACCAGCCGAGATTATTCAAGCGTCTTCTGATGACTCGGACTCGGACGAATACGTCCGTGAACTCAAGCGCAAGGCTCGAGAGAAGAAAAGAAATCAGCTTCTTGATGCCAAAGCAAATTCTACAACTCCAGATCCGTCTCGACCATCGTCCTCGTCCCAACAACTTGGAAGTGGCGTAAATAACCCGGAAAGACCTAATGTACCTACGCGCAACACCGAAACCCCTCCTCCACTAGAAGACGACCCTGTATGTCGGATCCTCTTGACGTCACCTATTCCTGGAACAAACCCTATTATAGTCGAGCGTCGAGCGTCACAGAGGCTCAAAGAAGTGAGAGATTATTGGTGCAAACGTCAAGGTTTTGATGAGGCCTTTTCGCGAACAGTATTTCTCACCTGGAGACTTCACAAGTTGTTCGACATATCAACCTGTAAGTCTCTAGCTGACAAAGCCAGCGGTACGCTATCAAAATCCAAGGATCGTGTCGAGTTTGACAACGATGGAATTTTCTCACAAATACCAACAAGCAATACCCCCCTCTCCCCCTCCGCAACCAATCCCTTCCTTGAAAAGTCCAAAGGCCGAATCACCGTCGAAGCAATGACAGAAGAACACTTTGTCAAAGCCAAACAACTTGCCCGCCAAAAAGAAACGAACGACAACCATACGTCAAGACCAGGATCCGAACCTCCTTTTATCAACAACTCTAACCCAAACACCTCCTCTTACCCCAACATTAACGACCCAACCACTCAACCCGCACCTCCGACCCAACCGGAACCCGAAGTCCGGATCCTGCTCCGTGCACGCCCACCCCTCGTCCCCCTAAAACTCAAAGTCCGACCCTCAACATCAATCTGGAAAATCATATCCGCCTTCAAAGATCAACGAATCAAATCCGAGATCCAAGAAGGAAACTTGAGCCCCGAAACCCAAGTCTCATTGACTTTTGACGGAGACGTTTTGGATCCGGATTCTATCGTCGGGGATACAGAGATCGAGGATACTGATACCGTTGATGTCGTTGTTAAGTAAGTATTGGAGGACATCATTGGACGAGACGCGCGATGGAATGAAATGAAATGAAATAACATAAGAATCGACAGACACACGGACAGGCAGGAGATGCGAATGGAAACGGTTTTATGAACGAGAGAGAATATGACGTTGATGTGTATATATTTATACATAGTAAGTAGGATTTGTTATTGGATGATATTTATTATCCCCTTCCCGCCTTCCTTGCTTCTCTCAAAAACACAAGACTTAAATTCTCATTATTAGAAGATTCATTTCATCCTTATATTTCCTTTCTTCATTCGCCACTCTTCACAGAAACGCCTAGCTATATATGTATGTAGGTTATACCCCTCGTGTTGATTGGATATGCCCCCTGAACAGGTTGGTTCCGTAATATCAAGTCCCGCACAAGTAGAAGGAGACTGCCGACCCCTCGAAGCTAAGTACACATGGGAAGTCAAATGTGAAAGATGTGACCGATGAGTATCCCATGCATCATCTGATCATAGTGTGTCTTATCGCAATAATTTCTGTGAATAACCACCTGCTCCGCTCCCAGTCAATGCTATGGTTGAATTGTAATATTTCCCCTTCGCTTTACCGGGCAAAATTCGAACAAAAGCAGCAATGTCCAAAATATGTAGCGCAAAAAAAAAAGTCCAAGCAAGTTGTTCGCCTTGTACCCATCGTTTCCACTTCATTCATGATCGTACATGGTTCATTCGCAGACTGGTTTCCGGTCTATACCCCTAATCATTGACCAGCTTCGGGAATCGTTGATTCGTCCCCCACAAAATCAATCACTCCACAGTGACACTCTTGGCAAGGTTTCTGGGAAAGTCGACGTTGAGACCTTCTCCAACAGCGAGCCAGTATGAGATCAATTGAAGAGGAAGAACATTCAAGAGCCCTTGGAGGCAATCAACCGTGCGAGGTACCTCGATACGTTCTGTCTTGTCAGATGGGAACTCGTTTTCGCCTTGATTACAGATAACGATGGGGCGACCGCCACGAGCAATGACTAAGGAGATAGAAGTCAGTGAATGATATAGAATGGCAGGACCAACCAACTCACCTTGCTGGTATGCATTCAAAGACTTTGTGAAGATGTCATCACGGGTCATAATCATAATTAGGGGCAGATTCTCGTCAACCAGAGCTAGAACACCGTGCTTGAGCTCTCCGGACATGACAGCTTCGCAGTGGAGATATGAGATCTCTTTGATCTTCAAAGCCCCTTCAAGTGCTGTTGGGAACTGACTGCCGCGGCCAAGCAGCAATAAGCTCTTCTGGCCCCTGAGCATTCGGTCACACATAGCCTTGACAGAGTCATTGAGTGTCAGGATTTCCTTGAATTGCTCCGAAATATGAGCGAGTCCATTCATGATGTCTGCCCTTCTTTGCATCTTTGATGCCCGGTCTTCGCTCAAAGACAATGCAAACATTATCATGGCAACAAATTGGGAAGTGTAAGCTTTGGTCGAAGCAACACCAATCTCAGGGCCAGCATTCACGTGGACACCACAGTGGGTGAGCATTGAAATGGAGGACCCCACCACGTTGACGATTCCAACTGTTAATGCTCCCCGTTCTAGACAGTATCGCAATGCCATGAGCGAGTCTGCCGTCTCACCTGATTGAGACACAAATACGCAGGTATCATCCCGGAACACGGGTGCTTGCCGATCGAGGAAATCCGAAGCCAATTCGACAGAGATTGGGATTTCGGTGAGTTCCTCAAACACACCGCGGACAGCCATACAAGAATGATAGCTTGTCCCGCAGGCAATGAAGATGATTCTGCGACATCGTCTAATGGTGTTGATGTATTGCCTCAATCCACCTAGAGTAACGGTATTGGTAGCGGCATCCAAACGACCACGCATCGTATTGATAACAGATTCTGGCTGTTCGAAAATTTCTTTTTGCATGTAGTGATCGAAGCTGCCCTTCATCAACTCTTGCAGTTCCAACTCGATGGTCTGAATGGCTCGCACGTTCGAGGTTCCATCATCCTTTTTCAAACGATGGATATTGAGTTGTCCCTCGTGAATATGCGCGATATCATCATCTTCAAGGTAAAGGACTTTTTTGGTATGCTCGATGATAGCTGATGGGTCGGAAGAAAGGAAGAACTCTGCTGGTTGTGGCACCCCATCATCGGATAGGAAAGCTCGAGACTGAGAACGGTGCAGGAGCGACTTGTCCGGTGGTGCAAGAAGACTGGTGTGAGTCTTCTTTACTGCAACGTTGTGAGATGCGCGTTCTGCTGGCAAAGCACCCTTTTCGGAATACTCAACGTCCACAAAGTCGACCTTCATCTTTCTAGCAGTCTTAACACCTACAACGAGGGGCGAGCCCTTTCGGGCTGCGATGACTTCGTGGGGATAGTGGATCGACTTAAGGAGTAGGCCAAATGCACCCTGGAGTTCCTTGATGACCGCTTTCGCAAGTACTGTGAAGTCCATATCAGGGTGTTGGTCGTACAGGTACTTGGCAAGCTTTGCAATGCATTCCGTATCGGTATCTGTCTCGAAAGTAAATCCCTTGGTGCTCAGCAGCGCTTTCAGCTCCTTGTAATTAGTGATAATGCCATTATGCACCACCGAAAACTCCCACTTTGGGTCAGATCTGTTTCGTCAATCAGCTAAGGGTCCTGGTCGTTGTAGGGTAAGCGCAAGCGCACCGGTGGGGGTGACAGTTGAGACGGGAAGGCTGCCCGTGAGTCGCCCATCTTGTGTGTGATATGCCGGCATGAGAGTCAAATATCTTGGTCATATCGACGTTGGACTCTGCGATCAGCTCCCTCAAGTTGGCAACCTTGCCCACCTCCTTGAAGGCGTACACCTCATTTCGTTTGTCCCCATCGATGGCTAAGCCTGCCGAGTCATAACCCCGATATTCTAATCTTGACAAGCCTAAATTGCAGTATGAGCGCATGATCTCTTGAAGCTCAGCATTGGCTTTGACGTACCATTGAGTAGAGTGTCGACGATGTACTTGCGATCTTTTTCAACCAGATAGTTGATGTAGCCGAAGATGCCACTGTTCGCCGTTAGAGTCTTTCCGTCATAGGAAGTATTGACGGTACAAACCACATGTTGCTTGTTGGAAAGCCAAGAGCGCCGGAATCAGGACCTCTCTCGCCTGCGCAACAGAGTTGTAAGGCTCAGGGATAGGTGAGCGGGGCTGTGTTTAGAACGCTGGGAGACACCTCGGGTGAAGCAACAATGCAAGAGGAATATCGGAGAATAAGCGATAACAAAATGGAGAGTTCGAAAGCGAATGATGGAGATAGAGCGAGAAGAAGGATATGAAAGAGACAGAGGCAAGAGGATTGTGAGATTGCAGCGACCAAGTAAGACAGGTTTTCCTTTATTTAGGAAGCGATTGTTTCATTTGTTTTGGGCTATGACAGCAACATGGCAACGGAATCGATTACAGTAACTCTGGCGGTTCTAGACAAAGGCACCCACACAATGCGAGAGCCAGGAACCACTCGGGTGGACGCTGGGTCAATTTTAGTCCGCCCGTGAGCTGGAACCAGGGTCAATCTTGGTTAAACCGGGGAAAATACATAGTAATACAGACAGAGTACGGCACCATACCTAAATTACTGTAGCAGTGTACCTAAGGTGGGTAATTTAGGTAGGTACAGTACAGTACAGTACCTACCTAGGTCCATACTGTAGTGGGTGGTACTGTAATTACTATGTAAGTTGCAAGATGTTAAACAAACGCCACCTTGACGCGACCTTTGGATCTACCTACTGTACCGTACCTAGTGTGCTGCACACCCTTTAATTTTCCCTGATGAGAGCCCCTCATGACATCTTCCCAGACAGTAACTATTGTTTGTTGTTGTCATTTTTACTAATTATGATATTACAGTATCTGTCCTCAAATGGCCCCGGCCGTCAGATACTATGTACTATAGTACAATACCCCCCAATACAGATGGTCAACCTCAACACAGGAATATGTCAACAACAGGATATAAGTATCTTGTCTCACTGTCTCTCTTATACGGTATTATACAGTATCTACCTACTCTGAATACCGCCGCATTGAGGTACAGCAATTACTGCTATGTATGTAGACAGTGATGCCGTAGAGTGCAGAATGGAGATTACACAAAAGAGACCACCTTGCTTCCTTGGTGAAATTTCCACCTCATTGGTCAGAGTGTGGCGCTGAATTCAACTACAACATCTTCAGATTCCTATGATCGTTTGACAGGCAGTTCCGGCATATCACAGCCTGAGAACGATCTGTCTGTCTGCATGGCTTTTTGGATAGCTTGATCCTCTCTTCAGCCACTGGAACAGATCCACAATTCGGATGAACCTTATCCCTGTATCTGAGATGATCGTCCATTCTCAGGCTGTGTTTCTGCATATCCCTACGTCTTCCGACCTGCACCGCCATAATGCCCACCAGACAATATAGCTGCCAGCAAGAGGTGATCGGATCGTTATTGTGGTTGACCAGTGGCTGATGACAGCTTCTCAATCTGATTGGCAACGCCATCCTGCTCAATAGGGCTATACCGTCATGCCTTGCCGATATAACTGCGGCATTCAAGATCTTGTTGAACCCAATCCAATTCAACTGAGGCTGATGCTTGCCAATTCCCTTGTGAGACCAACCTGCCGAGCTACAGCCTGAGGTTTCTTTATTTGGAAACCGTACCTGTCGATGCCACGGCTGCCTACATGAGTGAATGAATGGTGAACGCTTTCTCTCCCCCCATCTCTCACGAGGACCCGCAAATTCCGGATTCCTGGACGTGCCTAGATGCGTATTTCTGCGTAGGCAGTCTAATTAGTCTCAGATAAATGCCAACATTGAAACCTTGATGATGGTGATGATGATGGTGATGATGATGCTGCTGCAATCTAGCTCTGCCCAGACTCTCACAAGAATCACTTCAGAAGGGCCGCGTGAAAGGCAACAATTGAGATACACACGGCATGAGTGCCATCACTGTTCTCTAGAAAATTGTCAAGTGATCAAACTCGTGTGGTTGAGATTCGAACAACCAGCTGGTCACGTGATCATGCGGAATGCAGCTTCTCAGGCCTCTCTCTGTCCGCTTGCGACACGACATAACACTCCAATAAAGAAAGCCACATCATTGTCCATGAAATTTTACAACTACCAGCAGCAGCTTCCCTTTACGCATTCATATACTCGTAAGCTAAGCAGGATACACATGGTCCACCAGCTGATCTACGGATATTCCAGTTCCATGCCACACTGCATTATCACATCTATGCGGTCGATTTCAATCCCTTGTGCAACACGATACAGGCGCTCGGTCTTCGAAACGGAAGGAGGATTTCAGATCGCGAGACATTCTTTGGGTGGATTTTCACGATGCGAATATAGCCCGTTCCAAGTATTCCCGACCAGTTTGTCTTGGACAACGACCCACGCGCTGGGGTTGTTATGTTTGTGCGCTTGATTGTGATATAACGCTGTATGTATGCCGTCAATGTAGGCGCATTGCACGAGGAACAATGATGGAAGCAAGATGACTGATTGCCATACACGTAGAGGTGATAGGAAAACTTGTTGAGATCTGGAAAGGAGGAAGGGAGGAAAATGTGGGAGTTTAATCTTGGAGATTTTAAAGTCGGGGCATTTTAGTGGCGCTCAAATGAGATGGACCCGCTTGCGATCCTTGAAAGCAACTGAACCTGAAATCTTCGACTTGACGACGAGGAACGTATCGACATTCCTACCATTTACAATTACAAGCTTTACCTTTGCGCATAGATACACCGCTCCTAGTAGGCTTTGCGACGTCGAATGGTATCTTGACGACTGAGCGACGCTCACATTCTGCGATTTGAAAGGCACTTCTGTTCAGTCCCTCCTTTCTCACTAACCGCGTCTTCTCCGCTATCTTCTCATCTAGACGCTCAACCCGAAGGAAGTCTCACTGGAAAAGCTCACAAGCGGGATTCACATAAGTTGTATGGGCCCATGTTGATTGTCGGCTAAGGTGGTCCTCCATCGAGGATGGTGAAGACCTTACCAGAGTTGAGGTAGCGTCATCAACCATGTCGCGCGCCTCCAAAGGCTTTGCCGATTTTTTCCCTACTGCGCCCTCGGTGCTACAGTCGAAGAAATTCAAGGCTGCACAAGAGCGTCGCGTAAGTAGAGATTCTCCCGCGTCAAGCCCTCGACATGGTATATCCTCACCTCACCTGAACGGTCGCAAAAATTCCGTTTCGGCGTCTCCTCGTCCTCCCGAATCGGCCAAAGCAGTCAATGGGGGTGCTCATTCTGGGCCAGCAAGCAATGCCTATAATGAAGGACCCAACGAGCCTGTTGGTAACGTTGGCTCTGCCAGCTCTACCAGTACAGCATCGTCTGTCTTCAGTTCTTCTCACAACATGTCGTCAGTTCGTGGTGTCAATGGTGTCCAATCTAATAATGCCCTGACCCCTCTTACTACTGTCGAATCATCTCCTCAGACGAAACTCATCAGTCCTTCACCAATACCGACACCATTCACTGTTCCGGCGACCGGCGATACTCATGACCAAGTCCCTGGATGTGCGCTAACACCACTACACACTCCGCCTACGCCCAAAGCACCCGCCAGAGCGACAGGATTGGTGGTAAAAGGTTCCAGAGTCTTGTATGACCCAGAATTGGACAAGAAGAGCTCAAAAGAAAAGAAGAGAAAAGTGCAATATGTCGAATTTGGCACGAACCCTACTGATGATATCCCGCCTCGCGATCCAAGACTCTCGATCGCGCATTATACCAGAGGCGGCGGAGGTAACCAGAAGTCGAAGTTTCGTCCATCGCCATATGTACTCAAGCCCTGGGCCTATGATCCCAGTGTGTCGATTGGACCAGGACCGCCCTCACAGATCATCATAACAGGATTTGACCCCTTGTCGCCAATATCGCAAGTCACTTCCCTTTTTGCAACTTACGGAGAAATTGCGGAGGTCAATAATAGAACAAATCCTGCTACTGGGCGACTCCTTGGAATTTGTGTCATTCGATTCAGAGACAGTCGATCATTCCGTGGCGGAGAAGCAGTACCCTCAATTCTGGCTGCCAGAAGAGCCTATCAGGACAGCAAGAAGGGCCTACGAGTCGGTTTGCATACCATACGAGTCACTTTGGATAGTGATGGTGGCGTTGCGAAGCGCATGGTCGAGAAGGCAATTGCATCCCACCAGAAGGAGATGGGCATACCGGGTATGGCTGCTGCGGCAGAGGTGCGCAAAGAGAATAAGCCACCACCAACGGCACCTAAAGGCCCATCGTACAAACCAGTGGCTCGAGCACCTACCGCATCACAAGCGCCGCAGACACCTCAATTGCCTCCGCCGCCCCCCGACCCTCCACAAGCAATAAAACAGCCTGGGAATGTTCTAGTCGAGGAAGGCTCAATCCTGGATGTACTCAAGCGGGAGCCATATATTTTCATCGCGCATTGCTATGTTCCTGTTCTCAGCACTACCATTCCTCATCTGAAAAAGCGTCTCAAAAGCTTTGATTGGAGGTCAATCAGAGTGGATAAATCTGGATATTTCATCGTTTTCGAAGACTCTAAGAGAGGCGAGGACGAGTGTTCAAGATGTTTCCATGTATCTCACATGGAACCTTTATTTACATATGTGATGAACATGGAATGCCAGCAATACGGCAACCCGAAATACGAGCGAAGTCCAACCCCTGAGGGTGGCAAGATCGACAGAGCTGTTGCAGAACGAATGCGGAGGGAGCGGGCAGCTGACATTGAAGAAGAAAAGAAGCAAAGAGCCAGAGACATGGACCCGTCAAGAGCCGTCTTAGAACTAGTCATAAGGGAGATCAGGGACAAGCTGATCGAGGATGTCAAGTCACGCGTTGTTGCGCCAGCTCTTTACACCTACCTTGATCCTGACCGACACGTCGCAAAGAGGCAAAAGTTGGGAATCGAAGATCCTGAAAAGAGTGGCAAGCCAGGATTTCTGCTCGACGAAGGCACACCCCCTGTTGGAACACCCAATGCATATGCTCGAAGGCCCCTCACTCATGCGAATGTCAACCTTCATGCTCTACCTCGAATAAGCAAGAAGCAAGGATTGGACCGCGGAACGACCGGCTTCGCAGATGAACGTCGCAAGCGTCAACCTGCCCCGAAGAGAGTTGTCCGTCCGCTTTACCATAGACTAGCCCAATTTGAGGATGATGATGATTCAGACGACGATTCCAGGACGCCATTTGGCAGGGATACCGAGGAACAAGACTCACGGCCTATGAGCCGAATGAGTATGACTTCTGTGGACTCGGATCACGAATCTGAGACCGACGAGGTGCCAAATAAAGAACCCACCCCAAGCCATATCGCAAATGAAAGCGAGCAAATCGTCGACAAGATGGATGTTGAATTACCGGAACAACCACCAGCGCAGGAACAAGTTACGACAGAAGAAGGAGCAGAACCGCCAGTTGCGGTGGAGTCGGTGCCGGAACCAAAACCGATACAAAGCAAGAATGCTGAAATGATCAGGATACTGAAAGAGAGGATCAAGAACCCAAAGAATTCTGTAGCGAGACGCATGGGCTACCAAGCGAAACTAGCTGCGTTGGAAGCCGACGAGGACGAGGAATTGTTCGGAATCAAGACTGGCGTTGTGAAAAAGGAGACTGCTGATGTTCATATGGAAGACGTCAAACCATCAAGGGGAACGCTCGATCGCGAACCGAAAGTACAAGTCAAGAAGCCCAAAGCAAAGAAGAAAACGAAGAAGGAGATCCTCATGGAAGAAAGTCCCTCAGTCCGTAGCTCCGAGGCGCCAGAAGACATGCCAATCAAAGAACCGGAGCCCCCGATTATGGAAGTTGTTGCTCCACCAGAACCTGAGATTCTTCTTGATGAAGGATTCTCCAAAGGCCGTCCGCGGAAAGGCATTGAGCAGGATGACGATCTCCTTTTGGACATTGATGGATGGCAACATATTCTGCAAACCGAAAACAGTCTATCCATCGCCCGTCGTGCTTTGATAGAAGGGCGTTCAAACATCGAAAGCGATGCAGCGGATTGGGCTAACATACAAAAGCGTATTAAGGCACTCAATTTTGTGGAGCCTGGAATCAGTCACGGAGAGACGCAGATACCTGGTTACTTTGTGGAAAATCAAACTGGTAGTGCTCGGACCCAACCCATCAAGAGGATACTCGAGTCCGAAAAGTCTAAGTATCTACCCCACCGAATCAAGGTGCAGAAGGCAAGGGAAGAGCGTGAAGCCAAAGCAAAGAAAGACCCGAAGATGGCTGCTGTCGAAGCTGCTAAAGTCGAGGCCGCAAAGCATATATCCAAATCCTCCTCAAGATCCACTCGTGTTGAGAGCCGCCGTATGGCGAATACGGTCAACCGTGAATTGGAAATGCTAAGCACACTTGGTAATGAGGATGTTGTTGTTGCCAAGTTCAACCAACTTAAAGCACGCAAGAAACCTGTCAGGTTTGCTCGGTCAGCCATCCACAATTGGGGTCTGTACGCCATGGAAAACATTGCAGCCAATGATATGATCATCGAGTATGTTGGTGAGAAGATCCGGCAAGAAGTCGCCGACCTGCGAGAACAGCAATATCTGAGAAGCGGCATCGGCAGTAGTTACCTTTTCCGAATCGACGAAGCAACAGTTATTGATGCCACAAAGAAAGGTGGCATTGCACGTTTCATCAATCATAGCTGCACCCCGAATTGTACCGCAAAGATTATCCGAGTCGAGCATACGAAGAGAATTGTCATTTACGCCCTTCGGGATATCGAGCGAGGTAAGTTGCTATTGCTCTATCTTCGTAATCTTGTCACCGCCGTGCGCTCATTTACTGACCTCATCACATAGACGAAGAACTTACGTACGATTACAAGTTCGAAAGGGAATGGGATAGTGACGATAGAATCCCATGTCTCTGCGGTTCCACTGGTTGTAAAGGATTTCTCAATTAAATACTCTTCAGTCGCCGTTGTCGGTGGACTAGACACGCAGTAATACTAGTGAAATTAAGACAGCATGGAATGATCCTACCAAATCAATTCGCCTTTCGCCTGACTTATTCACATAATCAGGTCTCCTTGACTTCCGCTTTCCAGTCTCCGCATGCAATCATCTTCTCTGCACCCACATCGCTACATTTCATCTGCAACCACAACTTCCTCATACTGTCTCCTGAGCTCCGATCATCACCTCGAATTCCGAAAACAACGGTTTGCCATAATCGATGCTATGAAATCATAATTTCTAACGATATTGAGTCCTCATCCCTTTCGTGGTTTCTGGTCTGTGGGAGGCAAAATGGTTGGGTCGGTCGGTATCCGCGGCGGCGGTGGTGGACAGCATCCAGTACCAGGTACATGAATTCAACCGGCGCGACGGATCCTTATAGCTCTTTTTTTTGAGTCAGTATGCATTGGCGGATGAGTCACTCGGCCGGGTATTTTGGCGTCACGGTCTTCACGCAGCATGTACGCAATATTGCTTTTCTTTATTGTTATCGCTACTGCCTTCCTCACTTGCTCCGTGCGTGCCAAACAGATATTTTGCAGGTCTTTTTTTCTTCTTCTTCTTCTTCCCCAGATGAACGCTTAGGAAGGGGAAAATACGAATTGTCCACTAGAGCCGGCTCACGGGAGATCCGGTTTGCCGTTACTGTATGTCGTGTAAATGTACCTACTTCTCCTGCTGGGACCCTTCTGTACGTTAGTAGCTAGTCGATGAGGTATAGAAAGAGAATGAAGAAGAAAACAAAGTTCAAAAATGAGAAAAGGAATTCATCTGGGTATCATCATTGTTATCATAGCAAATGCTGTTTATGGTCCGTTCCTTTTGCTCTCATCCATTTGGTCTCATCAACCCAAGATATCTCTATCAACAGCCAGCATGCATGCAATGTAAGTATCCGTGTCACTCACACTTGCCCTTCGTCTATCCCATTCACAGAATCACAAAACATCGCCATCTTTTAAGACCTTTTTCCTCTCTATAGGAAAATCCAATCCCTTCAAACCAAATGCGCCGGTAACAAGAAATTTCCCACCCCTTCCTTAACCCCATATTCATGCCCACAACTTCCACACTTGAGCGCCCCATCCATCATTTCCGTCTCCAGCAGCAACAAATGTAAATGGTTCAAAATTTTCTGCTCGGCATCATCGCCATCGCCCTCGCCCTTCGACCCTTCGCCCTCCTCTCCATCCATCTCAACATCTTCCTCTCTATCCCCTGTGCCACCACCACCACCAAGCTCCTCAACCCTCCCTAGCAGCCCCTCCCTCCATTCCTCGTCTTGTATCTTTTCCCATTCCGCGCCCTCGCCTTTCCCGGGTAATAAGCCCACGAGACCGAATTCCGTGGCGGTGATTTTTAGCGCGGTCCAGTCGAGACGTGGGAGGATGTTGAGAAGGAATAACGGGTTGTAGGGGATTGGTGTGCGTTCAAGGGTTGCGGAGATCGGATGTAGAGGGAAGGGGGAGGATGTTGTGGCATTTGAATCTTCGTCGTCGTCGTCGGAGGTGGTGGTGGTGGTCGATGGGGGAAGGGGTTGTGCGATTAGTGTTTTGGATTTGCAGGTTTTTATGGCGCAAGTTAGAAATTGTAGGGTTAGGAGCTTCATTATTTTTTGTTGAGAATGAGGGAAGAGCGTGTGAGATTTTGAAGGTCAAAGGAATTGCAAAGTCGTTCCGGTGGTGCTGCTACTGTAGGTTTATCTCAAGATGGAAGATTCGGAGGAGAGGTTTTTGAATTGGTTCGGGAATAGGTGATACTGCGGAGTTGGAACAATCAGGTGTCAAAGTTCTAGACTATTGCTCCGGAGCCGCTATAGAAGTTGTATACATATATAATAAGAGTCGACCTGAACAATACTTGTAGCGCTCATGATGTCGCATTCCCAAAAAAAAGTTTCTAGCATGGAAGATGTTCATCCCACATTCTGCGGGGCAGCGAATATATGCGGATAGGCCTTTAGATTTACGTCCTTCACATGCACGTCGATTTTCAAGATGTTTATCGGGGTCGCATCTTGGGAAAAAGCTACGAGGAAGTGATCAGGAGGAAAATATTTGAAAATCGAGATCAATTGTATTTGGAATGTGTCCTATTAAGCTAAGCTATCAAAAGAAAGTAAACTCCTGCCCAATGCTTGTCGTTAGATTTTCGTGGCGGATGTGTTGGTACAAACGAAGCGAAATTGCGAACTGGATCCGAAAGATCTCAAGACGTTGTTGATATGTGAGAACAGAGGGAGCGACTTCCAGCTTTTCATAATATTGACGGGATTGATAGAAGTCAGAAGTAGTCAACTAGTGATGTGACTCGCAAATCGCTCACTCGATAGTGATCTTCCTTGATTGAGGAGCCTTCATCTTCGGAACAATGATGGACAAGATGCCGTTCTTCAAGCTGGCTTTGACTGCATCTTGATCGACTCTGGATGGGAAGCTGAAGCTGCGGTGGAACTCGCCAAAAGACCTTTCACTGATCCAGCTCTTGTACTTGGGTTCACCTGATTTCTGGACTTGTTGTTCGTTGCTGGTCGTGGCGACTGCAGTCGAGGTGGTTGTTGCACCCTCATCCTCGACTGTTGGCTTGTGAGAATTCTTGACATTCTCAATGCGGCCTTGAGCTGAGACGTCTTCAAGTGGTTCCCCAGAAGTGTACTCCTGCTCTGTGTGGCCTTTGATGACGAGAGTATGAGGATCGGTGAACTCAATGGAGACATTCTTCTGATCTACTCCAGGGAGTTCACCATCCAATTGGTAAGAATCCTCGTGCTCTGCGACGTTGAATCTTGGAGCCCAAGCTCTGACTGAAGAGACACGGGATCCATTGGGACGGGTAAGGTCAGAGACATCGTCCAAAAGCCGGAAGAGAGGTGAGAAGTCAGAGCCGAAGGCTGAGTTGTAGTGTCTTGGGAAGAATGCCATGGTGCGTGTTTGTGTTGTGACTGGTTTGATGACCTTGCAAAGACTAGGAAGTTTTGTTCGATAGGCTTGCATAGAGCTTTCTGTTGTTTGAGGCTGATCTGGAGAGAAGGATGGGAAAGACAGAATCCATGGACATATTTATACATGAGTGGGAGGGCTTTCACCAGATTCTGGAAGATGCTGGCGCCGACGGGGTGCTGTGGATGACCAATTCGGGTAATTGCTGGAAAGGAGCGGAAGCTACGGTGACCTTCGATAACCTTCCGGGCTCTTCCACCAGGCCAATCAAAACGGGTACGGCAACCGTTTGGGGCCATCCCCGCTTTTCCACCTCTCAGGGGATGGGCAAAAATTGACCAATCAAAGCAAGCCAAATCAGCGTCATGTTGGGCTGGGAGGCGACCGACTTGTCATCCAGCAAATTCGAAAAATGACTGATGACGAAACTCGAAGAAACATGGCCATCAGTATGCGGATGGTGTGACTGTCACCTCATCATGAGATGTTCGTAATCCCTGGCGCGGAATAGATTTCCAGTTGTCGTTGACCTTTGCGTATGAGGAATTCGATAGCAGAGAAATCCCTCTTGTCCACCTTGGAATGTTCTTGAAATTCCCGTCTATCATCCTTGTCAGTTTCAGAGACCAGGTGCAAGAGTAAGCAGATGGCTCGCATTCTTACCTCGCAAAGGAAACAAAATTACTTCTCGTCGCCTGCAACTTGTCAGCATGGGAAAATGCTCCAATCCATCTCATACTCATCAGAACATCTTACCTCCGGCTTCTTCCTTGCCTCCCGCAAGCATTGTCGATATAACGACAGCACCTGTCGTTGTATTCCCGACAACCTGGCCATCTCTTGGTCTCATCAACGAATGCAATACCAGAAACATTAGCTGGAATGATGAAGTAATTGGCAGTTCGGCGCGGCGATCTCTCCGCCGACCTCTCCACAGCTTTCTCCACCTTTTCGTCCGGGGAGCTTCATCTCATATCTGTCGGTAGGTGGACTTGATAATAGTAATTTGAAGAGGTATCGAAGTTTGCTGTGTTCTTGATACTTCCTTGTAGGTAATAATTATCTTGAATACGGTCAATTCCCTTGTCCTCGGCCACAGCTGCTCTGACCTAACCTGCGAAAGCGATTGGTGCAATGGCTACATTTTCTGTACGTGCCGGGCTTCCATTTTGTCTTCCGATGTCGTGCCACTCATGTTGAATGTCAAATTTCCCTTATCATCTTTTAAAGCGCGGGATTGGCGATTGGGCTGAAGAACATCCAAAAATGCATCATTAGTCGAACGAAGTACTGATATTTCAAGCGTCTCATTCGCTTTCTTGCCCGAGATGGGAAGACCTACTACGGCGATGCCATCCTTCCACACGGCGTCACCGACGTATCCCAAGCCAAGGCGGCCCGCGTGATAAGTGGCTCGATCTTTCCAGTCACAAATCCACCATCATACACCATAACCGATCACATCGCCCAAATTCGAGTCTTCCTTCCTCCTCTGTCCCCCACCGACCTGGGCACCGTCCGCTGCTTAGGCCTGAACTTCGAACAGCACGCAAGAGAAGCGTCAATGCCCATCCCAGAGTCCCCGGTACTCTTCTACAAACCACCCACCTCCATCTCCAGCCACGGCAGCAGCATCCCCATCCCCTTTCACACCCAATCCGATCCTGGCCTAGATTACGAATGCGAACTCGTCATCGTTATCAGTAAGCCATGCCTCAACGTCCCTCCTTCACAAGCTCTAGATTATGTTCTCGGTTATACCGTCGGCAACGACATCTCCCACCGATTCTGGCAGTTGAAGAAAGGAGGCGGACAATGGGGCTTGGGTAAGTGTTATGACGGATGGGCTCCCATGGGTCCTGCTATCGTTTCCAAGGAAGTCATTCCAGACCCCCAGAACTTGAAAATGAAAACTACGTTGAACGGGCAAGTGGTGCAAGACAGCACGACTGCGGATCAGATTTTTGGCGTGAAGGAGACAGTCAGCGCATTAAGTATGGGAACGACTTTGATGCCAGGGGACTTGATTTTCACCGGAACGTAAGTCTCATGCCTCCCTTAATTTGCGCAGTAGCGACCTTGCTACGTACCGTGCACGACGCTTATTCCATTCTCTTCGTCGTCGATATGGCTCTCATTTCCGAACTTGAGCTGACCACGTACTAATTTGTTATTTCAACAGTCCACAAGGTGTCGGTGTAGGTCGGTCTCCTCCACTCTGGCTCAAAGACGGTGATGTCGTAGATGTTTATCTTGAAAACGTGGGAACTTGTAGTAATAAGGTAGAGTTCCTTAAGGACGAGAGTGCTGGCAAAAAAGCAAAGCTATAGACTACGAAGTGAACAGGTGAGACTCTAATTCAAGTCACAAATATATTGCTGTAGCCTGATCATATATAGACTATGTTGAGAAGTGTTTGTTTGTTTAAATGATTGTGTTATTACTTGCGACGTGGACAGCCATGATAAGACAGGCCAGCACGTCAGACGCCTTGAGAGCTTTAACAACCATCCAAGGTGGGTATAACCACAAAACCAGTCGCCAAAAATACCGTATCCGTGAATGTTCCACCTTTGTACATGTCGAGAGATGAGAGCCGACTGTGATAGTGAGAGACCCGCTGATGACCGCCTGTCCGAGTAACGCCATGCAAAAATATAATAAATATGCCCAAAACCGCTGAGGAGTTGCCTGGATCAGTAGGTCCCACGAATCGTAGATCATTAGAAAAATAACAAGGTAACTTTTGTACATCATATAGACAATAGTGCCTAAGCTGTGGTAGGGCTGCTACTATGCTAGGCTGCCGGCCATTCCCATAAAGATTGCCTGGGCAGCCACTTGCAAGCTCCATAGACCGACCTTTTTGAAACGTCTTTTACGCGCTTGGTCATCTGCAACATCACGTGCGAATGCATCGTAAACCTAGTATGTGGTGTCAGCACTTGGGCTCCGATAACCTTGATTGAATGGAAATTGCCTACCTCAACACTCAAATCGTCCATCAACCCACTGTCATATGTTGTCCAGCTACCATCAAAATCGCTTAATCGCTTGACAACGCGGCAGTGTATCGGGATAAAAGTCCTTCGAGAGTTAATGTACGCGACGATCGGCCGGATGAGGGCGTTGTTCACGTAGGATAGATCACGTGTGAATATGGGTACAACTGCCCGAACATCGTTTAGGTGGACTCTGAGGTCCATGACCAGGAATTTTTTGGCTTCAGCTGATTGAGTAGGGTGGAGGTCAGATTCGGAGCCCGGTTGGTTCTCGGGCCTTGTACGATAAACATCGAAACGGTTCGAAGTGACAGTGGCTTCTAGGCGATCATATATACCGGAAACGATATGTGCAATACTTTCGTCTTCGTCGGAGGGGAACATTATGTCTGCAACAATATCGACATTGCCTTCGTGGATCCAAGAGAATGCACCTTCAACTCCACGGTTAAGATGATCTATGTTAAGACCGTCAATTCGAATTCGGCTCTGTTTCTTAAAAGGCTCTTTTTCGTCCTGACCGAGGTTGGCACCGGTAAGACTATGAGTTTGCCGAGGATGGATGGTAAAGAGAGAGTGATCGACTTCACCGCTCATGCTGTTTGCTGAGAGGAAATCGTAAAACAGCCATTGTTTTCTCAATCTGGGTAGGTCTGCTTCGTAGATACTGACTGGAAAGGGCCGAAACCCTCCAGGCTGATGTACAGTGACGAGGAGGTCCTTCAATTTGAATGAATCGATCTCGAAGTCACCTGGAGCATGTTCATGCCGATAGGACTTTGGGTCGATGACCTCACCGGTCCAGTGTACATCAGTTCGATCGATGACTCCCCGTACACCCTTCACTTCAACATCTTGCAGCAAACCTTTGCTATTGAACCATTTGGCGAACGAGAGAGTGACATTCACTTCATCGATAGAAAGATCAAATTGAGTATAATTTGTGTTCTCATCAGGATCCGTCATGATGCTGTCGGGGCGATTATTCGCCTTTGCTGCCGCTGCCGCTGCAGCTGCAGCTATTTCCTGAGATCCTTTTCGAACATTTGAACCTTGTTGGCCTGGTCGTCTAGAAACAAACACATTTCTAAATGTTATAACCCCATCACCCCACCTGGGAACAATAGCTGATTCAAAGACTACTTGAGCGCCGGTAGACCTTGTCAGATAATTTCCAATCCATCGAGCAAGCGTTTCTTGAGCAGATATCGTGTTGACTGCGAAAAGAGCCAAAGAAAAGAAGGTCGTCGTGCCAAGGACAATCCATAGCACGTGGCCAACAAGCAGCCACGATATGAAACCACTTATTTCATCAGCATTGAATGGGCGAACACTCCTTATGGAAAACCACTTGAATCTGATTTTCAACCTCGACCAAAATCCAGTCGCGGCAGACAACAACTCTTCCTTGGTTGGCCTATGTAAATGGGGCATGTGCACATGAGGGAGACGATTCATGAATGAGTGTGTTGATGATGGATCGCCCAATCGACTCGAAGGGTGTTCGCTGGTAGGCTCAGGATTGGCGTGACGGCTTTCACCCGAACGTTCATCTTTCTGGTGTTCCGCTTTCCTTCGCGCCGTCGATGTAAATAATCTCTTGGAACTCTGTGGCGGTAGAATTGGTGGTTCAGATAAGTGTCGAGCGAACGTTGAACCGTTAGAGCACGTCGCACTTTGCTGGCAAGCAAATGCAGCTGACTGAGACAAGATAGCATTAGTTGCCCCAATTGACTCTTTGCTTTTTAGCCTCAACGACTGAGACATCGGCGTGACTTTTGAACTGTGCCATCTTCGTGCAGGGGGGCCACTGGGCGTTGATAGACGTGCACGAGAGAGGTGCGACGTAAAAGAGGATGCAGATGTAAAATCTCTTGCGCCATGACGCTGCGACAAGTGCAAAAGTTCTCTAGCACCCGTAAGTGCTATTGCAGAACTCTTCATCTTAGCAGACACATTTCCTAGGCTTTGTTGAAAGCAGGAGCCTGGGTGAAGGAGGGCAGGAGTTGAAGTCCTTGCCTGGCCCAGCTGTAATAACGATTGATGTATGATGTTTCGAAGTGGTCATGCAGCACATGCATAAACCGGTAAATGATTTCATCTCCTCTCGAGTCTCCACGCCCAAAAAGATTTCGTTTGTTTTGCGGGCGAAGGAACTTTTTGCGGTAAAAGTTGTGGAGAATATCATCCACCCTCACTTATCGAAATATTTTTTGGCCGATAAGTACACCGAGACGACATTTTCACGTATACAGTCGTTTCATACCAGGCATCAGGTCTTCTCAATTCGTCTCTCTTGTACTTGACATATCAATCAAAAGTTCATGAGATGCCCGCTCCAACAGCGCTGCAGCGACAGCGAGAACACCTTGCACAGACCGAAGCAGAGACATCACCCCTCCCAGAGACCGGTCAGCCAAATCACCTTCGATATCACTCGTTGGCACGTCGCTAACCCTTCATAGAGAATGACGACTTATTGATCGATTCCGCACTAGTCGCTCCTAGTGATGGCAATCAACCGACTATTCCCGCTGTTCCAGATCAGCTCGATAGCGAAATGCAAATTGATGAAGAAGGTCGCCCAAAGTTCAACCCAGAACGGCCACAAGATGTGGCATATCGAGTTCAAAGTCGAAAAGTTCCAATTCCACCCCATCGTATGACGCCGCTCAAAGCGTCGTGGTCGAAAATATACCCACCGCTGGTCGAACATTTGAAGCTACAAGTGCGAATGAACATTAAATCCAAGGCTGTGGAGTTACGGACTTCAAAATTTACGACAGACACAGGGGCTCTCCAAAAGGGCGAAGATTTCGTCAAAGCATTCTCTCTGGGATTCGATGTAGATGACGCGATCGCACTGCTGAGACTAGACGACCTCTATATCGAGACATTTGAGATAAAGGATGTCAAGAACTTGCAAGGGGACCATCTGGCGAGAGCAATTGGTCGCATAGCAGGAAAAGATGGAAAGACAAAATTTGCAATCGAGAACACCAGCAGAACGAGGATAGTGTTGGCAGATCAGAAAATCCACATCTTGGGTGGATTCAAGAATATCAGAATTGCCAGGGAATCCGTTGTGAGCTTGATTCTTGGTGCACCGCCTGTGAGTATTATGCTGCGGAATAAGAGTTTTGGCACTGACTGTTAGCAGGGCAAGGTATATGGCAATCTCAGGACTGTTGCCTCTAGGATGAAAGAACGATTTTGATCGCAAGACGTATTTCCAGTCACTTGCATGGCGGTGGCGTTACTAGGCGTAATTTTCTTATACTCTGTCTCGGCAAAAGGTTTATGAATAGAAAGGCATGCTCGAATTTGGAGCTACCAAACGCCTAATCCTTTGAAATGCTAGAAAGTACAGTATTCCATGACAGTTCCGATTAATCCCGCTTGAGGGGCACATACTTCTCTTCTATTCCTTCCTTCGTGATGATCAACATCTGTAACCCGTCACCGACCTCAATATGTCTCTCAGTCGCACTGGTGAAAGCATCGCAAACAAGCTTCTCAACTTCATCCCTGGGCAGTGGCTTTGGTACGGCAGCCTCCAAAGCATGGCCTGTACCGCTGCCCGGAATGTATTGGTTTTTCAAATTGACTTGGTTGTCCAAAAATGGCATGATCAAACTGGACGCCGCACCAGCTGCTCGACACTGTTCACGCTCGTAGCTTCCAACCGGATCGTAGCTGTACAATGCACCCTTCCCTTCTTCGTCAAGACCCCCTAGAATTGCATGTACATAGTATGGAAAGAATCGTTTCTGGTAGAGAATTGTTGCGAGTCTCTGTGCACAGGCTTTGACTGACATGTCCTTTCCATGCTGGTATCTGTACATCTTCACGATGGCATCTAATCGTTCTTTGAGGGCATTTCCATCTGCTGCAAAGCCAACAACGGATAAGACTATCTTTGCACCTTCTCCGGTCTCATCATCGCCACCAATCCTGAATACCTTTGGAACGTATCGAGAGTTGATGTTGTAGCCAGAAGTTGATCGGGTATCGCCAGCTAGGATGGCAAAGTCTGCGCCGGATATCGCCAATGTTGAACCACCATTATCGGTATAGCTTGAGAATATGTTAGCATGACTACTATCCATTAAAATGAGAGCTCCTTACGGGTAGAAGCCATGCTGTCTTGTGCCTGCAGACGAAGTGAGGTCTTGAGATTGCGAGAATGAATATGAGATGTTGTCCGTATGAGCATTGGCAGTGCTCATCAGTGATGCCATAACGTCGATAAAAAGTCGAGATCAGAGTATGAGTAAAAGAGCAGATTGGAGGAGATTGGTTACGGAAGGGCAGAATACGTGAATAGAAGCTCGGTTATTGTGTTTGTGATGTAGGATAAAGATTGATGCTGAGCTTCGAGCTCCGATGGAAGTGGTTAACGCGCGCGCAAGGTCAGCCTGGCGGATTAACTTCCGCATTTGAACATCCCGCAGACCAACCTAAATGACATGCTGCAGATACATATACTCTGCATAATTCTTAAGAGATCAGATCATTTGCTTCCCATCTTCTATCAGAGACCGGCTACTTTTCGTTGTACATACAGGTGCGAGTATGAGCGCACTTGTTAGCTACGGAAGTAGCAGCGATGAGGAAGACTCAGGCGATGAATCGTTGAAACCACAACCACAGACTGTACCTGCAATATCAGGTGCTACAGCAGGTAAGTGATCTCGAAATTACCCATCATCCGTAGTAGTCCTCACGCGGTGTCAGTCCAGGAACACACGCCTGTACAAATTTCTCAAGTGTCCGGATTCCCTGCCACCACAACCTTATCTCAATCCGAACCTCAAGGACCCGTCCAGGGCCCGGTAGCTGGCCCGTCAAAAGATGCTAATTACTCCACTAATGGACTCGAAGAAGGACTGGGGAACAGCACGGATGAACGATTGGGTTCAGGAGCGTCGTCTCCATATACTGCAGAAAGAGACGCATTGCGCGGTTTAACTCAACCTCCTTCGATGTCATCTTCTATCCCTCCCTCGCCTCCTGGCTCACCCAACCCAGCAGCCAATGCAAAATTTGCACGTTTCCTCGAACTCAAAGCAAAAGGAGTTCATTTCAACGTAGACCTTGCCGGGAAGACGTCATTCCAGAACCCGAGTTTGCTATCTAACATGTTGGCTCGAGCTGGCATCACGGAACAAGAACAGTATGCATCTACAATACCCGAGGATATCTGGAGCGTTCGCATGTTCCCAGATTGGGCCTACAAGGAGGGCCTAATTCAGCAACAGCGAGTTATGACTCGAAGGCTAGAGGTCGAGAAGAAGGCACAGTCTGCAGCCGGCAAAAGGGCGATAGACTTTGTTGCACAAGGTCATTCCAGCAGCACACCTTCAGGCACTGAGAGACAACAATTGCATACCTCACCCAAGAGAAAGAGACCTTGATGTTGGCCCGCAGATTATATTGCTTTGAATCCTGAGATACGCCAGTTGAGGCCGCTATGTTGTGGGACTGCTCTACCACGGGCGCGTGTGGTATAGACAATGGCTGTCGTGGGAGATATGCTCAATGCTTAGAATGATCTAAGATGTATTCTGTCGGATCGAGATCAAACAGAATGAGGATACGTGCCATGAGTACACCATCAACGGGCTGGAGTTCCCCAGTGCTTCAGATGTTTGGAAGCTGAGACAGTAACGCTTTGGTGCGTTGTGCGGATCTCACGGAGGATCGGCAAAAGGATCCCAAATGTTCAAGATGAAAATAGCGATCGCATATGCATTTTCCGAGGCCTTTGTCAATCAGGACCTCGACGTCTAAAGTCGCTATATAAGAAGGGTAAAGCTTCCGGGAAAGCCGCAACAGTGTTGGGAACTCCAAACTGATCAACACTTAACATCACCACATAGGGGTGCTCCGTGGCATGTCAGAATGGAGAGGAATACAGAGTAGATGAGGCTGGGACATGAAGATGGAGACAGACCATCTGTGGAGAAATACAGATTAAGTTCTTGCTTGCAGGCATGGAGGAATTTTTAATTCGATGCAGAGCCAGTCGCCCTGTGAAGAGTGAATATCTGTTGTTGCGTGCTACAACGCGACCCGCCCAAATGGTGGGATTCTAAACAAGGTGATCCTGTCCCCAGTACCTCAGCCAGAACCCCTGACGTATAGCTCCGCAATTGAGGCTTGAGTCCAACCTGCAACAATTCCACCCTGGGAGAAAGTAAATAAAAGAAAACAAAGACAAGAAGAGGTACGCATCGTGGATTTTGCCTCTTGTGGCTGATCGTTCCCGCTCGTACCGTAGTATGAATACAAATCTTCCTTTAAAGTTCAAGTTGAAATTCATATGCATGCATCAAACGGCTAATCTACCACTGGCAATATATGTAGTACTCCACCTCTGGTGTGCCAGAGGTCCTTATCGCACCTGAGCAATCGTAGGATGGGAGATGCTGAGACTGAGGTGGGTGGTTTCGAGAGACACGATGGTGTCGCACCGTCTCTAGTACATGTAGACATCCTGTCATGATCTTTCGGCAAATTCCAATGTCCCAGGAAGATGGTGATACAGCTACGCGAATATCAGGAATGTCTCTACACAGTGCCACGGAAATTACTGCTGGAGAGATGTGACCACCAGCATCTCTGAAATTCGCTTCTGCAACGTTCCGGGACATTAGTCTCTAGTCCAAAGACCCTTTTCCCCATATCTTTCTCCTTTGGCTCTGGTGGAATCCGCGATTTGATGTGTGTACATTCCTGAGGTCAAATGCCGTTACTGGTGGCTCGACGAAAAGGCACATGGGAAAGGATCAAATGTGAATTGCAGGGGTGAGAAACAACCCGTCGGGACGGGTTGACATGGAATGCTGGCCTAAATGTCGCAATGCCGGTGAAGCATTCCAGTCTTCAGAAAAGCAGGGTGGACACTACTGTACCTTAGTGCAACGTCAAGAAACCAGCTAAGCATTTCAGCATCGTGTTGCTTATCATGGCTATGCTTATGGCAAATTTGCGGCATTTCAGGGTCGTGATTAGAGCGGAATGGGCGACGCTTAGCTGACATCAAGGTAAGCGACCTGATGACGGCTCACCATCTGACGTTGGACTTTTGAAAAACTTGAGACCGGACGAGAACTGGAAGGATCAAAAGTCGGTAGACACGGCAACAAAGCTGAAAAGGATTCCCTATTGATATCATCCCCATTTCGAGGTACATGTACTGTACATCTTCTGAAAGGATGATTTGAATTACTTGTACTGCCTTGGTATAGGGATAGCGGGCACCCCCTGAATACCGAGTACTTGACAGAAGACGTTTGATCCTGTACTTTGTAGAGTTTGCTTTGGCTTTGACGGGTACCTACAGCACGAAGATACAAGGACATATGTAGGCAATGACCCGTGGTGAAGTAGAGAGAGGTACTCATTCCGCACCGTGCTTACCTACCTTGTACTATTATGTACTATGGTATAAGGATCAGATTGGTACTTAGAATATGTACTTGTCTCAGCCACGGGCCAGCCAAAGAGGTGCCCCCCTGCCCCCCCCCACCTCCCAAAGGAAATGCCTTAACTCTGTTAACATTACAGTGGCCCTCCCATGCCCCAAACTCAACCTAATTCAAACTCAAAGTCCCGTAAGCATATTTACAGAGACATTAAGTACTAGGTATGTACCTAGGCAGGGAGCCAGGTACTGTGTTAAGAATCCTCTTTACTTAAAAGGGCCTTTAACAATCACCATGGGATTATGTATCCATGAACTTATAGTCCTCTCTATACGTCCCTAGCACTGTAGTAAACGTCGCTTAACCTCCCCGGAGGTTGTGCGAACCGAAGGACAATGGTCACTCGTCCTGGCGCTTAGCGTTGATTTGTGAAGCTTATGGTGTTAGAGAGTGCAGATCACTGGACGAATCTGGTGTGACCCTTTCTCCTATGCAAACCACCCATCCCCTGCTCTGCCCGGTCCAACCAATCCACCCCCCCAGTCCAAAGCAGGAGTAAGGTACTCGCAAAAGGTCAGATTAGCCAGTCAGCGTTCAGGGGACCTGCTTTGACGAGATCCTCACGAGGCGTGGATGACAAAACTCTTTGTCCTGTGCTGTGCTATTGTGGTATAATCATCACTACGCACTCCAGACCTAACGGCTCACAGGACCGCAGGAACAAAGCACCGACCTCAATCCTAGCTACCGAGGGCCAAATCCCCAAACAGAAGGCTGTGTCAGCTACGATTTGTTTCCGCGAAGGTAGACCGCTTCTCGGTAACCCCTACTTAATGCCACAAGGAAGCGGATCATGTCACAGGCCGAGCAGCGTCAGGATGCTGCCAACAGTGACCGATTCACTCTCGACTCAATCCATACCCCTTTGACCTCGAGAACACCGCGTTCCCCTGTCTCGCCGACCTCTCCGTTAAGCAGCAACCTGATCCCACGCGACTTCCTCAACCAGAGGTCGGATGCTCAGAAGCAGCGCAACGTGTCGGCGCCCATTTCACGAAAGCTGTCCCCCAGTCCCTTACAGGCGAGTCATGTGCCCTCACCGACCACGACAATATATGACGATTCTGTTGTAAAGCCAGCAGATCAACAATCGACAAATTCCTCTACTTCGAACGCGAACTTAGAAGACGGTGCAAGGACGACTTCCGCTGAGCGCGGAGGGAAAGAAGGTCAAGGTTCACCCATGTCCTCCCAAGACGATCTCAATTATGGAAAAGCAGACCGTGGCATGCAAATGAATGAGAATACAAAATCACAACTAAGTCCAAGGCACCATGGACAGGTTGTTCAATCGCCGCCCGACTCCCCTGCATCTACTGCTTCATCGGCTACTGATCGTGTGGGCGTCGTAACAGTCCCTCGAACCTCGTCGATAGATTCAGCGATCTCGTCGATAACTACGTCAAGTCCTTCACACTCTCACAAAACATCTGCAGACAGCAGTGTCGCATCTTCTGAAATCAACAATTTGATAGCTACCGCAGGATCCGCGGAGAGTCTCATACAGCACTTGCTGAAGGAAAAACAACATGCGGCCTCACAAAATGCACAGCTTTGGAAGTTGGTCGACAAGCAAAGAGCTATGGTAATCGGGTTGAATAAAGATCTCGAACGTGCGCTCAAGGATAAAGAGAAATATAGAAAGAAGGTGAAAGATTTACAAGAGAGGCCTCCTTTGCCCCAGACAGCAGCCAAGGACGATTTCTCTGTGTCTGGAAAAGGGGACAAGGCTAATGATGTCTCTACGGCCGTGAAGTCGAATCCCGCGAAAGAGACGGCGACTTTGACACCTCGAAAGGTCCCTCAACAAACTGAAGCATCATCCCCCGTAGATTCGAGCTTGATGCCTTCGCCTCTACATTTACAGCAAGCTTCGATACCAGCAACGAATAAGGCTGCTGATGTAGAGTATCTGCAATCACACCCGCCCCCAGCTGGACCTCCTCCGCCACCTCCCATCGCCACTTCAGAACGGCTAGTAAACGAAAAGGCTCGAACTGATACAGTCAGCTTGACACGTGGCCCTCCTGCTCTACCACCGCCTACAGAGAATCTTCCTGCAACACCACCGGAAGAAAGCCCCCTCGCATTTGTAGGGACAAAGAAATCAGATAGCAATTCCACCTCAATCAAGAAACGGACACCAGCTCCCCTCGATCTGCATGGAGCCAGAGTCATGCGATCACACTTAGAAAGTCCAGATTCAGACAGCGATTCTGGTTCAGAATACGAGGACGATAAAGCAGACCACGGGAGAGGAAGTCTTGAGAGGGGTCGTCGCAAGACTAGGGAGGATGACGACAGGGATAGGGTGTCCGCAGCTCAAAAGGTCGAAGAAGTCCGTAGTCAGTCTAAGAAAGTGAAAGGTGCTGCATCTTCACCAGATCTGCGTGCTGATGCAGGGCACAACTCTGTGGGTCCTCGCCCTGCTAGCCCCCGACAACTTGTCCATCAGGCTCCACCGGACGCAGTGGCGAGCGGCGTCGGCTCTCTCAATGCGCTCCTACGGCCTGAAGGCTCTGCGCAATCGAGTATCGCAGAGACCTCAATCAATACACAACCCCTGAGTCCTGGTCTACCCATCAGTCCACGACCTTTAGACCGGCCTGTTGGATCCCCTACCCCTCGGTCACAGAGAGATGCCGCATCTGTTATCAGCTCACCACCGATGTCGCCAAGAGCTGGTGGTATGCCCAGCAATGTGCCACTATCACCTCGAGCTCCCAAAGGCCCCATACCCTTGCCACCAAATACGCCTATCTCACTCCCTTCCCCTCCAACCCCGGGACAGCAATTTGCTGCATCACCTGTCAAAGCTGAAATGTCTCCACCTCTTCGGTCACCCCAACCAGGAATCCCCATCATCGTAGATGATCATGACGTCGACGAGTCTCAACCACTTCAAAGCCCGCGAGGTCCAAGGCCCAGTCGGCAAATATTCCGAGGATACGTACATGAGGAATATCCAGATCTTCTCTTACCGCCAAACGCTCTACCGTCCATAGACGTTAAGGTTGCATCATCTCGATTGCGTCCATCTCGACACAGCTACATGGTTTTGAAGCCCCAAGAGGAAGATCCTGTGTTTACACTAAGTGTCTTTGCTCGGTCAAACAGAACCGAGCTTTGGAGGGTGGAAAAGGTCATTCTATCTTTGCCGCAGCTTGACCATGACCTCAAAGCCGTTTCCTCTTTCAGTGCGAAATTGCCCGAACGTAAGCTATTTGGTGGCCACTCTCCCGCTGTGATTGACGCCCGGCGAAACGCTCTCAACGAGTATTTTGAGGAAATGCTTGATACGCCTATGGACGAGAAGGCTGCTCTGGTTGTATGCCGATACCTTACGGATGATGCTATTGAGCCTCGTGACGACGAAACCAGTCTGTTGGCACCTTCCAAGCAACAAAACCAGCCCGTGGCCAAAGGACCGGGTGGACAAAGTACAAAAGAAGGCTATTTAACAAAACGAGGCAAGAACTTCGGTGGTTGGAAAGTACGTTTCTTTGTTCTCCAGGGCCCAGAATTGAGGTATTATGAATCCCCTGGTGGTCCTCATTTAGGTACTATCAAGCTTCCAAATGCCCAGATTGGTAAACAATCACACAATGCCTCGCCCTCACGTGGCGAGGATGATTCTGAGAACGAATACCGACACGCTTTCCTGGTTCTTGAACCGAAGCGCAAGGATTCCACAAGTCTGGTGAGACATGTATTGTGTGCTGAAAGTGATATTGAGCGGGATAGCTGGGTAGACGCTTTGCTTCAGTACGTCGACTACCATTCCGAGGAAGAAGATGGCAAGGCTTCCAACAAACGCAATGATTCTGGGAAATCCCACGTCACCGGGCTGGAGGCAAAGATCAAGCAATATGGCAGTAGTCGAGACCCCAAAAATTTGCAGCCAGACCTATTGCGAGGCGTGAGCTATGAAAGTACTGTTCCTGGAGCTGCACCCAGACGAGGTGAGACTCCAACCGAAAGGGTGAGCGAGGAAACCGCGTCTCCGACAAGTGCCCACCATACGCATGACCACTCAGTTCTCCACGAATCACACGCTCCTCAGCAACATCTCGCTTCTCGAGGCATTTCTGGCCCTGTCAGCGGTGGGCCAATTCAAGATGCTGGTCTATGGGGCAATAAGCCCGCTCCGCAAGCTACAAAAGACAGAGATTACAAGAAACGCAGCATCTGGGGCTTCCGTCAGCGGTCTTCATCTGACCTTCTTACGCAACTACATGAAAAGAATTCGTCGGAATCAAGTCTGCCTGCTTCGTCCCAGGAACGCAGGCATCCTATACAGCCTGTCTTCGGTATCCCACTAGCAGAAGCCGTAGAATATTGTGGCCCTGTTGGAATCGATGTCGGCCTACCAGCTGTTGTTTACCGATGTATCGAATACCTGCGAGCCAAAGACGCTGCAAGTGAAGAAGGCATCTTCCGACTCAGTGGTTCCAATGTGGTGGTCAGAAATCTGAAAGAACGATTCAACACCGAGGGCGATGTGGACTTCCTTGCTGATGACCAGTACTACGATGTTCATGCAGTCGCTTCACTTTTCAAGAGTTACCTGAGAGAACTGCCAACGACTGTTTTGACTCGGGAACTGCATTTAAATTTTCTCCACGTTCTAGAGCTGGACAGTAAGCAAGAGAAAGTTATTGCATTCGGCGAGTTGGTGCATCGCCTGCCGCGTGTCAACTTCGCGCTGCTCAAAGTTCTCTCCGAGTACCTTATTGAGATCATCAATAATTCCAATAAGAACAAGATGACTGTCAGGAATGTTGGAATTGTGTTCTCACCAACGCTAAACATCCCAGCCCCTGTCTTTTCGACTTTCTTGACCGACTTTGAAGCTATCTTCGGAACAAAGCCTTCATTCTCTTTTTCCGCCTCAGTGAAGAAGAGAGGTCCTTCTCCAGGTAACGAGGTTTCTCAGCACCGCTTAGCAAACAGAGAGCATGCTAGCCCCCCGACGTCGCCCACGTATGAGAGACATGACAACACCAACTCCTTCCCAAATCCACATGCATTACATCAAAATAACGGCCCGACCCACTACGAGATCCGGCCAGCTTATGAACAACGACATTACGTTTCAGATCTTCAATCAGAGCAGCAACCACGACGACTCGTGGCTGGTCCAGAATATGGGTCATTCAATAATCATCGCGTCATGGCACCTAGCCTTTCATCGAGTCTGAAGGCGAAACGAAGAGAAAGCTCTATGTTATTAATGGGTATGGGTGGAGCAGGGAATCGCAAGAGTTCAATGCCCCAGCTTCGCCAAGACCTTTGTATGTACCACCGTCAATATATCTGAAGCTGTTCCATGCTAACAATGTTCGTGTGTAGCTCTGGTATCCGAAGATGCATCATTCGAATAATCCTCTTCTAAGTGTACCCGTGTTCTCCAGCCAAACGCCATCATCCTCAATACTATTGTTTCACCTCCCTTATGACACTCATGATACAACCGACATCTATACCCCTATGAGTCAATTTCACGCCATCTTATACGCCTTTTGATCAAACTTTGGTTAATTTGATCTGCAACAGCACGATTTCGATTTCTCTGCCTACAATACCCCTTTAGCAAGCGTTGGGCTCATACTCATATTCATCATACCCCTTCCAAGACTTTTTTTTCTTATATTGTCTTTTCAATATTCTCAACCGTCCTTGGAAAAATCTGCGTTACATATTTCTTGACTTTTGCGTCCAGCTAGATTTCAAACCAGTGGACTCGGCGACAAAAGATCTCAGTGGGAGATAGAAGGGAGATTCAGACAGAAGGACAGCAAAAGTCGATAATGGCATTCACTTTCAGCATCTAACTAACCCCGAACCGTCTATAATAATTGATTGACAATGTACCGATGGAAATCATGGACCCGGGAGGAAATCAAAAGGGGTCCTCCCTTCCTTGAAAATCCCTTTCTTGAGACCTGGGAAATAGCTGCTTGCATTAGCCATGTATTTTCTGTATCTTGTATCTTTATTCATCGGACCAGCCGCCCGACCAATACAAATATATGGTGGTTACTTGTCTTTTTTACCTTTTATATCAATCAATAAGAAGACACTTCTATTCAAAGAAAGATCCAACTCATTATTTTCCTTGTAGACTTTTCTCTCTCCTTCGTTTTCAGTCAGTCTTGGTACAGAAATACGTCGTCTCACGCGCGTGTTATATGTTTGGAAATTGACTGAACGACAGACAGACAGACAGACAGATAAGGTAGGGTAGGATATCTGAGACAGAAGATAGTGAGTAATTGATGGATGCTATTTTGTTGTGAATTTTTTTTCGTTAACTTATATGTCGGAAGCAGACGATGGGCGGAAGGGAAGTGTAAAGGTTACACAGATGAGGTGAATCATAAGTTGCATGTCATGGGTATCATTCTATCTAGGAAGGTGGGTTTCTATCTGTCTTTCTGCTGAGTGTGTACCTTGTGAAGTAGGTAGGTAGGTAGGTACGGGAGTGGGCAATATAGTGTGATGCTCGCAGGTAGGATTTGCTTGATATGTAATAACCTTGGAGGAAAGGTGTCGCGACATACGGAAGATGGACGGGTAGGTCGGCGTTTAGGAAATCGGCAAGGACAGACAGACAGACAGATTGAAAGACAAGGGTTGAAAGCAGCGGGATGCCTTAAAACTTCGGTCCTCTGCTCCTAGCCGTATATTTCGAAGTGTTTTTCACCACCTTTCCTTTCGCTCTCATCTGGTCTTTTTTTCGTAATACCCAGGCTTTGCTTCCTTTGACATCCGCCGACGCCGCTCCTCGTTTCCCACCAAGTCTCTTTCTCATTTCCTTGGCCGCTCGTCTGTGGTCTTCCACGTCCACGCCTTCCATTCCCGAAACTACGCCAGTGATATCCCCTGTTCCTCCGACCGTTAGGACCAGGTAGACTTTCACATTTTTCGTTCCGCCATCATCTTCGAGTAGACCAGCTCCGAAACCTGCACGTATCGCAGCTTTGCTGATCATATCCCTCTGTTGCTCGTTCTTGGGGTAGAATTGTAGGACTGCTTTCCCCCCACGTTTAAGACTTGCATATAAGCCTTCGAAGAACCTTTTTAATCTTCCCTCGGGTGTGACGTCTGATGTCTCTGCATTACACAGCCACTGGACCGCACTGATACTTATTGCCGCGTCAAAACTGCCGGGGCGAAATGGGACCCCTTGTCCAATATCAGCGAGGAAGAGGTCTCCGTCTACTTCGCGTTGTAAAGCGATGTCGAGCATCGAGGGGGATATATCCATTCCGATCCAGGTGTGCGGGCCACCGGCGGAGGTATCAATGGATGAGAGTATTTCTCCGGAGAGACCGGAGCCGCAGCCAATGTCGAGGATTAAGGACGGAGATGTGAGGTTGAGGAGCGAAAGGGCGCGGTGGGTCATGCTAGATTGGATGGATTGGATGCGGGATGATGTCGTGTATTTTAGAGAGGAAGTGTCATTGTAAAAAAGATCCGGGGGGCTAGATGAGAGGAGATTGTTATTTGGGAGTTTGGAAGTGTTGGATGTGCAGTAACTTACAGGGAATCTTCGGGGCGTGACATGATTGCGGTTTTGAGGCCGTGGTCAGCACAGGTCGTAGGATAGGAAGTAGTTTGTAGTCGTGACAGAACTCAGCTGGATACTCTGTCCAAACCCTTCGAAGCCAGTCCTCTGGCTTGCTCTGTACTCAAAGCCTCAAGTTGCCGAAGTTGTAACCCTAAGACGATCTATACCCTTCAATGAATTCCTCTCTGTACGCTGTGCATCGAGACTTTTGAATGGAAGACAAAGTGTGGGGCAACATTTCTGGATAAGAGTTGAGTGAACAAGAAAAATGAAGGCATTCTCCACAAAACTTTTGTGGTCAGAGTAAAGGCAAAGCTTCCCGCATCGATCCCCGTGGGACCGAACACGTTACATACATTACATACATACGTTACAGGAACCCTGAAGAAGCTGGTAAACTTATTTCCTTCCTGGCGCAAGGAGGAGCCTTATATCTAATTGCGGTGTGATTTATAAGATCTTGACTGTGGCCTTTTGGCAAATTAATCATACCACGTTCCTGGAACAGTCATACTATCTTCTGGTCGCACGAATTGGGTTTGGTGGCCTTTGGAAGCTATACGATGCGCCTAAACATTGTTGCGATAAGCTGATTGTCGGCGGATGAGGTTGTCCTCAATTGCGTGTAGCTCTACGAAATCTTGATTGAATCAACCCAGGACTTCATTGATCTACCTTCCAGAGCCATACCGCTTTGCACGACGCTCAGATTCTGAACTCCGCCCATATCTTTGACGTCGAGCGCAGTCCTATACTGCTTCAACCCCTGTCTTCCCTCATTGACATCTCTACTCCCCTCTCTCATACCTCCGAGCTTCGACCTTTCCCAGTCTCACTCACAACAACAACCATAATGTGGATACTCCCCGCTATCGGCCTCCTCGGCACCATCCTTTCATTCGCCTTCCTGACCCTCTCCATCGCTTCCGGGTTATACTATCTCTCCGAACTCGTCGAAGAACACACTCGCCTGACCTCCCTCCTCCTGCGGCGGCTCATCTACCTCATCATCGGTTTTCTCGTCTTCTTATACCTGATCGATGGCCTCCCGTTTCTCCTTACCTCCTCCGCGATTGCAAGTCATGCCCTTTACATGGGAAACCTTCGCCATTTCCCCGCCGTAAAACTCACCTCTCCGGTATTCCTGGGAAGCTGCCTCGCCGTAGCAGTCCAGCACTGGCTCTGGTTCCGACATTTCTCCCACATGGATCCTCGCCGTAGATCCTCAAGCGACCGTTACGGAACAGGCACGACACCACCCCCCTCCTTCACCGAAATAGCATCCTTCTTCGGAATCTGCGTCTGGCTTGTTCCCTTCGCTCTATTTGTCAGCCTCAGCGCCGGGGAAAACGTCCTACCAAGCATGGGCTCAGAATATGCCACTGGCCAACATCGCCCTTCAACCGGAGGTTTCGACGTCACCGACGACTCCACAGGGAAAAGAAAGACAAAAGCAGTAGGACTGGTCAAAGTAGGGATCGATGGCGCGAGAGATTGGATCAGAGAAACAGGAGCGGCCATGGGATTATGGAAAGCGGAAAATATCAGGAATTTTTGACGTTAAATGAAACTGGAGGGTTTTAATGGAAGTTTCCATGTTCGTTCGTTGTGTTTGTACGTATGTACGTGTATAACTTATGTCGTGTATGAATTTAATAAAAAAAATTTCAACTTTTACAATTGTAGAATTCGACATCCAAAAAGAAATCTCCCGTCTTCAACCCTCATCATGATTCTTTTCTCTGTAATTATAAATGAACAAACAGAATCTAATCTAGGAATCGATAATATCCTTCTTTCTCTTATCTATCTTCTGTTACTGTATACTTTCTCTCTTCCTTATATTACATACTTAGACTTTTAAATAAATACTAACGTACTTGAAGAAAATCATAACCACTAAAAAGGTAGATATCTATCCACCTACTACCTATGTTTCTATATACAGTACTGTAAATTACATTCAATACAGTTTATGACTTTGAATCCCAACTCTTGAGTGATCGCTACATTAATACGTTATTCATCAATTAGGTTAAGACTTACTTCGAAGAATGTTTTACGATGATGTAGGTAGGTAGGTGGGTGGGTAGGCATGGTGAGGTTGTCGTACTATATTTGGACTGGAAAAGGAGGAAAATAGTTTCACAGCAACTATGTTGCTATTGTTAATTCTTTCTTGATGCAAGATCGGTAGATAGATAGTACACTTTCACCATGATGCCAAGGAACGCCCATACCCGTGACTAGACCCGTACTTTCCTGCCTTGCCAATATCATCGAGTCAGGTTGAAGGCGGACAGGGAGACTCTGAGGTTGAGTTCAATAATGGTGGGTTCTATTATGCGGTTTGTGTGCCATATCCACGGATCTTATCTGCGAAAGCCCAGCTCTGATTCTCTAATTTTTCATCCGTCTTGATTTCGATACCATCCTTCGTGATGACTGCGATACTATACCGATCCATACTCCTTGCGTCCCTGTAGAACAATACCTTCAAACATTCCTTGACCGCATTGACAGCATCTTCTTGAGACAACGTTTCGACACTTTTCTCATCTTCTGGGACCAATTTCCTCAGTAGTGGTTGAGCCAAATGCGCACCGAACCCGGTAGCCAAAGTAGGACTCGAGAAGGTTGTCCCCAACAAATCTGCTGAGCTAAGGAATGGTTTCCCATTGGCATCGAATCCGCCGACTAACAGGTGATTCCAAAGTGGATTGAAATCGGAGCGACGTTTGTATAGGAGTTTCGAGAGGTATTTGTGCAGGTTGGAGGCATTGAGGGTGTGCTGAATACTGCTGGATGATTGGTGGTTTTCGGTGATATCGAGACTATTGAGAATTCGATCGATGTATTGCATATCGCTGACATCGCCTCCAAACCCGATTACGGCGCTATTACTGAATGTGCGGATTCGGTTGACGTCGATGAAGCGGGCAAGAGAACCGTACGATGCTTTGATGAAGAAAGTTGGTTAGTCTTGGAATTCAGGCAGACAAACGGCATGGATGATATGTGCGCGTGATAGAGTAGAGGAGGCTGGTATACCTAAATTGTCTGTTGCAATGACAACGCCATCCTTGAACTTGACACCTAGTACCGATGTTCCCGTGACATTTGGTGACTGTGTATGAGTGATAGGTACTTGTGTCTGAATGAAGGAATTGTCGTAAGGACCGTAGACATCGTCTCTGGGCTATGAGCGACAACTGTTAGTTTCGAAAGGTCTTGATCAGAGGTGATGACGACTGGATCACTTACACGACCCCAAGCTTGGGGGAAGTGGTTCATGGTTGCTGCGGTCTCGAGAGGCAATGTTTGTGAGCGCGTATTTGCAAAGTGCGATTGGGATGTGCAGAAGTGAAGTATTGGTTTCAATGTTCGAAGCAAAGGTTGTGGTTGTGCTGCGACTCGATTGTAGGTAACTAAAGTTAGCTGGATGGAGGGATTGAAAGCTACAAAGTATTGGAGTGATGATGCTGGAAGCTCGCCGCGTCAGGATCCGCAGCCTAGTAATTACAGTATCGATTGATTGTTCCCCAGCCACCTTCCATACAACAATACCCAGTGCTTTCGGTAAATTACCTGCTTTATTATATGCACCATACACCAAAGTGTTTTGAGCAACGCCCGAAAGATGATTCATCTACTTTTATTCGTGATCAAGATAGACAGGCTCCAGGATATACAGATTAATCATAGGTGAATGCACATCTTCATGATTCGTAAACTATCTACTCGAAGACTGCTGGTGCGTCTTTGCATCTACTGCTACCAAAAACAGGTGTATACCTGTGTTTATCCAAAACACCCAACGTGCCTACCTCATGCAACCGGTGCAGGTATGCAAAACGCCCAGAAACATATCTCGAAGTTTATCCAAGTTGCCGAAATAGAATCCCCGTTGCCACATGTGAATGTGTAAAGACAAATTCATAAATGTTGGCGTATTAATCAGAGCGATCAACACACACGTTGCACTCTTGCAATGACAGGAACATCACTCAAATCAATTCCATACCCTTCACTTAACTGCACACTCTTTCGTTCTGTTGCCTTTTCTCCACTGAAGCTTCTTGATCCAGCGCTTCCAACGATACCTTTTCCATGATGATAGCCATATTGAAGTCCACCGCTGTATCGTCCGAAGCGAGGAGTCAAATCTTCACTTAGTTGTGATGGAGCTGGTGATGGCCAACGCAGGTCATTCACCTCGTCGTGTCCCAAGAATGAATTGCGACTGGGTGTATCATTTCGCTGGTCTTGAGTGGATGGGGAGGATCTCCAGGCAGATCTGGGTCGACTAAAATTCGTATCTCGTGGTGCAGACCAAGAGCCCGTGTGGTGGGTCTGTGACATTCGACCAGAAAAGCTTTGGGTCGAAGGCGTTGGTTGTCGGGAGGGGATAGTGATGCTTGTCCAGATGTTTTCTGCAGACATGTCATATTCAGCGTTAAGATTGTGAGGTGTCATATGATCTGTTGTGTAGCTTGGGCCTTGCTCAGGATACTGTTGCACCGGCATTGAAACAGGTCGAGAACGCCTAATTTCAGGCACATCCAAGCTCGTAGCGGGTTCCATTCTTCGATTGACAAGACCGGACAGCGGAGGCATTGGTGGAGCATCAGTAGCAATACCGAACTGCTTCGGATTTCGGCCTTGAAGACCGTCAAATGATCGTTGATGAACACGCATCGATGCTTCCCTGTGTTCAGATAGGATCTTGCTGCGATTACGCGCCAAGTTTGCTGCTGTCTCAGCATCCATACCAGTCATCGTTCTCCTACTCCGCATATCCGCTCGTACATAAGCGTCTGGTGATGGACTGGGTCCTGCATATGAATATCGTTGCGATGGGATTGGTCTTCCATGTAGCATGACGTTTCCAGAGGCTATATGAGAAGTGTTGAACAACGTTTCCGTGTCTTGAATAATAGCAAACGCAGTGTCACTGTCACATTCTCCCGGAAGTTTGGAAGTCTTGTCTGCCCTACCGCGCCTTGAGAAAAAAGACCGTGATCGCTTGTGCTCAGGTCGCGGACCTTTCGGTTTCGCGCCAAGATCTGGTATCCACGATCTTCGATGGTGACTGCGCTCTTCTTCCTCAACTGGTGACGGGAAGCGAAGCTCAATTGGTTCAAAAGGTGATTGGTCTTCTTCGTCCTCAGTTTTTCCGACGTTATTGTAAGTGCGTTGGAGTTCTGGCAGAACCCGAACCCGTTCAGACAAGGTCGATGAAATGCTTGGTGGGACTGGCGGTACTTGAGCGAAACACAGCTCTTCTTGAGATTGAATTACAATGGAGCTAACGCTTCGCGAATGAAGTGAGTTACGCTTCTTTTGCAAGCGGCGAGACTTTGTTTTCTGCACACTTTGAACGCTTTGGGCTGAATCATAAGTTGCAATGGAATTCACCGACTCGTTTAATTGAAGGGTTTTGACGCTCTGCATAGCGGGAAGGGATAGGCGCTGTAACAACGGTGGACGGGCTCCTTCGACTGGGGGAACGTTCTGAGTTGGAAGATTGGAAGCTGCCGGATTATCGGTCACCATACTCTTCGAACGTTTATGCTTATCCTGGAGAAACGTTTTCAACTTCATCTTCCTTGCTTCAGAGCCAGACGAGACTGAAGACGCCGAACTGTAGCCGCTATCAGATTTTCCACACGACTTTTCGGTCGACGTACGAGACGTTGCGGGGCGGGCTTCGATTGGCACGTCGAGATTTTGAGCAGCAACCGGTGCGGCGTGCTCTGACGAGATGCTAGACGCATCATCGAAGAGGTTGTCCTCCATTTCAGTGGCCTTTGTTGTTACCTCTAAAGTTGTGGTCTTAGCCCAACTTGCTGCGTTCGACTGGGAAAAAGACTCCATTGATACATGCGGTATATTGTCCAAGCCACGGTGGAGGGATCCGTTTCCGAAGTGGTCTGCTAATTTCAATGATGAAGAGTGCGATAGTGCATTCCTTAGTCTAGGTTGTTCTTGATTTTTTGAAGGATCGCACCATGCGTTTAGGGATTCCTCTGGTGGAGGCGTCAAAATCACCTCAACTTGATGCTTTAGCATCCTCGAAGCAAGGGCAGCAGCATTGGTGGTACGTTCTCCAGTATGACCAAGCATTTCCAAGCTGTTAGACCTATGTCGCTGATGGATCGAGGCACGATCAGAAGGTACAGGTGAAGGACATCCATTGGTAATACGGAGGTTTCCAAGTTGTATGGTCCCCAGATGTGGATAGTCTAGATCCGATGGCGTTTGAGCTCGCTCCACAAAGGCTGGGATTTGCCATTCAAATAGACTAGCATCATCTTCTTCCCCTGGTGTTTCCTCAACGACCATCTCATCATGCAGCTCGTGGGGGCTGGCCGTCGTGGGAAAGTCGCTTTCCTCTGAATCCGCTCTTACAAACCTTGTTGCCACGCCAGGCGTAGACAATAGAGATCTCCTGCGAATGGGTGCATACATATCGTCAGGAGAAGATATCTGTACGGGATTGTTGAATTGCGGGCTTTCTTGCGTCCAGTCTGGTTCTTCTATTTGTGGACTTGTGGGGAAGCTGGATCTTCCATCAGGAAAAGACTGTGGCGTTTCGTGGTCACTAGAGGCCTGAGGGGAAGTAGGATGGGTCTTGACGCTGATGGCACTACGTCTGTCATGCGTATGGTCCCGTTGTACATCCTTTTCTTCCGCAGGTTGCTCACCATCCTGCTCTTGACGAAGAGATTGCTGAGATGCGTACATATGCATCCTCAAGATGACCCTGCCCTCTGGAGT
This sequence comes from Phaeomoniella chlamydospora, assembly GCA_001006345.1. NCBI lineage: Eukaryota > Fungi > Ascomycota > Eurotiomycetes > Phaeomoniellales > Phaeomoniellaceae > Phaeomoniella > Phaeomoniella chlamydospora. The sequence goes on along the minus strand of LCWF01000006.1, from coordinate 16,114 downwards.
GCTCTGCAGTTTGTCCACCTCGTCTTGTGTATACTGGATCGGCTCGGCAGACTTTAATTCATTTTCGCTTCTGGTTTCCTTCGCGGCAGTTTTGGTGGGATTTCTGCTTGTAGACCTGTTTGTTGGCGGTTTGGAAAGCCGGCGTTGTCGGTGCCCATTTTGTGAGTCTTCCGCCCGGGGTTTGTCTTCTTTGGGCGTTGGGGTCCATGAAGCTTTGAGTCTGGCAAACATGTTGAAGTCGACTTGGAGGTTGGAGGCGCAAGTAAGCGCTTTCAACGACAGCTTGTTCTCATGGGGTGTGAGAATAAAGTTTCATAGGGATGAAGAGGAGCATGGGTGGCCGCTGGAGACAATCAAATGGTAAAGAGATGCAAATAGGTGGGTTGAATTTCAAGGCTGAGGGCAAAGCAGGAATAAACGAATGGTGTGTGATCTGAAGCTGCGGCGACCAATGCATGCAAGACAATAGTGGAAGACAAAGTCAAGAGAGGAGACCCAACATCCCAGCCTTTCTCAAGTGAACAACAGCCTACACCAGTATGGTAGATTCACCTCCTTCCCAATGTACAGCACTACTTGTTCAACGGAAAAGAGAGACGGACAAGAGGAAGAGCAAAGAGGAGAACGAGGAAGAGGCGGAAGTAGAAGTCATCGTCATTACTAGAGTGTTATGCGAGGGCGCTGGGGGCATATTATTACCTACATGGTAGTGCAGTCACTGATCAACAGAGGTTGGGGCTAAGCGAGATGGACCGGTTCCTTGTTTACAGTACCATGCGGACAACGGCGAATCATAGCGTAGACGAGATAGCAACCGACCCGGTTTCTCCATGGGATGTTGTGGCGGGCTTTGCTACTCTGTACGGAGGAAGCAAGCGTTAGATACTGCACCTGTGGGTATACCATACAGTAACTCCGTACAGATACAGCGGGTAATTGATGGTGCGGGCAAGCGTGATGACCAATTAACAAGATGCGTTGCGACTGTCCTAAGACCAGAGAGTACTCTTAGTAGGGGGATGGATTTTCCGGAACGGCGTGTCTACCAAACAGGTTTGTGAGGTTACCGCGTTTCGAAAAGAGAGTGGTGGAGAACCAGCGGTCGTGATGGTGGCCAAGTTCTTAGGGGTGGAGGAGCCTGTAATCGATATCTTGATTCTTTACATAGCAACTCCCATACTACTACTGTATTCAGAGTAGTACAGTAGGTACCTACCTAGGTACATTAGTACCACTCGGAGTATGGTACTGTATAGTACAGTGCCGTAAGCTGGAGAGGTAGGGAAAGAATATTTGGACTCTGGAACTACATAGTACAAGATACATACTCTATAGTAAATACGTACTGTACTCCTCTTACTATGGGACATTACTGTACGTCATGCTGAAACAGGGAATAATGGCAATTGGTGGGTAGGGAGTATGCCGTATACTCTGTAGACTCTAACAGTGTACAGTACCAGATCATGTGTACCGTAGGTAAGTAGTGAGAACAGCAACCTGGACCAACAGATAATTAAGGTAATTACTGTACCTATGTACTATAGCAGTTGGGGGGTGAATGCCACGGCGGTTCTTTCAAGCGGGCGATGCATGCTTTTACTACCACTAATAATTACTACATGTACTATTAATTATGTATTGTGTGTAGTTACATAGTATAAAAAGGAGCAAAATCCACTTCTTTATACATACCATAGTATGTAGTACTCTGCTTAATTTCGCCCTAAAGGAAGGCAGTGATCGGTTGCGCCACAGGAAAACCGCCACACCTTGGTCCGGTCATTTCCCTTTTCCCTTTCCGCCCACGACCACACCAACTGCAAGGATCGGCATCAGCCTCATCCGCACCGGCTGTGATTTGACAACCGGGCAACCAATCGATTCGGTTTCAGAAAGCACTTTCAAGTTTTTCCTGCACTCTTCTGTTACAGAGTACAGGAAATTAAATCACACGATTCACTTTCATCATCGCCTGAAATCCCACAACAGGTTTGCAATTAATTAATTAGCTTATCGAGTGACCTGCACGTCAATTTCTTGTCATGAACCTCCACAGCTGAGTATTACTATGTAGTAGTACACCACACCTGCAGTATTGCATCCCTTGCTGCCTCAGGCAACGAAAAAAGCTTTCTCTCTTTATCTGCCCGCTCAGTCCGCCGCGAAAAGGAAATACATATAATTAAGGTACTAATAGGTACTGTAGTACAGAGTAATTACAGAGTACTGTACTTCGATACATGTCATCTTTGATGTTGGTGTCTGATGGGCCCCTCTGCAACCCACTACTCTGTAAAGTGTTTCATCCCACCCTCCATGTAGCCGATAGTCCGTGGTAATGGAAATCAATGGAGGGGCCGTTGACCGAGCAACAAGCCTGGGTCTGCACAATAGCTGCAAAAGCTCAGCGACTATTGAGAGGGAAAGAAAGTCAATCATTATTGTTGTCCAAGAAACAAATCTATTGTCTTTGAATTCTGCAAGCCCTCGGTCTGCGTGACAGGGCCGCATCCGAAATTGGCTGGTGAATGTACGGGGTTACAGGTAATTAATTGCTCGCGATACCTACCTGCCTACCTACCTAGGTATGTACAGAGTATGTGTACATAGTATGTACAGTGAATCATGTGCCAATGAAAAGAGCGCAGGGTATTGTCCTTGGCATCATCCTGGGGGTTCTTTGTTAAATTCCTAGGTAATTATTGGGGCCATTAATGCCCTTACACAGAGGAGGTAATTACTGTACTGTACTCTTCTAAGAAGTGATTGGCCTGTAACATCAGACGAGGGGCCTTTAGGTATCACCTATCAACGCTCTACTATGTACTTTTAGAGCACCTCGCACTGTCCAGGTTCGCTGTGATTTAGAGACCGATGATCACCCTCGAGGAGCTTCTCAATTCACTCTTATCAAATCAGGCTCTTATCATACCGAGAGCATTGCAGACCTCCTAAGATACATGTTCCAAATCTCTCTCTATTGTGGACAGGTCCAACCTATAGTAAAGACTACCTCCATTTTATGCCTACGAATTTCCAGTGATATCCGGCATTATTCAATAGCCTGGATAGCGTTGCATTATTGCACCTTGTCTGCAGGTTGACCGAGTGCTTGCTGACTGGGATCTCATTCTGCTACTGCGCACGGGACAACCTTATGACAGCTGCATAAGGAACCAGGGAGGAAGGTCACATTTACGGTCTCTGGCCATGTGGATAGGCCAATATTGACGCATATTATTGATACGATGCTTTAGCGGTCTGCACATGTCCATCAATGGCTTCAAACTTGATCCGGCACTATCCTAGTATTTCCAAGGATGAATTTAAAGCCGCCTGCCTATCCCTAGAGCAGAGAAGCCAACGAGTGATCGACGATCCTTCATGGATGGGAGTCCGTCGTGTCGAGAAAGTGAGCGAAACAGAGAGATAGAGCTTCGTGTAGGGCTCTAGATTGACACATCGTAACTAGGGGGATGAATCTGCTCTACGCGTGAGAAAGGAACTATCGATAGCTCTCGAGGAGCCTTATGATGATGCGCCTAATGCTAGCGAAGCCGACGATGATAACGATCATGTCTATCACGATGCCTCCAAACGTCGTATAACCTCGCTGACTTTAAGCAGGAGGCCTTTGAGCGCTTTTCCAGTCTTCACCCAGTTTCTGTCGACTTTTGGATTACGCTATCACCAATTTATGAGGTGCCGGTCCTCTGGTTCCAAATCCTTGATCTACCGTCCACAGCATTGCAGGGTTTTGAAGCTGTATACGAGTATTTGGTTCCCAATAGCCATCGCTCACAGTTAAAGGCCGTCGGAAACATTGGGAGTATCAGTATGGCAGTAAGTCTTGTCCCACTTCGTAGGAAGTATATCCCGACTCACACTGGATGAGCTTAATCCGATGAACGACATCCCCTTCTTTTTCATCCATCCTTGCAACACACCGACGGCCCTGTTGGAGCTTGGCCAGGGCAAAAAGAGATCTTACGAGGAGTATCTTCTCTTATGGCTAGGCTTAATCGGTCCCTCTGTGAGCCTGTACGTACCGACTAGCATGCTAGAGCTTGGCTGCACAGCAAATCTGAAGAGCTGAAGGTTCGCGAATAGGCCCCTCTTGCTTGTCGTATCGACGATAGACTTTTATGATGGTAGTTCAATACGACGGGGCTTTTCAGTCTTCATCTGATGAAGCTTCCATCGGAGCGTCACTCTCGTCATCTTCTTCCATAGGAGCTTCTTCTTCGTCACTCTCTTCGTCTCTAGTCCTTTTGACACCTTGGGGCCCGGGTGATACGGCTGCTTGTGGTGATGGTACGCTCAGTGGCTGTGTTGAAGACTTGCTGGGGATGTTTGATGGCGGAGCGTTGAAGATCGATTTTCGCAACTCGGTGGTTTCTGTTTGAGGTGGAGCAATATTTGGCGCTTCAAAAGTTCCACGAAGTTTCGGTATTATATGGGAAGTGCCTTTCGCGTACACGATTTTCTGCGGTCCATTAGCCTGAGCACCTCCCGACGGTTCAATGTCTACATACCATCTCTTTGCCAAAGAAGTCAACCCCTTGGAGAGCCCGCATGGCTTGCGTGCTGGTCTGTATATCTCGAAACACGATGTGAGCTTGACCTCTCATCTTTGAATTCTTCACAGCCACGATATCGAGTACTGGGCCATATGTAGAGAAGAGCATATAAAGTGCGCGACGAAGATCGGGCTTTTTCAACTTGTCATTGAGGTTTGTGCAGTATAAACTATATCGCAATAAGCACTCGTCCAGTGATGCCAGAGGCAAAGACTCACGTTTGGTTTGGCGCGCCGACATTCAGATTGTCCTTCGACACTCCATTCGAGACGACTCTGGCAGCCATGTTGAAAGACCGCTTTAATGAAACACTCTTTTTAAATAGACAAATGTGAGTTTTTTGAGCCAGAAGAATCGTGAGTGATGTGGTGTCGATCGCGACAATACGGTACTATGCCTTAGTAGATATTGTTGCGGTGGCTGCGGTTCGACATTACTGTAAATTTCAGTTTTAGAGCTCTCCAGTTCCTGTGCTGCGAAATGTACCCTTGGCCTGCCCCGCCGGCGCCGCAACATTATCATCTTCAGGTAACCTGACTTCGTTCACCGTTTCTCAACTCACCTCTCGATCCTCGAAATCTTCTTTTACCCTTCATCTTTGGAAGAAACAGAAAAAGGACCTGCGATAGTAGAGAGCTACTCCTATCGCTCCCATAATGTCAAGCTCTGAAGTCCATCATCTATTCCACAATCCCATTGCGGACCATTCGTTTTCTTCCGACAGGCAGACATTGGCGGTGGCTCGTGACAACAATGTCGAACTCTACGCCCGATCAGGTTCCAAATTTACTATGAAAGAGGAATTGAAAGGCCATGACAAGACTGTGACCGGAGTCGATATTGCACCTAATAGTGGCATGATCGTTACTTGCTCTCAAGGTTCACAAACTTATTACATTTTATGTTTGCAGTCCTAACGGTTTGCAGATCGAAATGCATATGTATGGGAACCATCGCCAACTGGATGGAAGCCTACACTTGTGCTCCTTCGTATCAACCGAGCCGCGACATTCGTCCGCTGGTCGCCGTCCGAAAAGAAGTTCGCCGTCGGTTCCGGCGCTCGAGTTATTGCGGTCTGCTATTTTGAAGAAGAAAATGATTGGTGGGTATCAAAACACTTGAAGAAGCCAATAAGGAGTACCATCACAACCCTGGCGTGGCACCCAAACTCAGTTCTTCTCGCTGCTGGTTCGACGGATTCACACGCTCGTGTTTTCTCCGGCTTCATCAAAGGTGTTGATGCTCGACCAGAACCCAGCGCATGGGGCGAAAGGCTTCCTTTCAACACCGTTTGTGGAGAGTTTCTGAACGATTCTGCTGGATGGATTCATGCTGTATCATTCTCTCCAAGCGGTGATGCACTTGCGTTTACCGGTCACGATAGCAGTATCACTATCGTCTATCCAAGTGCACCTGAGCAGCCACCGAGAGCAATGATCAATATTAGCACACAATTATTGCCGTTCACTAGTCTGATTTGGAATGGAGAATCAGAGATCATTGCTGCTGGCTATGTATGTACTCTATCCAATCCCACTAGTTTTGCTATTAACCTAATTGGCAGGATTGCGAAGCATACAGGCTTCAAGGCAGTGCAGGCGGCTGGCATGTAGCGGGATCTGTTGAGACCAAAGGACGCCCTGGACCAGGGGCTGCACGAGAAGACTCGGCCTTGAACATGTTCCGTCAAATGGATTTGAGAGGCAAAGTGAAAGATGATACACAGCTACAGACTGTACATCAGAATACCATCAATACACTCAGAATATATGAAGGCAGTGCTTCATCAGTCCGAAAATTCACGAGTAAGTTCCCCTATCAGTCTTACCTGATCCAATTTAGCTGATACATTTACAGGCTCTGGTGTTGACGGTAGAGTTGTGATATGGACAATCTGAACAAAGCCATTCAGACAGTAGGAGTAAAGTTCTAACTATAGGTCTGACTTGTGATCCGAGCCCAAATCCTGTCACATGTCAAATAATGTCGGCAATCCCATAAATATCAAACCTCTCACCCTCTACAATCTTAAGGCTGAGGTCCCAGCTACCTGAAGATGATCGACGGCGTGAGACTTTGTCCATTCGATATAAAAGACCTAGGAATTACACAATATAAAGAAATCGTGAGCTCGCTCCTTGAGTAATATGGGAACGAGTGACCACTGTGGTAGCCATATAGTTTCTAAATTGTGGACATACATTAAGATACCATCATTTTTTTGGGTGCGATACTTGGTATCTCAAGCCTTTGTAGAATGTAAGGTGAAAGTGTGCAGCAACTCGCGAGGACCTGCATTCATTTATAATGAATGATGCAACCGAAACACTTCAGATGTAGAGTGGTTATGTACTGTTATAGCTGTGCAACGCCTCGGATTATAATCTCCACCCGCGAGGCAGCTCCGACCACGCCATCATAGCTCCCTAGGCACATAGACACTCGTCAGCAGCCTTGCCACTAACGCATAGATTCCTTTGTGTATATATGTCATTATTTGCCCCGGGACACATCTTTTCCGTATCTTGTGTCTAGCAAGAATGATGATTCTCTTGGACCGGATTTGCGTTCTCGAAGTCTAAAGATGGACGAACCGTCGGAAACTCGAGAGTTGGACCTCATTGGGAAAGTCGAATTCCGTATTGCCTTCGCTGATTCTGATGATAAATTGTCAGCGCTCCTCAAGATATATTTGGCTCCTCTTTTACTGAAACTCACATCGAGGAGTCAAGTAGTCCGCGACAAGGTCATTAGTGTCTGCCAGCACATCAACAACAGAGTCAAATCGCCATCAATCGTTCTTCCCGTGCTAGCGCTAGTGAAACAGTTCCGAGATGTCGAAAATGCTCTTGTGCGACATTTCGATCTGCTCTACATCCAGCAGGGAATAGAAAGACTTGACTACCAGAGAAAGATAGAGCTCTTCCTCGAAGTTCTGAAGGCTTTGTCTGTCCTGGAAACGGAGACATCAAATAGCACTGCCAGTGCTTCCGTCTTCAACATCTTCCTGAAGCTATTACCACTTTTCAAACTTCCTGCAAGGGGTACTAAGGAAGATCTTGAGCTCAGGAGCTCTCTTGACCTGCCAGCCAAGACTTGGACGTTGATTTCGGTATGGCTCACAAAGTTTCTACTGCTTGACCCGAGTGGACGATCTTGTGGTCTATCGCAAGCTGATGAAGTCTTCCTTCAATTAAACAAAAATCCTGGGTTCTGGGCGTCTGGCGAAGGAAACAACTTGATCCAGACGAAAACGGTTGTTGCCAAATTTCTGGCAAGTTGTGCTTTCACTGATGACGAACGATTCATCGCCGCTGTTATCTTGTCAGCAGACAACAATGCTGCTCTCATGAACATTGGTGACATCATGTTCAAGCAACACTCTTTTGACCTGGAGGATGTAGGTAATGTTGATGGTTTATTCAACTTGTATTTTGGCCAGAGAGAGGAGCCTTCTCGCCTACCAGCACGTCCAAAGCTTCAGATACGCATTCTCTCACTTCTGTCAAAGTCAAAATTGGCAACCTCAAAGACTGCAAATATCCTTCGGCTCCCTGGTAACGAGTTCTCGGGTCTAGCACGAGCTTCGGGCTTAGAAGCATCCAAGCTCCAGGCCCACATATTTTCTTTCATAACCTGGGTCACTCGTGTTGGGTCAATATCAAGCCTCGAGGCGATTGCGCCACAGACAGTTCGAGACCTGCGTGGCTATATCGAGCATCAGGGGTGGCCATCGCCTCAAGTCAGTGGAACGCAATTGACTCCTTCAGAGGTGAACCTCAGAAGTCATGCTTACGAATCTATTGGCATACTCTGCTCATTTGCAAATGCGTTCCAGGATTTGGAACTCGTCCGGTGGCTGTTTACAGCGCTTCGATGTGACATCACGGACAATCAGATCTTCGTTAGCATTGAAGGTGCTTTGGGAAGAGCGCTGAACGCCTTAACTTTTAAGATTGACAACCAAGCGAGAGACGAATCGAGACTACTTCTAGGATGGCACATGCAAACGGAGATCGGCCAAGTAGATGCAGATACTGGCTATGAGACAAAGCGCAGCACAAAGTTTGCCGCCGTTCGATTCGCAAATAGATGTCTCTTCTTTGATGATGTCTATGCCAGATGGATCGATATTCTTGCTATACGTGCTGCTCAGAAAAGACAAGAGTTGGCCGAGGAAGGAAGGAAAGGACTGAACCCGTACCAATTTTGTTTACTCAACCCTGACATTAAGGCTTCGTTCAGGCTTCCCGTGTTTAGAGATCTCACTGGACTTTTCTTCGAGAAACACGGTCAAGAACTAAAGGAGCCTTTACCAAATCTCCCAAATGCCTTAGGGCCAGCAGTCGAGTTCGTAAGGAATGTCCTGCTGGCCTGGGCCTTGTCCACAAAGCTACCTGTCCACGAGGAGGCAGAATGGGATCGAAAGCTTGATGGTCTGATTCGAAACGACGATGAGTCACGGGCACTACTTGCGTCGTACATTAAGAATGTCGATTCCGATGCTTTCTTACTGCTGCTTAAAACCACATTATCAGGTTTGTGTGCGGATCAAGGCCGGTGTGGCGAGTACCTCATCGAGTTGCTCCCCTTTTCTTCAGAACAACATGTCGAGGCTCTGTTTCCCGAAATAACGACTCTCATCAAGGTGGCTCTATCTAACAATCAAGCTAACCAGCTTCATGCAGCACGCGTAATTGGAATCATCTCGTCGTCTCCACAAGTGATGGCTACTCAGCGTCAAGAAATCCTGATGAAGCTTCCTGATTTCTCGGCTAATTGGATCAATGCTATCGGGGAACAAGTAAACCGTGTCCGAGGGTCAATCCTGACAAAGGCGTACATATTCAGTCGTGTGATGTTACGCCGTCTTCCCGAACACGGCCAAGAAGGCGAACGAAATCTGTTGTCTCAACTGCTTGATATACTCTCATCTAGAGATGCTGTGTTGAGAGAAGCAGCCCAAATTGCGTTAGGCGAGATCTTCCTGTGCGAGAACTTGATGGTTGCAACATTTGCCTACGACAATTGGGAAAAGCTCACCGACAGCCTGATAGCTGATTCTAAGAAGGGGCATGAAGTTGCTGTGAGGGCTCTGGGACGGCTTTGCTACTGCATATCGTCAATTGATCCTGGCTCTCAGCAAGATATCCTGCAAAAGTTGAGGGAATTGCACGAGACCAGACAAGCGGAGTTACATTTTTCGGTTGGAGAAGCTCTGAGTGTTGCGGTAGCTGGGTGGCACTCGTCTGCACTATTGACAGAACACGATGTTGACGCAAGGCATCCAAAACTCGACCAGGTTGCAGACACACGTCTAATATCTTCCACAGTGGAGAAGACTATCGAGGACTGTAAGAACCCTAAGCCTTCATTGAGAAAAGCCGCCGCGATATGGCTTTTATGCATGGTCCAGTTCTGTGGTCATCTCGATGGAGTAAAACAAAATCTGAGAAATTGTCAAGCAGCATTTGGTGGGCTGCTATCTGACAGAGATGAAGTGGTGCAAGAATCCGGATCACGCGGCCTTGGCCTGGTCTTCGAAATGGGTGATGAGAGCATCAAACGCGATCTTGTCAGAGATCTTGTGCAGTCATTCACTGCAACCACAGCGAAATTGGGTGGGAAAGTTAACGAGGATACTGTGTTATTCGACGAGGGAGCTCTACCAACGGGTGATGGAACATCCGTCAAGACATATGGCGAAGTTGTGAAACTTGCTCAAGAAGTTGGACAGCCAAGCCTTGTCTATCAATTCATGAACCTAGCAGCCAATAATGCTATCTGGACAAGTCGAGCGGCCTTTGGCCGTTTTGGCATAAGTAACGTCCTTGCCAATTCGACGCTCCTTTCTGAGAACCCAGCATTCTATCCAAAGCTCTACAGATACCGATTCGACCCTAATCCCAACGTACAGAGATCGATGAATGACATTTGGACGGCGCTGGTCAAAGACACTAACGCAATTCTTGAGTTACACTTCGATACGATTCTGAATGACCTTCTCAAAAGTATCGTCGGGCGGGAGTGGCGTGTGCGAGAAGCTTCCTGTGCTGCTATTGCGGATTTGATCCAGGGTCGGGAAATCCAGAAGTATGAACCATATTTGAACGAGATTTGGACATTAGCATTCAAAGTTGGCCTCGATGATATCAAAGTAACCGTTCGTGTCGCGGGCATGTCACTCATCAGGACATTAGTGAATATTTCCCTCCACAGCCTTGAAGTCGGTGATGGACAATCAAACCGAGCTCAAGTAATGCTTTCACAGGCTCTGCCTTTCCTACTGCAGCAATTGAGCTCTGGACCGACCAAAGACGCACAAGAGTATGCAGTCACAACTATGGTGAAGATTGTTAAGAAGGCAGCTAGCAAGAGTCTAGAGCCATTTGCTCCTCGCTTGATCGAGACACTTCTAACGTCACTGACCTCGCTGGAGCCAGAAATGATCAACTATATCCATCTAAATGCCGCCAAATATGGACTGACATCGGCCAAGATTGATAAAGCTCGTGTCACGGGTATGGGCAGCTCGCCAATAATGGAAGGCATTGAGGGTTGTCTTGATAGTTTAAATGAAGGCTCAATTGGTCCGTCCATGACTGCCGTTGAGAATGCCATCAAGGTAGCAATTGGCTTGCCGTCAAAAGTTGGTTGCAGTAGAGCCATTATCAGTCTTTGCGTTCGTCACACTTTCATTTTCCGCCCATATGCCGATCGTTTTGCCCAACTAATTCGAAAACAAATTCTGGACCGAAACGAGACTGTCAGCATCTCATACAGCATGTCTCTAGCATACTTGACACGGGTGGTAACGGATGAAGAGATGGAGAATATCATCGCATTCATCCAGCAACTTTATTTTGATTCCCAAGAATCGGCCCATCGAGCCGTCTCTGGAGAGATCGTCCAATCAATGTCCAAGATCGCCAATGATAGATTTATGCATTTTGCATCAGGACTTTTACCGATCGCTTATGTTGCCAAGAATGATTCCGAACAGCAAATCAAGGACTTGTTTGACAAGACCTGGAAAGATAACGTGGGAGGTCCTCGGTCGGTCACTTTATATCTACCAGAGATCCAGAGTCTTACGGAGCAGCATATTGGCTCGCCGAGATGGGCCATCAAACATGCCGCTGCTAAAGCTATTGCGGAACTTGTGGTGAATTTTGAGGGTGACTTTACCGTTTCGCAAGCAGAGGGAGTGTGGAAGTCACTGGAGAAAGCATTGTCAGGTAAAACCTGGGACGGAAAAGAGAACATTGTCACAGCATTGCCACTGTTTACTGCCAAATCCAAAATACTATGGGCCAAGATAGGATCTCAGATGAAGACCATAGCAGTCCGTGAGGCCAAAAGAACTAACGTGAAATATCGTCCTGCAGCTATTACAGCCTTAGGTGATTTTGCAAGAATTTGCAATGACATTGATCTACTTTCCGATATTATCGGTATCGCCCAGAACATCCTGGACGAGATATTGGAAGACTCCGACGACAAGATGGAAATAGATGGCGAGACATCGCTTAACATGAAGTTGTAAGTTGCAGTCTACTTGCAAGAAGCCTAACAATATGACCAATTGACGGCTGACAAATACAGGCGCGGCGAGACGGCAGTCGCTATCCTACATGCTATACTGTGGAATTTAGCAGTGCATCGATTCCCAGATATTACCATCACGGGTGAAGTCGTAGACATGCTCCAGAAAAGCGCGGCAGTCGATCCGAAAATGACTCGGCAAACGCTCTACGAAGGAACCAAAGTGTTGTTCGAGGACGCTGCAAAGATAAGTGTTAGTGTCAGTGCAGGTGATGAGGAAAAATTACATGCTTTGCGGCAAGCTTGTTGGCAGCTCTTTGAGACCGTGGTGATGAGCCCATTGGGCGAGGGACCAGTTGAGCCAGAAACATTAAGGATCAAGCGCGCAGAGGCGGCCCTCGCCTATGGCAATGGAACACCAGTGACAAGAGAGCAATTGACGACCCTAACACCGCCGATGCGGAAATGGGCGAATGAGGAGCGATCTCCACAAGTCTGCCAGTTGCTAGAAAAAGCTCTACGGATTTTGAACGGTAAAACCTAGAACAGCCAAAAAGACAAACTATGGCCATGCTAAGATCAATGTTTTACCGACCGTCTGGAACCTCAGACTTGAAGCAACGAGCTAGCGTCGTGGCGTTAGCAAGGCGAACTTTGGACGGACCGAGGAGTGGTCCTATCCGAGGAGGCCGCAGGGCAAGAAAACTTAATCACCTATTATTATGTACAATGTCCAATGAACAGTGAATACGAAGGGCGGCATGAGTCGTGGAACTTCTCTTCAATTTCCACTTCTATCAGGAAGTGCTGCTTACTTGATGACATTCTCGCGTATTCCAAATCGCACTAGCAGCATCTTCAACCTTCGACATTAGCATCCCTCAGCTGGGTCGCAACGCAAGAGCTAAGGATCCTTTACCGACCGGCATATCAGGGTACTTGCCTTTTTCTTCCCTGACTGGAGTGGGAGGATGACAGGGAGGATAGCGTAGCGCGACGACCTGGAAGATGCGGTTTGACCATCAGCCACGACGGCGGCAGAGGTATCTGGATCATTGACTGTAATTGGTGCTTCTGCTTGATTTTCAAATAGTGGCGGTTGCAGGGATATTGCCAGCTGAATTAGAGATTAGCGAGGGACGCTATTACGATTTCCAGAGACATTTGGTTCGTGCAGCTGCCTAAACGGGATGGGAAGCCCGTTGTGTGTTCTGAATACAGCCATACCGGTACTGTAATGTGTAATGCTCTCTGGTACAGTTCTTAGATTACATACTCCGTTTGGGAAAACAATTAATTACCATAGTACATACCTAGCATTCCGAGTATGTTGGAGTTTTGCACGGATTATTGTTCGGCCATGCCGAAGGGTGTAGAAGGGCCGAGTGTTTGTGGCGCAGGGTCTCGGCAAGGTGTGCATCAGGATCACCGGCATGTGCATTTTTCATGCACATCAGAAACTCCTGGAGATATTTCCCTGGGAGGTCTAGTGTTAGTCTAGACCCATGGGATGTGGCACAGGGGCGCCAGAAGGTACGGAGAAATATTCCAAGTCTTGCTTCCGAACATCCTTTTACCTTTTACTCTGAGTACACACCGTCATTGGCCACACACCATGGGCCTCTCCGCGGGAACGTAACAACTTTTTTCCAGAGCCCAGGCTTTCCTTTCCGGCTAGGCCCATTTACTGAGTACTGTACATGTACCAGAGTACAGTGCAATACTGCCATTCTCTCACCGTTGACACTACCTACATAGTATAAGGTACATCGCTATGGGCATATTGATCCACTTCGGCCTCTTGCTCGCTAACGTGCATGGGACCACATTGTTGGTCTCTTTGCCCTCTCGATGAGGAAGGTCGTTGTCCCCGGCATCTCCTTTTGATCGACAGTACATCTGGATTGCCGGGGATGCAGCGGGTATCATCACCTCACCTACGAAAGGAAGGTGTTTTGAAGAGTATCAATAGATGTATGACATCAAATACCCGTCCAAGGGATCTCACAATCAACTTGATCTCTGTGACTCTAGACCTTCCACATTCCCCTGTCGACCTGATGAATCAATCACCTAGGCAATGCTCCTGCATGATTGTCTGTGGGTCAAAGTAACCCAAAGGAATCACCATGTCTCAATCTATTGATTGCCATCGCTAGTAGCGGATCATTTTGCCCTCGGATGAGGTAATTGGGACCGTGATGGGTTGTGTGTCATTTTCTTCAAGTTCTACCGAGTAATGTACGGTGCTTTGCATCACCAACGGGCTTTCTGGACCATTTGTGTCCCACACAGGAAGTTTTGCCAACAGCAGAATGGGGCCGACTGTGCTAAGAGTACAAGGCATTGCTAGATACTGCACCAATATTAATTAGAGCTACTGCATCACAAATGCCGTAGGAACATTGTAGCAGCCCTTCCAGTACTCGAAGTATTCAATAGCCTTTCCGACGTAAGATAGAGGTTCACAAACCTCGACTACTGTACGGGACGGAAAATGCATACGGATTCCAGCCGGGCGCTTTACGAGTTGAACGGGCACACTCAGCGGCAACCCTTCCAGAGGAGATGCCAGACATGTTTCTTCAGAACTGTTGGGTACTGTACGTACAGGACCATGTTCATACCCCCGTGGTGACGATCATGAGGGTTACTCCCGAGGCAAAGTTTGAGGTGCATCGCGAAAGAGACTAAGGCGCCTCGCTTCGTTGTTAGGTAGACCCTTCCAAGGGCAGGCCTTTGGCAACCCTAGACGTCGCTTAGAAGGCGTGCCTTGCTTAAAATACCTTAGTGCCCGAGTGATCTTTCCAGCCTGTTTTCCATCCCTACGCATTCGTCCTGTAACAAATCGAGTTGGTTCAGATTACGCTCCGGTTTTATGGCAAGATCCGAACTGGTCTCATGGACTATGACGATGGGTATCCATGGACTTTAACCTGTATGGGACATTCGGCCCTCGGAAAGTCACAAATATCTTTTCAGACCAGACCAGGCCGATTAAACACGCGTACCATGCAAAATTCAGGTATGTGCATAAGTTGGGGCCGACATTTGCCGTATGGTGTCCCAAGTTGTCGGGTGCTTAGTCCCCCCGGATCCTTGTGCCCATGAAGAATGTTGACCAGGGGCACCTTTACGACATGTTTTCCCATTCCAGAACAGTACGATGGTATCGGCGGAATGGGCTGCCCGTAATGAACTACTATGTATGTACTAATTATCGAGGTCTATCTGCTTCTGGTCCTGGCGATTGTGTGTCACATCCATCCTGCATTTGCGGCAGATAAGACGCATGCGTGAAGGCTCTCTCTATCCCTCGCATGATGAAGGAGAAAATGCCATCATATCATTCTTTGCTTCTCTTTTTGTCCTTTCCCCTTTTTCCCGATCATGGGATGGAATGTGTGGCTGTTAACATGACCTGCATACGGTCCGTAACAAGGCAACCGGTAAGGTAATGATTGATACCGTTGGTACAATTGCGTGCTGTATGGATACAAGCGAAGTACATAGTACATGTACATACGACTTTGGTAACCTTCAGGCAGGTGGGTAGTACAGTAGCACTACCGATCTCACGGCGCCCACCGCAATGGTCCTTGCCCTGCTGGCGCATTGCCGGAGGTGTGCCCTGGGCCATCCCGTTCTCGATCACGCTCTCCCCGAAAACGATGTTCCCAATAAGTCGCCCAATCGAGGTTTTGCGCAATATAGGTTTTGCGCACCATTGCTCACCAAAATGGGTCGGTAACGATACTGTAATATTACCTAATATTACACATAATTATACGTAATACTAATGTATTTGTATATAAACCATACAAAATAATATAATATAATTTTCAAAAAATTTAAATTTAATTATATTTATAGAATTATTTAAATTTAAAAATTACGATTTTTTACACTGCAAAATTATATGTAAAATTAAAAATCAATTAAAATCTGTATTAATCAATCAAAAATTAATATTTATTAATATTTAT